>OY740770.1:119086296-119686296 GCA_963513935.1 Aphrophora alni
AGTTTTAAAGTGAGAACTTCTACTCAGTGTTGATGTGTTGTTTAGCACTACTGCTATATTTTGTGAGTTAGTTTTAAAATATGGACAGTTCAGATTTTAAAATAATCTGAAAAAGTAAGAAAAATGCGGTTATTAAAGATCGAATTGTAATTGATTGTTTGTTTGAACACTATTGTATTAAATTAATGTTTTATTAAATTGTGTTAATGCTGAAGTATGTTTTTTATTTGTCACAAATAACAACTGTAGACAAAGTATAATGTGCAATTCATGAGCAAAGTTTCTTTTTTAAACTCGATAAAATTGACGCACGAGGCATTAACATTTTTCTCTCGTTTAAAAAAGTGCCACTTTGCTCACTAGTTGCACAAATAACTATTTTTTCCGTCTTTCCCTAGGTGTCGAAAGATCTTTCTACAGGCTGGGTTGGCACCTTCACCCGCTTGACACCGTAACTTTACAGGTTGAGTAGTAGTTCGTCTATCACCCTTATGACACATACTGAAAGGTGAACGTGGAACCGATAGTAAATACAAAATGACATGCATAGGATTTCTAGGAATATAAACCTTCGGAAATACACAAACCACTACGTAATCACTCCATGCATTTTCTCTGCATACCTAAGTTTTATTAGCACTGCATACCTCCAAACGTGTATGCAGTTTTATTTGATTAGTGCAATCTGTTTTTATTTATATTGCATCCATATGAAATCCTTCGCTGTCACAGTTCTGATATCATTGCTGCAAGTGATAAGTTATCCGGCGGCGCATCCTTTAATTCATATCGGTGGAAACTTAACAAGCGTTGTCCTACATTCACTCATTTAAAGTTAAAGAGTTCATAGTCAGATGTGATGAAGTGTGTAACTGGTGTAGTTTTGTTATATTTCACCTGCTTCAACTTTGTGTGTGGTAAGTTTGTTCGTTTATATTAAGAATAGAAATAGAAGAGAGGGAATTATGCAATTTAGAGAGATAACGAATGAAATAGAGGGAGCTGTTTTTTATTTGTTTTATATTTAATAAGGAGTGAGAGAAGTAGGAGGAAAATCTAAATGTAACGATTGCTGTATATTATTTTTTTAAGGTAATATAAAAATGTTAACGTCAGGTTTTTGACTGGTTTTTACATTTCATAAGACTCAAGAACCGAAAAATGATTTTGTCATTCCGTCCATCCGACGTTGGCTGTACGTAAGGATTATAGTGGGTACAAAAATTAAGATATAAAATTTGGTATAAACAAAAATTGAAGTGAAAAGGTCTAAATAGTGCTCATTTAAACGGCTTTTTGATCATCACAAAACACACAACCTTAGATATAAATTTGGATTTAAATTCTAAAAATACCCAAGAATGGCAAAAATTTTAATCGCATTTTCTATCCAAAAAATTACTATTTAAAGTGTCTGTCTATTAGACGTATTAGAAAACTGCGATTTTTCAAAATTTTAATAACATATTTTTAAATCCCATAAAGAAGTAGGGATGGGGTTTTTATCTCTTATAGTTTTCGAGATCGTATAGTGGCCAACACTCTGTATATTAACCTAACAAATTTGTTCCACTCTTGTCTACATCATTTGATGACAACATACATTTAATTACTACATATTTGACAGTGGGTGGGGGGGTGTCTTGAAGTGGACTCAATTCAAACACTATAAACCTTATTCCAGTTACAATACAGAAAACGATTGTCATTTAATTGCTCATAATGAACTAGACTATAAAATAAAACTAATACAAAATATAACATTCATTATAAATTAGACGTAAGGATAAATACCTAATGCGATGCAAAGATATAAACTAAAAAACAATCAAATGCTTTAAAATAAACAAGAAATCAACCTAAAAACACGGATATAAAATGTAATATACAGGATGTCCCATAAGTAAATTTAGGATATGATTCTGTGGGTTGAAATAAAGAAAAAATTAAGATTTTTTTTTTTCCGAAAACGTTGTTTTCCAAATATCCACCATTTTATTTTTATTTTTTTAAAAAATCGGAAATAGAAAAGATATTGAGTTTAGATTTTCAATGTTACGTTATAAAAATGAACCGAAAAGAAAGATTTTATCTTGTATATTTTAAAAACTGGGGCCGATTAAAATATATATTATTGAATATTTCGAATATCATTAACATTACAAAAAATTCACAAAAGGCAAAAAAGTTTCTTTTTTTAATGACAAACAAAACGGCTTTGGTATTTTTTCTGTAGGTCAAACGATAATAGAGCTATTGGCAAGAACAGGAAAGTAATAATTTCATGGTACAACAATCGAGATTGACTTAGAACCAACATATTTTTGAATTCTAATACTTTTAATACAAATTTTAAAATCCGTTTCCTCTGAACTGCATAAAAATTTCAAATCCGACCATTAACAATTTCAAATGCAACCATTTTAATTATTTCGTCTGTAGGTAAATCCAAGAAATTAATTCATCCTCATGTCCATCTGTCTGTCTGTAAGTCGCAACTAGTCTACACAGACGGAACGATAAATCATATATATTTCAAACTATTCATTTAAATTAATTGGTTCTTCTAAAAACATAGGAGAAATAAGTGGTATCAAAAAATTAACTCGGGGGAAAACTATTGAATTGAAATTTTTTATTTTTGGCCTCAAATGAAACTATAAATTATTCTGTAATATGTTTATTTGACAAAGAAATTAATATTCTGGCTATAGGCCTCTTATAATACTTCCACTTTATAAAACTCTCCTATATGCCTACGGATTAGGATCCGAGTCATATGGCTTACATGGATTAGTCACATGGATTGAGTCATGTGGCTTTAGCACATGTTTAACCACCTTTATCTCAAATTCAATTAGTTATATTCTTTGTTTTCCAAACACATAAACCATTTAAAATTTTCACACTTACAGATAATGTATTCAATAATTTTACTCCTGTATAGAAGGGCTTCTTTTCAAATAATTTATAGCCTACTTACGCTAATACAGATAAAAATCGTAATTATTTCGTATTTCGTACAGTAACAACGTCCAAAACTTGTAAGTTTGGTTCTATTTACCACAACGTGTAAAATACTTTCAAATAAACACCCTGTGTCGTGTCATATTCTTAATGACTGACATGCATTACGGCATGGATTTTACCTTTGCATATTCAGAATGTTTCTAATTGTATTTTTCTAAATTTTAAAAACTCTTTACATATTCTGTTGATGAATGTCCCCAGAATGCAATTCTATAGCTTAAAAATGAATGTAAAAGAACATTATAGATTTATAAATCGCACGCGAATGTAATATTCAAATTGAAATAAATGAATGTAGAAAATAAACAAACAAAACATTTCAATATTTCGCTACTTTAAACATACATTGTATTGTTTAAAAACCTCATTGGTTCACTCATACTGAGTGCGGGTGTAGCGTACCCGAGGTCCCTAGCTGTATCTACACCTGTTTTTATGTAGTCTTGGGTTAAATCTTGACCAACTCTTGTTCTCTTCCGATCCTGACGCTAGTGTATTCGAGGGCTAGGGGTCAATATTTAAGTTCTTTTCTTCAGTTTTTATAAGGCTATATAGACTGAATGGTTTTTCGCCTTTAAACGACAAGGAAATTGTATTGGTTAGGTAAATCATTATTACACGAATTTATATTAAAGTACATCCATACTTTGTAGGACCAACAAATCTAACCTAAAAATTGTACAAAATGAAAATTAAAACTATTAAAAAAAGCTAAACAGATCGGTTATTAAAAAAATGACGAAGAGAACATAAAATAAAAACTCCTAACTCTGAATTCTCTAATAGCGTTTTGTTCGGAAAAGAACAAGAGATGGTCAAGAAAGACTTGATAGGAAAGAGAGGGATCTAGCCCAGTATACAAGAAAAAAGGTGGAAACACAGCTAGGGTCCCTCGGGATTCCCAAATTAGTACTCGTTATAAATGAGTCCCTGAGGGTACATAGTTTCAAACTGTGTAATTCTTTTAAAATTGTGTTGGTACCATATGTGTAGAATTTAAATCTGTATTTTTTTTATAATTTAGTATGTTATAAGTTGAATAACAACCAGATTAGAACAAAAACACTGTTTAAAATTACCACCATTTTCAATTTTCTAAATTTAAAAAGGGTTCTTATATAGTCACATATAATTAATTTAACGTCATCTTAATTTTTGTCACGCTTCCATACATGTGACAACAGCAACGGATGGACGGTATGTCGAAAATTAATTATTTTATTTCCTGATCAGTAATAAAACTAAGGACGAAAATTGTTTAACAGTTTACCCTATACTACTGGCTAATGAATACATACAACCTAACCTACCCTTACCCTGTACTTCGTATACTGCATAAGTACATATAATAAATGCATATATTCTAAAGCTACAACGCACAGACGCATACACGGAAGCTAAGTGTTTATAAAATCAGCCACTTTTTTTTCAAATATTGTTTTTTTTTTCTTAGACTTACACATTACGATGAATAGTTTTATATAATTTTGTTTATACAGTATTAAAAATCCAAAATGGTCCTAACCTACTAGATTATATTGGTGTTTTTCAATATTAAACGTAGATTTATCACTTGATAACGGGGGGGTGATCTATACTCTCGAAACGTTGTGTATTAGTTTTCAAATTCACAAAAGATGGTAAATGTTTGATTAATAGTGTTGAAACTATCCATAACCACTTCAAAAATTGTTTGCATTTTAGAATTACAGTACCAAGTTTTCCTTCTTCTTTCCTGACACAATCAACAAAGGAGATCTTATCAGAAAGATCAACACAAAAACATCCACATAAGCCATATTCCAGCTATTTCCTATATTGCCGAGTTGATAATAAGGATAAAAGTAAAATTGTGTTCACGTAGGCACTTTTCCCACTATATATATTAAGAGACTAAGGGTAAAGGATAAGACAAGATAGTTTGTTTTCTACTTTCTTCTTCTTCTTACTTTATCTATAAGCTTACGTTTCAACTTTTTCCCCGGCTTTCTCAATGCTTCCTAATGATGTGATAGGAAACTTACAAAAAGCCTTTAAAGTGCTCACAGCCCTTAACTTCGATGTAGGGTTTAGCTTTTGAAATATAACTTTACAACTAATGTACGAAAATTCTGTTCTAAAGAATTTAGTTTTTCCCCAAACCAAATGGGTATTAACGAGGCATACAGGAGATAACTATACTGTATTGAATGGTATTATTTCATTTTTAAATACTGTGTAATCTTGATTCAAAATTTTATCGCCCATATAACGTGATGTATTTCTAACCGAATTTAAATTATAAATAACTGTAATTTTGATTCGATTGGGAGATTAGTGGGCGTGAAGTCTCTGCAATCTCTTAGGATCTATTTTCTAGTAAGACGGGGAACTTAAGTCTACAGTAGCCCTAACTCCTTTAGGAAGTGCAGAACATGAAGCGCAGGGTAGATTCGTTCTCTTGAGGCTTCTTTCGCTCCAAAGCTTTTACCTTGCCTTGAGCTAGTGATCACAGTTGCCATCTTAATCGTGCCCCACTCAGGCCTCTTCTAAGTAGGTCATCTACCCCACCAGGTTGTCCTAGTAGGGTTCCTTCTTCCTTGTTTCTGAGGCCTTTCCAGCCTGTTTTCCCCCTCTTTGTTGGTTCCTCATCAGAAATGCGGTTTCTCCTGATTGCCCATTTGATCTTTCTCCACTAGGTTTATTACTTCCACGTTTTCAAGGACATCTCTACGAAGCTGAAGACTAACCATGCTGATAGTCATCACTGAGGACATGATGCATTTTTTCAGCACGTTGAGATGTGGTGACATCCCCCATGCATGTTTTTCACACTAGCAGCTAGGGTATGGTCCACCAGTGGCGGCTTACTCATAAGGACTCTCGGACGCCACCCCCCCAATGATAATATTATTTTAATAATGTAAATACCTATATGTATTTAATTCTGTGGAGATAAATGAATTATGAATTGCCGCTATGGATTTCACCATCATTTGTAGCGGAAGTTTTACAATATAAAATATTTGACGAATGTATTCTGGAGTTCGGACGGTGGCCAGAGCGTCCCAGTTTCATTGCATTTAGTCATATGAGGCAAGCAGCAGACAGAGCTGGGGGTTCCGTGACGTCATTTACACAGCGTGTAATGGGCTTCTAGGGCAGAGTCCGAAGCTGCGCGCGCAGACATCAGTCAGTGAAGCCACCATAAATTAGATGTTCCGCATTACTAAAAACCTTGTTTTCGATGGGCAAAATAAGTTGGCGCAACTGTTCTAAATAGTGTCTCGCCACTCACACGAGTTGTTTGTTTATGTTTTTAAGTTTAACCCTTTGTGATTGTGAATGTTAAGTGAATGATAACGTGCCTTCCCTTACGTGCATAAAATAAAACAGAGCCCTCCCATTGCCCTTAACCATCGGCCGCTACTGTGGTCCACCAGGCCAGAACACCACTTGGTCGGGTAGTTAGATACTGTGAGTGGCCACCAAGTATCCCACAGCCTCCGTATACGACACCAGCTCAGTGCCCTTCTTCCCGTCAGCACGCGCTTTGCTCTTTAGGGTTGGGCTGAAAAGAGAAGGAAAATGAGATGAATACATCGTTGGGGATAGTTAAAGTGAAGAAAAACTTACAGAACAGATCAAGAAGATACACCTGCAATGGAGTAGGAAGTAGTACAGGTTACAGAAATGATTTGAGAACATCAAGAAGGGAAGGGATCTGAGGAAGCTTTTTCCAGTGAAAGCCCTCTGGGCGGTATGCTCGTCAACCCTTACGCCACTTCGTTTGTGATAGGTAGAATATACAATTGAATCTTTACCATTAAAAGTATTGTAACTAGTGTATCACGAAGTATCAAGTAGAGACTTCAAATAATGTACGCCTATGTACAGTAGCCTCAGACTAGGAGTGTGTCTGGTGTAAGAGACGTGTCCTCCCTTCTACTTGCATCCCTAGCCTGACTTGACGGTACAACCCATTCCAAGAAAACTAGGTACTCAAATTACTGCTTAGCTACATTTAATTCCTAAAGGTACAACTTCGTGAACGACTTTGGTAAACGTTTTATTCTTATTTACACCGATAAAAGAAACGAAAGTAGGGTACACGTTTATACAGAAGCATTTGATGTCTAGATTTTTTTATTGGGGATGTACCGCTGAAAGTAAACGCAACAAAGTGTAGGGGCACCTCTTTTCCTCTCCACCCCAGACACATTCCTACCTTGAGGATGCTCTACGTAATATTTTAAACTTATTACACAAAGTTTTTTTTTCTTGTTATTTAAAAGCGGAAATTTTGGCGCTTATATTCGCCAATAAAATAGCAGGTGCAAAACAAAATACACAAACTTTCTCACCCACCCCATTAACAAACGACATAATTTTGTTGCAAAAATCTCAGTTCGGCGTCAGAAAAGTGAAAACGGACCATGGAGACTGTCTATAATTAAATATTTAAATACAAGTATTTAAATAGGACCTAAAGTTACTTTACTTGTCACTCAAACGCGACATCAATGTATATTGTATTTGATTTAAATCGAGCTTTTTATAACGTCTTTAAAGATTTATTTTTATTTCATCCACATTATTTCTGAACCGTATTAACACACGGGTTTGAGTCATTAATGAAATCAGTAGAGACAATTATGAGAAACCTCATATTTTATAACGGCCACGTGGTAGTTTTTTTGTTTTTTACTGTTAAATCACTTGAATTTTTGAAGAGTGGACGACCAATATATTTGGTTATGATCCCTAGAGGCTACACTTGAGCAAAATGTGATCGTTGGAGAAGATTTTAGAATATTAGAACTTCCTATTTTGTCTTAAAGCTACACCTAAATTTTTAGTTATAAAGGAATGACCCAAAGTTCCGAGATTGAGTCTAAATATTTCTTTATAACAAATTCGATTAAAATCGATTGAAATTCGACATCCATTTCTCACACGACATTCACTTAAATATGACTTAATATTAAGATATTAACAGGAAAATCTGCAGATAATAATTTTTAAATAATATATCCAACACCACATTTTTCTGTTGCATATTACATTATCATATAAACAAGATTTTATCCTTACGTATTTCTTATTTCAAGAATTCGTTATTTTATTTTTTGAAATAATTATAATACAATTATGCCTAAACGTTTTAAGTTTTAAAACAATGGACATTTCACTAGGAAATATAAATAATTCATTTGTGTGTATTCTTCCTCCTTTCCAAGGGTTTTCTTAACCTTTTGACGCGTTTCGGGTGAACTCCATTTTTAAAACCTAATAATTGCTTCTTCGTCCCCAAATAAGTCGTCATATATCCCAAGTAACCTTCCCTCATCTCAACCTATAGAGTCCGCCCACTTCTGTAATTGGTTGACACCGTACAACCACGTAACCAATAACAGCAACACAATTGTAACCAGTTATAGAACGGGGCGGAGACTAAAATTTAAGAAGGGAATTACTTGAAATATATAAAACGACTCTTTTACGGAAGAAAGCAGTACTTGAATGTCTTTTAAAAACGAAATAATAAATTTTTGAGTAGAAGAAAATATGTAAGAATAACAATCTTGTTTCTATAGACATGAAGAGGGTACTCAAAGAACTACAACTCATCTTAACACATTAAATACATCATACAATTATTACAACAGTTTATATCAAATTTTTCACTTTTAAGTTTTTTTCAGGTTTTGATTTCATTGACAACAATTGGATATATGACAGACTTATTAAAGGGAATCATTCTGAATCATCTCATGAGTCAGCACCAAGAAACAATTTTGTGCAAGAATTATCTACACTAGAAGATAACAACAGAATACATAAAAATTTAACGTATATTATATATTACGATAGACGCTTCCCTTGGTCTTTCAACAAGTTTAACCGCATTACTAAACGAGATGCCACAAGTGACAAAGTTAAACAAATTTCAGAAGAGGAATATGATCAATTTTTTAACAGTGACAGTGATGAGTCTTTTATTTCTGAAGAAGAACCCCTAGCGATAACACAAGATGAACTAGTTAAGTTTCTTCAGAGCCTGGGTTCTACAGAATCTAGCACCGAAGAGACAACTATAGATATATGTCAACAAGAGGAAAATAGTATGTCAACAGATAAAGAAATTATTACTCAAACCTCTGACAGCTATCTAGAAGTTACTTCACCTGGTAAATCACTACCATCATCTTTTGAAGCAACACCAGAAACAACAGAGTTTATTTCTCCATCAAGTGAATCATTATCATCTACTGAAATAACACTAGAACCAACAGAGTTCACTTCTACATCAACTGAATCATCATCATCTGTTGAAACAACACCAGAAACAACAGAGTTTACTTCTCCATCAACTGAATCATTATCATCTACTGAACTTACACCAGACACAACAGAGTTTACTTCTCCATCTAGTGAATCATTATCATCTACCGAAATAACACTAGAAACAACAGAGTTTGTTTCTCCATCAACTGAATCAATATCATCTACTGAACTCACACTAGAAACAACAGAGTTTATTTCTCCATTAACTGAATCATTATCATCTACTGAAATCACACCAGACACAACAGAGTTTACTTCTCCACCAAGTGAATCATTATCATCTACTGAAATAACACCAGACACAACAGAGTTTACTTCTCCATCAAGTGAATCATTATCATCTACTGAAATAACACTAGAAACAACAGAGTTTACTTCTCCATCAACTGAATCATTATCATCTACAGAAATCACACCAGACACAACAGAGTTTACTTCTCCATCAACTGAATCATTATCATCTACTGAAATAACACTAGAACCAACAGAGTTCACTTCTACATCAACTGAATCATCATTATCTGTTGAAACAACACCAGAAACAACAGAGCTTACTTCTCCATCAACTGAATCATTATCATCTACTGAAATAACACTAGAAACATCAGAGTTCACTTCTACATCAACTGAATCATCATCATCTGTTGAAACAACACCAGAAACAACAGAGTTTAGTTCTCCATCAACTGAATCATTATCATGTACTGAAATCACACCAGACACAACAGAGTTTACTTCTCCATCTAGTGAATCATTATCATCTACTGAAATAACACTAGAAACAACAGAGTTTATTTCTCCATTAACTGAATCATTATCATCTACTGAAATCACACCAGACACAACAGAGTTTACTTCTCCATCAAGTGAATCATTATCATCTACTGAAATAACACCAGAAACAACAGAGCTTATTTCTCCATCAACTGAATCATTATCATCTACGGAAATAACACTAGAAACGTTAGAGTTCACTTCTACATCAACTGAATCATCATCATCTGTTGAAACAACACCAGAAACAACAGAGTTTACTTCTCCATCAACTGAATCATTAACGTCTGTTGAGACAACACCAGAAACGACAGAGTTTACTTCTCCATCAAGTGAATCATTATCATCTACTGAAATCACACCAGACACAACAGAGTTTACTTCTCCATCAAGTGAATCATTATCATCTTTTGAGGCAACACCAGAAACAACAGAGTTTACTTCTCCATCGACTGAATCATTATCATCTACTGAAATCACACCAGACACAACAGAGTTTACTTCTCCATCAAGTGAATCATTATCATCTTTTGAGGCAACACCAGAAACAACAGAGTTTACTTCTCCATCATCTGAATCATTATCATCTATTGAAACAACACCAGAAACAACAGAGTTTACTTCTCAATCAACTGAATCATTAACATCTGTTCAGACAACACCAGAAACGACAGAGTTTACTTCTCCATCAAGTGAATCATTATCATCTGTTGAAACAACAGATTTTACTTCTCCATCAACTGAATCATTAACATCTGTTGAGACAACACCAGAAACAACGAGCATAGTTGTAACACCAGTGATCGAAAATAGATTTAAATTGTCTAATGCGCCTGAAACAACATCCCACTCAATAAAAGAAAATGATGTATCAAACAAGAGTGTTGTTTTGACACGGACAACAGCAATGCCTATGACAAATGGAAGTAATGAATCACCAATACCTGCAATAATACTCTTTAGAGTGAACACTCTCAGTGGAAAACTTTTCATAATTCTACAGCATTATTCACTGAGTGTAGTAATAACGACAAATGATAACACACCATTCCTAGATCCTTTGCCGATAAAGGACCTTAGAAATGTATTTGGAGTTGTTACCATATCTTTCACAAATTTAAGAATGTTTGGTTTCAACACTTATGAAGTGAGACTCGGCACGATTGATGAAAACAGAATGGTGGTGAGTATAATATTTGATATTCTTGTGCTTATTTCTCTATTTCATACAAAAAATTATTTATAAAAATATAGAAATATGTTTATATAGTTGTCCATTGTGTTCTAATGAATAATAGTTCTTTTATAAAATATAATGATTTTATCTCCAATCATAACGTGAACAAACATTGTACAGAGTGGTTAAAAATTGCATGGAAATATTTGGGGAGTTGTTTAACCCCAAACTGCTTTCTTTTAAGTTACGGTAAGAGACATATTTCGCTCTAATTTGTGCGCCAAAAATGTAATGAAGCCATAATTCTTGGAACCCAAATTAGGAAACATTTTTGGCGGTTTTAATGTTCTTTATCTGTAAAATTGATAAAATAAGTCCCAAAACAGTATCTCTAGTAATTTTCTTGAACACTGGCGTAAAATATAAAACAATACGGGTAAAAAAAACACACTTTTTTGGTGTTAAATTCCTAATGAAAACATAAACTCGTTTCACTATACTTGTAGCTATTTTAATTCGAAAAACATTTATAAGTTACAGAAATTCTACTTTTATTAAAAACAAAACGGATCAAAATATTAAGGAAAGACATTACAGTTTTAAAACAGAACACATGAATTTATCTTCATAATTCTATTCTTTACTTTATTTACGACATACTTTTTGTAACTTGCATTTTTTTTCTGTTGACTTTATTTACATCACGCTTCACAGAATTAATTTTTGTTTAAACGTTTTACGCGTTTACATTTATCGAGGTTATGTTACGCCAAACCTAAAAAAACAAAATGTTACCATCACAGTAGCCTACGGTAGAGAGACGTAAAACTTTAACTATTAATTTTTAAAATGAACAATAGAAGTTTAAACTTTCAATAAATGTAAAAAAATATTAATTATATGTAATGGTTAATTTTTTATACTTTAATACATATTTAAGTTAACCACTTATGTAGGCCCACTTACAGGTACGGAGATAAAAATATACACTGATAGTTGTGTAAAATCTTCTTCTTTTTAAAATGTTTATGTAAGTCTGAGAGAAAGTTAGAGCAATATTTTTGTAAGTTTGAGAAAGTATTTACATATATATATATATATATATATATATATATATATATATATATATTGGAGCGTGGCTGGACAATAAAGCGTTATGCGTTAGAAATGTTTGTGTTGCTGGTGCGTAACGGGACAAACAAGCGTGAGGCGTTACAAATGTTTGTGATGCTGGTGCGTGACGGGACAATCAATCGTGATGCGATACAAATGTTTGTGATGCTGATACGTGACGGGACAACCAATCGTGATGCGTTACAACTTGTATAGTACTATAACGTGCCAAAAGAAGTTTTTTTCACTTCAAAAAGTGCATTTTACCTCCAACTTTTTTTCCTCGGAAATGTAGTTCAAAGATGTATTTACTTTGATTTTGCAGAAAAAAAACATTTAAATCACGATTCCATTTGGGTCCAAAGAATTACAGTATAGTTTCATTTCAGTCTTGGAGAAGATATCAGAGAGAAATGTTTTTTCTAGCCGTAACTCGGCGCTTTATCTGACATATGTTTAGGTGAAAGTTTTTTCTTTGAGTATAGCCGTGTAATTTTGAATGAACCTGTATATGTTTTTTAATTTAGTTTTTAGTATAGCATTGAGTCAAGTACAGTTTGCACTTTTCGTAAAATAATCTTATGTATGTTACTCGTATAAGCTTTACTTGGCATTATCTGATACTTTATCATTTAAAAAAATTTGGTGAAGTATTACATTTAGTGAGAAAGGGACTTGACAATTCCGAGGGGTTCTTGCTGGATCTACGTCAGGTTTACCAAACCTAGAGTTTGATCCCGCTTTTTCATTTTACCTGTCATGTCTCTCTTTACCAACTCTTGTTCTCTTCCGACCCTGACGCTATTAGAGTTTTTGAGGGCTATGAGTCTTAACTTTATGTCCTTTTCATCCTTTTATACTTACCCATTATTTTAGACATGCAGTCCGTCGTTGATATCTTAGAAGGCATCCATGGTTCATTTTCATATTTTAACCGACAACTACCGAAATATCAGTTTTGGTTATGAATAATTTTAGGGATGAGTGAGTGACAAAGTTTGTGCAATGTTTTTGCAAAGTTTAACCTGTGATACAAGTACGTGTTTCGTAACACATAGTCACAGTGCTCGTTATTGAATAGGCTTCGACGTTGTTTGTTAAACATCTTGGTAATTTTTAATTACGTGGATTCTGAGGTCATTATGTCAAGTTTAATAGACAGTCAGAATGCAGTACAACTAATGAGGCTCTTGACATTAACCCTCATTCCCTCATTCTTAAGCTGCAGTTCTCTGATTATATATAAAACATTAACATAAAGTAAATTTTTGTTTTAAATAATTCGTTTTGTAAATATTTTTATTATCTTTGTATAACAAAACAAATGTTTTTGAATAACGCAGGTCTTTTATACACAGAATTGTCTTATTAAACTTTGCTACTTTCAACCTCCGTTTGTTTCATGGCCTCAACATTTTAGTTGTCATCAGAGTCGTTTATATGTTGTTGCACATTAGCGGTCACAAAAATTGAGATAGGAACATAAAATTTGGGTGTAGGGGACTTATAGGAACTCTAACAGAACCCTATTGAAATTCAATCAAATAAAAAACGTCAAAATTGTGTCAATTTAAACACTTTTTTGTTTACATCTCGTGTGCTATTCAATTTATAACACTAAATTAGATACAAATTTGCAGATTCTGCATGTAATGGTACCAACCCCGCTTCTCTACGATGACAAATAGCGAAGTCATTATCGCTGACCTCCCATTAAAGACGTTATAATCGTATAGTTTTGAGATCCGACACGAGTTAGCGACTGGATTTTTTTCACACATGTAGAGCTTCGAGGGTTGCTAGAGCAGACACTGACACGAGCGAAGCGAACCTTATTTAACATAACCTAACCATAACATAATATTTAATATTTATCTTCATAACGTAACCTCCTCTTTTATGAATATTTACAAACATAAGTTATACTCACATTTCATTTACAAATTTAATTACTTTTATCTATGTTTTATTAGCATAAACCCAACTGTTGTTCTTTATCTGATAAATAATTATAATAAAATTATCAAATTAATTGAATATTCTAGACACAGTTGACAGACAGAATCCGTGAATTTAAAACCCGTTGTAAACTGCTGTCAAAAGGAAAAACTTGATACTGTCAGATAATCCTTTTGTTTCTTTTCTTATTTTAATTTTAAAAATCGTATTATTGAAATAAAATAAGAAACATCGAAGATAAAGGATTGTTCGATATCATCATAAAAAAGGTAATTCAAATTAATTAAACAATCCTGTAAGGGTACACTCATAAATTATGGAAAAAAATATACATCAAAATATTGGTGGTTACTTTCGATTCACACGATATTTATAAAGAAAATATTGACTTTCAGTGTGTTGGTAAATATCAATATTCATTATTAGCAAATTCAGTAAATAAACACTATTAGAAGAATCCATTTAAATATTTTTAGCGGAGCTACCAAAATAATGAACTTATATTTACAGCCGAGGTCCATGCGACTCTGTACTGTACAAGTAAAGAGACGAAAATGAAAAACTACATCTTCATTAGTGTATGTATTGTCACTCTATAATCTATAATTGCGTACGCAACTTGGTATGTATCTTAAAAATTCAGCGAGGACGCTCTTCGATGTCCTACACTACAACACGAGTCACTTATAGTAAGTGAATTGATAATGTTCACTCAAGTCACTATATGTTAACAAAAGTTAATAATACTTCCTGTGTAAGAAAAATACTTATGTTTTAAATGTATGATGATTTATTAAATAGAAACCTAGCCACTGCATAGAACTGGAATTTTGTTTTATCTCGTTTTATCTCTTCAACCTTGGTATTTCATGGAATGAGCACCAATTTACATTAAATGAGCTTTATTGGCTCGTTTAGGCCCTAAGTACTTATAGATTAGAAGAAACTACATATAAAATGCTAATTTCTTTTGAATGTCTCATTAATTATTTTAGTAACAGTGATATTTACTAGTTTACGTATTAATTTCACTAAAATAAATATTCGTAATTAATATTACGTTTTAAGGATATTATCATAGAAGATCCAAGAAACCAGCTTGAGAGTTTTTAATTTAGATATTCTGCTTGTATTGCAGTGTATAATCGGGTTGAGTAAGTACCATGATGCCCAAAAGTTGGTTTCTTGTGTCTTGTCGTTAGTTTGTAGTGTTAATGAAGTATCGTTTTGCTTTTATACATATAAAATTAAATTAACTATCATTTCATTTATAACAAACAGATAAATTGAATACTGTTTTTCTAGTGAAAGAATAACTTATTTTTTCTGCAGTAACAAATAACTTACAGACGTTGGTCGATGGCATCATCGTACATACCCAGCCCTGTCTTGACTTCGGTTAGGCCCTAGCGGGCTTCGAAGCTGTACATATGTGAAGGAGCCTCCACTCGCTACGCTCGGCGTTACTCAATCTCTTAAATATACGAATATAATATTCTTGTGAAATCAAGGTTTGAAATTATATTTTTATAACCTCTATATTTGTCATTGTAGAAAGGTGTGTTTGGTACAATTACAAGCAGAATTAAAATCTGCAAATTGTTATGTATAAATGAACAATAATTATTTAAAATGGCCGCCATTTTGACGTTTAGATAACTCTGGATTTCAATAGGGTTCTATATGAACACGCTACACCATATTTCATGTCTCTAGCGTAATGTTTCAGGACGCTGTCGTGCTTACGTGTAGACGTCAACTACAATGCACGGATGGTACAAAATTACTCTTTCGGTTTCCTATAGATAAGTAAAAACAGAGCTCGAAATTTTCTGCGATTACTAAACTTTCCCATACTTCGTATAAAATAGTATTGAATAATTCATAGCAAACCTGATGTCTTACGAGAAACACTGGTTGAAACTGTTAATTTCTCAATACGAAATTTCTTTGTCAATAAATATAAACACGTCAATGAAGTTTGTATATAACATTTTTCAGAACAGTCCAACTTTTGTTAAAAAAATATTATGCAATAGTTGTGTTGAGAAATATATTCCATTCCTCCTTCCCATTGGGATTTCTATCCCCTATTGTTATTTATATATCGATGGTTATGACACAAAACTAGTGAGAGACTTATCTCGACTCTGACAATATGTCATCTGAAATCTTTCGTTGGATAAGTTTCTTTCTAGATCTCAATACTAACAAATAAACAATAGAAAAACCTCTCAACTAGTCATCTATCACCACGTAGCAAAACAAAACTACACCCAATTGTCATTTCTAGTTATGAATTAAAAACTACTGTAAATTGAATAAAATACTTAAATAAGAGCATAAACTTGCTTCACTTGTGCCATAACACGTTATCAGGGTAAATCAAACTTTTAATAATAATCTACGTTCATTTTTTTTAGTTTTACCAATATTTCTGCAACAATATTTACTTGCAATTTTACATACGAGTTTGAGTCATTTCACAAAATTTTAAACGAAATCGGTGTGATTAATTTTGTGAAACGTTCCAAACTTTTTGGAGAGAAGGCACAATCACAAAATTACAATCGGTCAATGCGTTTGTGCAACACATACGACAAATACCGTGTTTAAAAACTCAAGGAACAGTATAATCTATACTTGAGCAACATTTTCTCAAAACCGTTACAGCAAATTTTGAAAAAATCGTAGTTTTTTATGGCAACTAGTCTCAAGTTTCCAAAAAAAAATTTTAAATTCGCGAGATAAGGCCAAAATATGCCAAATTCCAAATTTGATTTAAAGTCAATCCACAAGTTTACGCACTATAGAGCACTTAACATATGATAGACGCGAAACAAAATACTATTCCAAAATGTAATACTTTGGATTCAGGTTACTTAAAAACGTTAAAATCAGCAAAAATTCAGCATCAAAAAGTAACAAATACAGTATACACCCAGAGGGAATTAATAATATAAACAATGCATAACCAACAACAAACTTTCAAAGGCCAGAAAACAGAGATATCTGTCACATCCATACGTACAAAATATCAATTACCCTTAGGGGCTCACTACAGTGAGTACGGGGCTTGGCATTCCCAAGTGATCTTAGCTGGATCTACACTTTAGTCTTGAGTTAAATCACTCTCATTCATCATTTCTATCTTGACCAACTTTTGAAATCTCACTTTGACACTATTAGAATAATCCAGGGTTTGGGGCTTTTATTTTATGTTATTTTCTACCATTTTTTTTTTTTTAAATCAATGATAACCGAGATTTTTTTCGCCTATAAACAATAGCAATACAAGATATCAAAACAGTTGAAATAACTTTTAAACTTTAAAATGTGGAAAACTTAAATTTTAGAAATATTTGGATTGAAAAACCCACATATTTTGAAATTATAAGGTAAATTAAATCCCACTCCAAAATGAATTTTTAGCGGGAAGGAACTCAACATGTTTTTAATGTTAAGCACCATATAGCACTTCAATTTAAAATCTTATTTAATAAAATATAACTCCTCACACTATAGGTTGTTATTTTACCCCAATTTAAAATAATGTCGACTGGTCAAATATTGAATCATGTAGTTACGAAAAATAAATCCTGAATTTAAATTTAAAATATTAGGGGAATCCAACCTCTAGGTCAAGGTTGGACAAAATAAGAGTAGAGTTTTAGCTATTCTACTTTTCCTTCTGAAGTAAATTGGGTATTTTTGAATGTTTAACAGGCTGCCATTTTCGATTGGAGTGAGATAGCGACCCTCATGGGCTCACTTTAATGAGTACGAGCTTTGCAATCCCGAGTGCCATAACCGAATCTGCATTTTTTTAATGTAGTTTTGATCCTTATATTTTATCTTTCATATTAGGTCTCTAACCACTCTTGTTCTTTTTCGAACTTGACGCTATGAGTATCGAAGGCCAGGAGTATTTATTTGTTGTTCTTTTCTCCTTTTTTTTTTCATTTTTTAATTGTTCTTTTGTAAAGCGATGATAACAAGAAGTTTTTATCACAGCTATATACTAATTTCATTTCTTTTGGAATATGTTTTTCTTCTAACAGACGTATTGCGTAGTTCTGTCTTTCATTTAGTATTTTGACGAACTGTTATGTTTCCTTTAGTTTCCTTCTATCATTCAGAGACTACAGATGTTCCAATCTCGAGATACCCTAGCTGGATCTATAGCTTTCTTCATGTAATCACGGGTTAGAGTCATCTCTTTCAACTTTCTTATCAGGACGTTAAGAAAGTAGTGATATTCAAAATTAGGCTACACTGTTCAGACCACCTGTGTAACAACTGTTTAGGCTATACTAACTGAATAATACCCTTGATCTACCAATACAACTTAACATATTTTACAAGGCCTAAGAAACCAAATTTTCGGCATTACTTTTAGAGGATCTGTTTGTATTACATTGTATGGTGGGGGCTGGGTTAGTACCATGATGGCGCCCATCAACCTTTCATCTAGCTTTAGGTTAGGTTAGGTTAGGTTAGGTGTTAGATTCCTATATTGTTCCTCTTCACTAACTCTTGTTCTTTTCCGATCTTGACGCTATTAGAATATTCAAGGTATTTATTTTAGGCTAGGTTAGGTTAGGTTAGGTTAGGTTAGGTTAGGTGTTAGGGGTTAGGTTCCTATCTTGTTCCTCTTCACTAACTCTTATTCTTTTCCGATCCTGACGCTATTAGAATATTCAAGGTATTTATTTTAGGCTAGGTTAGGTTAGGTTAGGTTAGGTTAGGTTAGGTGTTAGGGGTTAGGTTCCTATCTTGTTCCTCTTCACTAACTCTTGTTCTTTTCCGATCCTGACGCTATTAAAATATTCAAGGTATTTATTTTAGGTTAGGTTAGGTTAGGCTAGGTTAGGTTAGGTTAGGTTAGGTTAGGTTAGGTTAGGTTAGGTGTTAGGGGTTAGGTTCCTATCTTGTTCCTCTTCACTAACTCTTGTTCTTTTCCGATCCTGACGCTATTAGAATATTCAAGGTATTTATTTTAGGTTCTTTTCTTCTTTTTTTTAAAGGCGATGATCACCAATATGTATTTCGTTTTTAAACAAGACAAAAAAGTAAAAGTAAGATACCGATCTGTATTTTCTATTAAATAAAATCTTTAAATTGATGTATTACTTGATGGCGGTTTATATTTGAAAATTTTGAGTTGCCTACTAAAGCCCCTTTATGGGGTAAGATTAAATTTATCTTATAATCTCAAAGTGGTGTTTTTACTCGTACAATAAAAACATTTCTAAAACTCTACCTTTCTAAATTTTGTTAAATCATTTTATCTCCACTAGGGATGTTATAATTAAATGAGTACATTTTTCCGCCTTTCCCAGCTCGTTAATCTCACGTTTGTTGACACGTTTCGGATATACTCCATTCTCAAAACAATTAATAGTAGTCTACTGATCATCCTACACTTGGATTCGGTATATTAAACTATCTCCTACTACTTTTCACTTTGTTTTACTATTTTAAGTACTATGACGCCATAGTGACTATAATCAGTACAATTAATTGTTTTGAGAATGAAGTATAACCGAAACGCGTCTACGAAAGTGAGATTAACGAAGCTGAGAAAGGCGGAACAATGTACTCATTCATTGTATTATGTACACAAATAAATATTTGTCTTGACTTGTTATATGGTATAATTAAACACAAATAGTACGTTTATATATTCAAACGAGTTGTTGTAGCATCACTGAAGATGGCGACTTTGCTGTCGAAACGCGTTTGAATAAATAAACGCTTTGTGTTCAAGTTCTATTCTATAACACCTGTTTTTAATATAATTTCAGATACCCGTCTACCTAATGGTTAAAGTCTTGGTTATCAGAGGTACATATGAAGCGAGAACTTATCTAGGTAACAGATTTGGACAGTTCAGTATAACATGGCACGCATATTGTTCGAGCGTCGCGACGCTGGAACCAGACGCAGATGGTCGTCTCTATATTACAAACCCAACAATACAAATAAGAGTCAAAAACGTAAGATCAGAGTTTAAAGGGTTTATGTTTCCAAAACTTCTTAATGCTGTTGGAGTTTTCTTTTTAAAAACTCTAAAACCACAAATGCAGGAAAGATTTCGTTTGATTATCATAAACGGTGTTAACTCTGAAATGAAGACTGTATTGTACGAAAAGACTAAACATATAAATAATATACAAATAGCTTTAGCTGAAGGAAGACGATATTGTCGCGTTATGAAATACGATCCTTATTATATGAATGCGTTTTCTTTACAGCAAGCGTTCGGGTATATTAATTTTTACGATTTTTGGCTGACGGGAATGTCCCAGTTTTACCCAGTAGGAGGATTATATTTCAGCAGATTGGATTCTCAAATTAATCTCATCGGTTTAACAGTAGCTACAGGGCAGCTTTTCGGAACCTGTAATTGGTACGGACGTTTCACTAATGGACTTCTAGGTGGAGGCAAATCTAATTTCACGATTGATTATTTACAAGTTCGTGTTACAATCGCACAGTCGGAGTATTATCAGCAGTTTTTACGTTTGCACCATTTAAGCATCAAATTGGGAAGAATATATATAACTACCCGATCACAAAATGCGGATAATAATTTTTTAAATTATGTAATAAAATCAACACCCGGTTTTATAAAGTATGTAATGTTGAAGGATCTGAGAGAAATACTTAAGCAGAGAATATTAATTATAATTAAAGATCTCTCAAGAGTATTGTAAACTGTTTTCTTTTTCAGTTACCATTTCAGATATTCATATTTTAGAGAAATAATTTGTTAACTCGTTTACTGAAATGGTTTAATGAGACGTTTGCCAACATTTACTTACTAGTCATTGATTTTACCTACAGATCCTAATAACTAATACACGACATTTCGGGAGTATAAATCAACTCACGTTATCTAAAATGAGTCGAGAGGAGACGAGCCGAGACCTGAGGGGACGAGACGAGAGGAGACGAGACTTGAGAGGAGACGAGACGAGAGGAGACGAGAGGAGACGAGAGGATACGAGTCGAGACGTGACGAGACGAGACGAGACGAGATGAGACGAGACGAGATGAGAGAAGACGAGACGAGACGAGATGAGACGACAAGTGACGAGACGTGACGAGACGAGACGAGAGAAGACGAGACGAGACGAGACGAGAAGAGACGAGAGGAGACGAGTCGAGACGAGACAAGAAGAGAAGAGACGAGACGAGACGAGACGAGATGAGACGAGTCGAGACGAGACGACAAGTGACGAGACGTGACGAGACGAGACGAGAGAAGACGAGACGAGACGAGAGAAGACGAGACTAGACGAGATGAGAAGAGACGAGTCGAGACGAGATGAGAGGAGACGAGTCGAGACGAGACAAGAAGAGACGAGACGAGACGAGACGAGACGAGATGAGACGAGTCGAGACGAGACGACAAGTGACGAGACGAGACGAGAGAAGACGAGACGAGACGAGATGAGACTAGACGAGAGGAGACGCGAGGAGACGAGAGGAGACGAGACGAGAGGAGAGGAGACGAGACGAGACTAGACGAAATGAGACTAGACGAGACGAGACGAGACGAGACGAGAGAAGACGAGACGAGACGAGATGAGACTAGACGAGAGGAGACGCGAGGAGACGAGAGGAGACGAGACGAGAGGAGAGGAGACGAAACGAGACTAGACGAGACGAGAGGAGACGAGACGAGATGAGACTAGACGAGATGAGACTAGACGAGAGGAGACGCGAGGAGACGAGACGAGACGAGACGAGACGAGACGAGAGAAGACGAGACGAGACGAGATGAGACTAGACGAGAGGAGACGCGAGGAGACGAGAGGAGACGAGACGAGAGGAGAGGAGACGAGACGAGAGGAGACGAGAGGAGACGAGAGGAGACGAGACGAGATGAGACTAGACGAGATGAGACTAGACGAGAGGAGACGCGAGGAGACGAGACGAGACGAGACGAGACGAGAGAAGACGAGACGAGACGAGATGAGACTAGACGAGAGGAGACGCGAGGAGACGAGACGAGACGAGACGAGACGAGATGAGACTAGACGAGAGGAGACGAGAGGAGACGAGAGGAGACGAGACCTAATAAACATAGAAGATAAACAAATTGAAAAACCCCAACTAAATCTAGCAATCCAATGTTGTCATGTTAGACACTATAACCTAAATAAGATACCTGTAGGCTATATAACCTATACTAAGACTAATACAATCGTGATCAGAATATTTCAGCAGGCTAAGTTGATGCGTTTCACTTTTCTTTTTTTTTTTTAATATTCTAAGTTTACCACCTGATGAAGGTGTTGATTTATACTCTTGAAACGTCGTGTATTAGTTTTTATACAGATAAAAATGGTAAATGTCCGATTAAACCGTAATAATTATTATAGAAAGTATAGAAAATTATTAATTTAGGTTACTTAAACTAAGCATTAAACAGTATTTAATTATTTATTATTTACTTTTAGTACAGAAAAAATAGTTCTATATTCCTGTGAAAAAGGGGAAAAAAATAAAGTGCCAAAAATAGACACTTTCTAAGGGAAAGGGGTGAAAGAAAAAGGGTGTAAAACACTCCATATCATGTTAGTTTTATATCTGAACAAATAAACACCATTGTTGATTTTATATCACAACACTGGAGTTTATTATATTTTATCTAAATATATAAAGTGTAACTGAAAAAGCTCTAATTGTTTAAAGTAAACGTACTTTACTAAATTTTGAAGGTAATTAATTAGACTCCATTATTTTGTAATCATTTTGTATTATGAATACAAATAAATATTTTAAATTATGCAATTTTATTGTAAAATATGTATTTTTGTGGAAAAAATAGTGTGTTTTTAACAACATTTACCAATTACAAAACAACAAGAAACATACATATAATTATATTCAATTATGATTTTGGTCAAATAATATTGTTATTAATGAATTGATTTATTTTTTTATTTTTTATTGTACACATACATTTTTTTATCATAACTTGGTGAATTTTCACCAAAGAGGAAAAGGTAAGGACACAAAATAAAGGCGTCCATACATTTTGGTTTTTAATAATTTCGATGCGATTACAAATGACCTTTTTATAAACTATATTTGTTTAACCTTTTTATTTCCTCCCTTTAATAAGAGACTATTTCTCAAATTCAAAAGCAAATATCTTAAAAACAAATATTTTAAAACAACTTCTCATAGTGTTTTTTTTTTTTACACTTCATTTTTCTACTAAAATCCATTTTGACTTTACTATTTTTATTTAAACCATTTGTTTTCAAACTTAAATCATTCTAACTTTTAATTAATGTATAAGGTTTTTGAAGCTAATTAATGAAATGTGTTTGTATCTGCAATTATGTAACGTATATAGTTAAGTATTTATTAACAGAATATTTCTATTTGATCGACTTATGAGATGATTAAAATTAAAATTAAAATTGAAAACAATTTCTCACAAATCGTTTATTAAAACAAACGTATTTCAACAAAATGTCGTCATCTTCATTGGTGCATGAGCTACAATAATCAAACTAATACTGTTATGTAGTTACAGCTATAGTTTTATCATTTATTTATAGCTATAGTTATAAGTTGTTATTACTCATAATTTAATTATTGTACCTCATGTACCACTGAAGATGGTGACATTGTGGTTGAAACGCGTTAAACGTATTTGTAAAAAAACTGAGTTCATGTTTTATTATAATTCTAAAATATTTCTATAAAGATATGTTTACATATTTTCAAAATCAAATGAAAATATGAAATACAATATTCTATCAATAATTATAAAAATAACCAGATCTGTAACGTTGAAAAAAAAAATACAGTCAGTATTATTATCAGTATAAAGAGTATTATTTTCACCATTAACTATCATTCTTATTTAATTTTACTGAATATAGCAATAGCCATGGGCGTACCCAGCGAAGGGCAGGGGGGCAGCTGCCCTCCCCCTGGAAGCAAAAAAATATATCTTTATTATACATTTTGTTGCTGGAATATAATACAATTCTTGAAATAACTATTTTAATAATCAATTGTATATTGAATGACCATGGCTTGCCCCCCCCCCCCTGGGTACGCTCTTGGCAATAACACTGAACGAGTTGATGGGCACCATCATGGTACTTAACCAGCCCAATTATACAATGTAATATAAACTATCCCCTAAATGTAATGTCGCAAATTTTGTCTCTTGGGCCTTGCGAAATATGTTAAATTGTATTGGTAGATCAAGGGGTCTTGTCCAGTTAGTTTAAAACAGTTGTTAAACAGGTTTAGTGAAACCTTGTAATTGTGTAAATCTCTAATTTCTTAACGTCATGATTGGGAAACTGAAAAAGATTACTCTAACCCGAGAAAGCTGTATATCCAGCTGGGGTACCTCGTGATTGCTACATCTGTACTCCCTGAATGATAGAAGGAAACATAACCAGTTCGTCAAAATAATAAAAGAAAGACACAACTTCACAATACCTCTGTTAGAAGGAAAACACATTCCAAAAAAAATTAAAGAGTCCATGAAATTACTACATACTAAGAGGTTTTTTGTTTATATATATAATATGCCAATAAAAAGTACAAAATAAATACTTCTCTGGCCCTCGATGGTCTAATAACGTCAAGGTCAAAAAAGAACAAGACTGGTTAGAGAGACTTAATACGAAAGATGAAAGATGAAAGAGAGGGATCTAAACCAAAACAATATGAAAAAAGATGTAAATCCAGTGAGGGTCCTTCGGGATTGCCAAGCCCGTACTTACTAAAGTGAGCCCCTGAGGATAAAAACATAAAATAGAGGACCCCTCGCTTCCCTGGCGGAAGATAAAAACAACTTTTTAAGATAGGAAAAATGAACAAGTCTGCATGAAGAAATGTGTAAAACCAGCTGGTATCTCGATATTGCTATAACCGTATTCACTATAGATGAAGCTTTCGAGAGATATTTTCATTGAGAGTATAATTAATATTGCAAAACACTAAAAATAGTTATTTGTGCACCTAGTGAGCAAAGTGGCACGAGAGAAAAATGTTTCGGCAAGCCTCGTGCGTCAATTTTATCGAGTTTAAAAAAGACACTTTGCTCACGAATTGCACATTATACTTTGTCTACAGTTGTTATTTTGTGACAAATAAAAAAAAAACATACTTCAGCAGTAACACAATTTAATAAAACATTAGTTTAATACAATAGTGTTCAAACAAACAATCAATTACAATTCGATCTTTAATAACCGCATTTTTCTTATTTTTCAGATTATTTAAAAATCTGATCTGTCCATATTGTTAAAATAACTACACAAAATATAGCAGTAGTGCTAAGCAACACATCAACACTGAGTAGAAGTTCTCACGTCAAAACTGAAGTTATTTATGAATATTACAAATAGCTTAGGTGTATTGTTGAGGAAACGGGATTGCCAACTTCAAAACTCGGCAAACGAAAAATACTCTCCGTGTACATACACCGTCAATCATCTTCATGAATAATTACTTCCCTTTTCAACTTTAAAACGTTGTTTTGTTGTTTATTTATGTTATTTTACATGTAAGAATTAATCTAACCTACATGCGGGACATTTTCTGTATATTATAAATCAATTCAAATAAACTTAACCTAAACTTCGTTTTGTTCGGTTGCCATTCGGAGTGAGCAAAGTAGTGTGCAAAGTGAAACTGTTGAGAAATCAGCTGTTTTGCAAACTAATTTAAATGAACAAAATGCCACTTTGTCAACAACTGTAAACAATAATATATTTCCTACAATTTAAAATATACCAAGAATGATTTTTCGATTATAAATATTGAAAGGTAAATTCCGATAGAGCCCGGCTCTGACTATTAATATACTTTAGAGTTATAAATATGATTACACCCTAATACACACACTTAATCCTGCCGTTGCAACAATCAAAGCAATTTACAATCTACACTACTGGAAGGACTTTAACTAATTATTGTTCTGTCTATTGCTATCAGCATTGAGCTGTGTGTTACGGTTCCTAGTGAGGAATGTAAGGATTAATCTCCCCAGGATACACATCCTGCAGTTAGATTGCAATCATTGAGCGTACAGCTTTATGACCTATAATTTGTGATGCAAATATCTGCTCATCCCCGATGGGTTTTGATTGTTGCTTTGGGCTTGTTCATTAACTCTAGGTAAAGACAAACAATGGGTTCTTTCAAACGAACATTTCCACCAAGAGAACGATCATAAACTGAAAGCGATCTTTAATATTATTTATTTTCTAAAGGAAACATATTTTTGTTTCAATTTACTTAGACAGGTTTCGTAACTGTCAAAAATTTCGACTTTTAGTATTTTTTTTTTAAATAATCATCACGTTTCATACCTCAGGAAACCAAAAAAGTTTTTTTTCGACGTGCCGTTTGTTCGTTGCTGTCTGCACCTAAGCACGAGAGCGGCCACAAAAATTAAGATAAAAACTTGAAATTTGGTCTATAGTGAAATAAAGGTATACAGTCTGTTCAGATAAGAACCCTATTGAAATTTAGAAAAATATAATTATAAATTTCAAAATGGTGGCCAGTTTTTTTGTTCATATCTCGTGTTATATTCAACTTATAACATACTATAATAGATACAGTCGGTCAAACGTAAGCTGGCACTTTGGGTACTACGTAGAACACCTGTATTCGTCTTTCTGAAAACATCAGCTACTGTCAACAACCACTTTCGCTCCTGTAATTGATTACTTTAATTGAATTGTTACTGTTTAAAAAGTTTATATAATTTCACTTGTTTATATAGTTTAACTAGTTGATTTTGATAACTTTTATTATTATGTAACTACTCAAAGCAATTGAAACACATGTAAATATCATACAATCGTACAAAATCTTATTCTATTAAACGAGCAAGGAATTGTATGTATGTATGTACCTATTTCCAGTCATTTTATCTCAAAAACGAATCTACCGATTTTCTCCATATTTTGTATATAAAGGGTTTTCAACATCAGGAATCCAATGGACTTGGTCAAAATTTCGAGAAAAATCATTTTCTATGAGTTTTTACGATTCGAAAATTCTATTAAACGAGCAAGGAATTGTATGTAGCCTATGTACCTATTTCCAGTCATTTTATCTCAAAAACGACTCTAAAGATTTTCTCCATATTTTGTATATAAAGGGTTTTTAACATCAGGAATCCAATGAACTTTGTAAAAATTTCAAGATAAATCATTTTCTATGAGTTTTCACGAATCGAAAAATACACAGTAAATACATATAAAATATTATAGCATTTCATGATAACAGTATTTGCAATCAGCTGGCAGCAGGAATTAGATAATCTCAAATAAGTTAATATGTAACTTGTATTTAAAATAATTATTTAGATGCAGAGAAGTTATTTGTAGTGTTTATGTAAATAATAAAGTTTTTAATACCGGTAATATCTCTTTATCATATCCAAAATTATATCATTATTGAATAAATAATTCACTGGTTGATTATTCTGTTCAAATACCAAAATATAATTTGGCCTATTATAAAGTAAACCAACATTGAAAAACAAACCAACATTGAAAAACAAACTCGTTGCCTTGACAACGGATTCACCGCCCAATAAGAATGGACGACTCAAAACAATGCAGTTGTAACCGGCAAGCTTAAAATACCGTAACGTTTTATTGTGGGACTTCTGAAGGAGCTAGATATCTTTTTTTTTGTGTGAGGAAAAGTGAATTTCGTGGTCATATTGACCGAAGTTGTATCTAGAACTACACAGGTAACGAAACTAAACATAGCGAAAAATTTGAACTAAATTCTTTCCATCATACATCAAAATTTAATAACTTTTCTTTTGAATATAATTTTTCGTAAAAAACGGGATTTCTTAGCCAGCACGAGATCCCCTTCACCGATATATTGTATTTTTTAATTTAAAAAAATAAATTTAAAAAAACATTTTGACGTATTCTACCTTTGTAGAAGTAACCAACCAAAGACAATTCAATTTGATATTGTTAACCTAGATTTTGCTTACCTAGAATAGAATTTGTAAAACCTAGATTTTGTTTACCTAGAATATAATTTGTATAACCTAGAAAGATCAATAAGTATATGTCTATGCAATCCTTAGCGTTGTTGCATGAAAAAATTTTGAAATTTTATTTGGTTTGTTTTGTAGCTGACATTAAAATATTATCTTATTCTATTAAATTAGATACATATTTTTTTAATTTTTAATTTAAACAACATTTAACCGGAGGAATAATGCATTTAATTTTGTGACGTCATACTGTTATATACAGTTAGATAGGAGCGTATTTCACGTAATGATGTCATTTACCCCTTCTACCTCTATTTAATGACTCATAACCCTATTGTTTTTTAAAAAGTTAAAAATTACGTTTTTCAAAGATTTTAACAATGCATTTTAATTTGTTCTTAGATGCCACGCGGACGTCCTCCAAAACGACGTAAGTTTAATTTTAACAAACATGAGCCACCAATGCCGAATTTCAATGAATCCCTAGATACTGAATTTTTACCTGAACAAACAAGCTATGAAGCTAAATTTGAAATTACAGATCTTGATTCTAACGATGAAATAAATCTTAATGATACTTTGAAAACAACTTCTACAATCAATACTCCAAATAACTGTAAAACTTCTATCAACTTTCTTAATTACGATTTGCCATCAACCTCGGGAGTAATATTCCATAATGTCGTCCAAACAACAACTTTTAATCAAGAAAGTAATGATAGTTCTGCTACTGCTAGACCAGTGCGTAAAGCGAAAGTTCTTTGCATAGATAGTGTAGCATTCAAAAACACATTCGTAAATATACATTCAACTTGCTTAGCCTTGACAGATGCTGGCACCTGGCGGCCCTCTCCAAAACCAAGCATCGCCTGACACCTGAATACAAAGTACAATTCGCCGGTCAAGCTAGCTTCCCTACTACCCGTCCACAGTCTAGATGTGATAACAACATGGTCTACATTCTGCATTACTCCGTTAACAAAAGTTCTTTCTTTCTCAAATTTTACAAGTCTTATACTACATCATGCTAATTTACAGTTTGTGCGCTTTAGTTTAAACAATCTCGTTCTAAAATGTAAAATAAATCATCATTTTTCTCGGTACAAGCTCACGTGAACTGCGACAGGATTAACCAGGTACTTCAACCTTACAGATTTTGTCATATTATAAATTTTGTTAATTTTTTTAAATAATTTGTTAAATATCATGTATTCTTTAGAATATGTATTTCATGTTTTATTTAATATTCTATTTTCTTTTGAAACTAAATTATTATAAAAAAATTTTCTTTTCTTAAAACATCATTTACAAAACCTTGTAAAGGCACATTTTAAGTTTTGAACAATTTTGTGAAATAAGTGCAAACTAATGTTGAACATTGAATGATCAGCATATCTTATTGAACATGTCAAATATAAAACAATTAGAGAAATTTCTTCTAAATCAGAAAATTTCGTTTTATAGACTTTTGAAGAATCTTACAAGTCTTATACAAGCTTTCTTTTAAACAAAACTATATATATATAAATAAATTTATAATCATCTAAGAAGCTTTTAATTACAATCTTAACGAATTTCTGTGATGCAATTAATTTACTTTAATTTTGACAAATAACCAGATATTTTCTTCAATAAAGAACATTAATGCTACAACATGTCTGATTTTGCACAGACGTTTAAAAAAAAACGTGTTTTTTGTTTGCCATAGCTAATATGCTGGTAGAAGAAATAGGAGAAATAGAGAAATTCTTGTCTCACATTGCGCAAACCAGCGAAACATCCTAACAAGTTTCGTCCTGTTGGCAAAACACGTTTTTTGTATAACATAACTTCAGATTTTCAAGTGCATAAAAGTGATGTCCCTTTTTACAGCTGACTTTACAGAACTTTAACTAACTCATATTGTATATGTGCCTAAATTTACTTCCGCAAATATGTGTTCCTTAAAACTATTTTCTAGATGTAGACTTGTGTAATTATTTATAAATTATATAACAATTTCTTGGGTGGAGCCTGCATGCAATTTTCGGTCCTAACAACCTCCAAGAGGTTAGTTTCTAAATTAAAATAATTGACGTCAATTAACAAAATTTTCAAACTTCTAAATTCTTTTCTTTTTTTAAATATATAAATTTATTGGCCAATATAGTTTTTAAGAAATTTTCAAACCAATTATATTATGTAACTTTAGTTTAGTGATAAACATCTTAACTATAGATATGATCTTTTTTGAACTTAAAATATCAAGCTCGTTTATATTTTGTTAAATTCTGTAACTGTTTAAAAAGAAACTATCATCTTATAAACTAAAAAGGGGGGGGTAAGTTTTTTGAATCTTTTGATTAATTTTTTTTAAAATTATTATACTTTTACATTAAGGGCGTATAATTTTTTTTTTTTTTTTGATTAATTATAATTCTGTGAATTATTAAGCTGTGCTCATTGTTTTTTTTTTTATTGTTAAATTTTTGTAACTATAAATATATATATATATATTAAAAGGGGGGATAAATTTTTAGAATCTATTGATTAATTTTTTTTTTATCTAAATTATTATATGTTACAATTAAGGGCTTATAACTTTTACAATTTATGATCTTGTTAATCATAAGTTTTTTTTTACTGATGATTTGTGTCAGGATGTCTTTTGTTGTAAATGACAAAGTCTGAACCGTCGAAATTTCTTTCTGTTTTCAATAAACTTGAGCCTTGTTAATTATTAAACTTGTCTTTGTCTTTTTTTATCTTTCTTTTCAAACATTGTTACCATTTTGGTTCCGCCTTTATTAAATTTAAGTCCCCTGGTAACATGTTTCTGGTAGCAGAGCGTGGTTAATTTTAAATTCTGGAACCCTAGTTAATTTTCAAAATTTTGCATTGGAACTATCTAAATTTAAATTCAAAATTTTCTTTGTTAAACAAGGCTCATTTTTATGTTTTGCAGCTTTTTCAAATACTGCACAACTGTTGCTGATGAAATTTTTTTATTTAGTTTAAATATTTAAATCTCTATAAATCTATAGTCTCTTTTTTATTATTTATTTATTTTATAAACACTTACACAAAAACTTCTAAACCAATTTCGATAAAATTTTTTTTTATTATTATTTTGTCTGCTTAAATATTTTTTTTTATATATATATATATTTACATACACTGCACACTAGTCATTCACTGAATTTGATCCAGACAGCGGGCACATTCGGGAATTCCAAAAAAAATTTAAATAAATAATAAAACCCAAAAATAGTTAGAAACAAAAAAAAACAAAAAAAATATTCAAAAATTTCCTTCAAAATTTTCTCGAGTTTTCTTTCGCTTGTCTGTATCAATTCATACTTACACACACACATATATACACAACAACTACACTACATATAATTCTTGAGTCTTTCTCTGGCTCTTTCATTTTTTGCATCATCTTAAAAGAAATTTTTTTTATTTAAATTACTTGGTTTATTTTTTTTTAATAATTATCAGCAACGGTTAAGATGGCAGTGGATTTGCTGCGATTAGTGGACTCGTTAAAGAATACCGAGCTTGCTTTTGAGGTAGTAGCTAGAGGTGGTGAAAAAGACATTGTAGCTAAAATGCGAACCTCTCTTAGGTCCCTTCTGCAGAACAGCGTCGAGCCCGAAATGGGAAACTTCACCGAAGACATCCTCTTGCAACAGATAGCGTTAGCCCGGAACTCCTTGTTTGTCTTGCAAGACGACCTGGAGAACCTCGATTCCGAAAGAGGAATCAAAATGATTCGTGTTCGTGCGCGCATAAACGTCTTCGGAAGACGGCTAGAGTTCCTAAATCGGGTGCATACTGAACAACTAAAAGTAGCAGACAACAATGTGCCACGGGATCTGGCCGAACTACATAACAATTTCGCTACGCTCAAAGAAAAATTTAAAGCCTTTGAGCAAACCGTTGCTCCTCTAAAACTAAACGTAAGCATCCCGCTAACGCCCTCTGGGGGAACCACTAAAGCCAGCTCTGCAGAGCCATCTCGGTCTAATGGGCCAAATCTCCTTGCGGACACGCCGCAGGCTGACGCTCAGCAAACCACACCTAGCAGTTCGAAAGGCTGTCAATACATTTCCTTATACGGAAAATTAAGTCATCCTGCCGAACAAATAATTAAGACAATTCCTCAGACAGATGGGTTCGACCTTGACAAATTATTAAATTTTTTTAAAATTTCTTTAAAAATAGTCAAAACTTACCCGGACGTAGCTTTAAACATTAATAATGTTCTGATGCCCTATGCTCAGGGCCCTTTAAATTCATGTCTGATTAGACATCAGACATTTAAGACTTTTCACAAAGAGGCCTTAAGTCTCTTCATACCTTCGAAAAGGTTGGCTTCTCTAGTGCAGGAGTTATTTTATAGGCCCCAGAAGACTAACGAGGCGGTGCACATTTTTGTTAATCAAATTAAAGAGGCTGCAGAAACTTTAAATTTAGATAAGTCCGAATTGGAGGTCACGGACGTCATTCTGGAGGGACTGTCTCCGGAAGTCCGCAACTGCTTAGTTTTTGTTGCCAAACCTAAAAACTTTGCAGACTTAGATAGACTCTGCGCACATGTCAATAATGTCATGTATACTGACAGGCAAAGGGCTCCATTAGTGAGACCCGAAGGTAGAAGTACTGATTTTAGACCTACAAGACCAGTGGTCTGTTACAGTTGCGGACAGCCGGGACATAGAAGCCCAGAGTGTCGGAACCGGCCTCCAACAAGGCAATATCCTCCAAAAAAACGGAGGCAGGTTTGGAGTCTAGTTGGTAGCTCCAGGCCAGCCTCCCGTTCAAAAACCAACCACATCGGATTTAAACATAACACGAAACCACATTTCTTTAATAAACCATCTTTTCAAAATTTAAACTCAATTTCCTATTTAAGAAGAAACAATTTCGGCAATAAAATTCAAAATTACGTTACTCCCATCTGTTATCATTGTGGCATACCCGGTCACTATATCTGGGGCTGTAAATTCTTCTCTCTACGGAATAGGTCCAGGCAAACCTATTCCAGCTCTAAGCTTTCCAACTACAAACTTCAAAAAAAAAATAACATTTCTCTTAAATCTAGGGGTCTGAACGATCAGTTTTTGCCTTTGGTGGAAGTAGCTTTTGGGCAAGTTAAAGTTAAAGCTCTGCTGGACTCCGGTTCAGTAAGATGCGTCATTTCTAAAGCCCTTTTTAAAAAATTAAAGAACACCAAGGCTTTTAAATCCATAACCAGGGTGAAGGCTGATTGTGTCACGGCTTCTGGAAAAAGGTTGCCCATTTCCTACTCTTGTCGTCTTCATCTTAAAATGGAACATTGTAGTTGGAATGTGGATTTTCTGGTGGCGCATAAGTTGTCGTGTCCTCTGATCCTCGGGTCAGATTTCATATCTAAAACGGGACTGGTACTTGATCTTTCAGCAAAAAACTTCTATTTTAAATTTTCAAGGTCTATTGTTTTTCCTCTATGTAATTTCAGTAATTCTGCGTATAAACCTATAGTGTCCACAACATCTGAATCTACTGCTCCTGATCCTTTAGGTCATCTTCAAAAGAACGATAAAAACACCATTCAAAAAATAATTAATGATTTTCCTCAGGTACTCACAAAAAGGTTAGGTTTAACACATCTAGTTGAATACGATATTCAACTGAAGGACAACACTCCGGTCAAGTGTTCTCCATACCAATTGGCACCTCCCAAAATGGAATACCTCCGCGAACACATCAACGAATTGTTAGATTCAGGAGTAGTAGAACCCAGCCGGTCCGCATATGCATCCCCTGTTTTTCTGGTTCAACACCCCGAAAAGAAAACAAGGATGGTGATTGATTATCGGAGGCTCAATCAAAACATCGTCGTCGAAGCGGTGCCGCTACCTAACTTACATCAAAGTTTTAACTGGTTTGTCGGTGCCAAATATTTCACAGTTTTCGATCTTAATTCAGCTTATCATCAAATCCCTTTGTCTCAAAAGTCCAAACAAATTACCAGCTTTTGTACTCCTTGGATGCTTTATCAGTTTACTCGAGTCCCTTTTGGACTCTGTACTGGTGCCCAAGTGCTTACCAGACTCTTGGATCAGGTCTTCCATGACATCAAATTCAAATTCATTTTTAATTATCTGGATGACCTAGTCATCTACTCCAAAACTTGGGAAGAGCATCAAAAACATCTTCGGGAAGTCCTTACTCGTTTGCGGCGGGCTGGCCTGACTGTTAACCCAGATAAGGTCCGTTTCGCTGTGAATGAGATAAGCTTTTTAGGACACCTAGTTTCTTCTCGTGGCGTGCAAATCGACCCATCTAGAACAAAGGCAATTAGAAATTTTCCGCAACCCAAGAACCCTAAGGCCGTTTCCAGATTTATTGGAATGGTCAACTTCTTTGCTAAATTCATTCCAAATTTCGCGGAGCACGCTGCGCCTCTAAATCTGCTTCGGAGGAAGGGCCAAAAATTCTCTTGGCAAGCTGAACAAGAGAAAGCTTTTAAACATCTTCGGGAGGCAATAACACAGCCTCCGGTTCTCCGGATGGCCGATTTCGCTAAACCATTCATCCTGCAAACGGATGCGAGCTCGGTGGCCCTTGGAGCAGTTCTACTCCAAGAAATTGACGGCTCACGCCAGCCCATAGCGTACGCTTCACGTACTTTAACACCTGCAGAAAGAAAAGCCTCATCTGCATATGAAGCCGAATGCCTAGCAGTAGTTTTTGGAGTAGAGAAATTTAGGCAATATCTAGAACATCGGGAATTCCTATTAGAAACCGACAACCAAGCCCTTTCTTGGCTTTTAGCACGTCCTCGTCAACTTGGTAAATTAGGCCGATGGATTGCCAAGTTGACTTCATTGAAATTTAAGGTAGCGCACATAAGAGGAACTCAGAACATCATAGCAGACTCCCTCTCGCGCATGTTTGAACCGGAAAATTTCAACGAAGAAAATGTCACCTTTTCGTGTACCAGTCTCCTCACAAATTTTCCTCTAGCTTTTCATGACATCCAGACTCATCAAAAGGCCGACCCTATTTTGAAAAATATCATTGCCGACCTTGAACAGAACATCTCTTCAGAGAAGTACTGTTTAAGTAAAGGTGTACTCTGCCTGAAAAATCATCTGGAAAAGCCCACCAGAATTTATTTACCTCAGTCCTTAGTCGACCTGGTGATTAATTATCATCACGACTCCGTTGTGGGTGGTCATCTTGGAGTACTTAAAACTTTGTTTAAGGTAAAGGAGAATTTTTATTGGCCAACTTTAAAACAGGATGTCACCTCTAAAGTGCGAGCTTGTTCGGTGTGCGCTGTAAGCAAACCTGCTCACAACTCCAAATTAGGATACCTTGCCTCAACGGTTCCCAATCGTCCCATGGAAAAATTACACATCGACTACGTCGGACAGCTTCCTAGGACAAAACAGGGCTACAACATGATATTGGTCGCAGTTGACCAGTTCTCAAAATTCACCTGGCTCATGCCTGTCAGAGATGCAACTTCCCACAGTACAATTAAGGCCTTAAGCCAAAACATTTTTCAAAATTTCGGTTTTCCAAAGATAATAATCTCTGACAATGCACAATGTTTTGTATCACATGTCTTCCGCAACTTTTGTTTTTCTCGCGGTATTAAGCATGCAACTTTATCTCCTTATCACCCCCAACCTAATAATGCGGAAAGACTTAACCGAAACCTTAAGGCAGCCCTTATCGCCTATCACTCCAAAAATCAATCCTCTTGGGACGACTCCCTTTGCTGGCTTCAGCTGGCTTTCAATTTCGCACATCATGAGACTCTTAAAGCAACACCTTTTAGCATTCTTTTTAATTTTCTCCCCAATACACCACTGAGTCTCAGCTGGAACATACACGATCTCCTTCCAAAACCTAATACTAATCCATCACAAGTTTGGCGCCAGGCCAAAGACAATATAATGAAAGCGCACCAAAAGGCCGAAAAGACCTATAACAAATTCAGGAAGCCTCATCTGTATAAGATCAACGATCTTGTCTGGTGTAAAACACACCCTCTTAGCTCTGCCATAGACAAGCGAGCTGCTAAATTGATGCCTCGATGGTCAGGTCCCTTCCGGATCATCGATTTTCTTACTCCAGTTACCGTTGCGCTTTCCTTCGCCAATTCACCTCGTTTTATTAAAAAAGCACACGTCGAGCAACTCAAACCTCATCATATAAATTAAATATTAACAAATTTCTAGAACCTTCTCCTTTACGATTTAATTTTCTATCTGATCTTTCTTGGCCCGCACAAATTGTCATCTGGTAGTCTTCTTTCTGTGCACTGCAGAACATAATAAAATACGGAACCAAGCCGTATTTCCTCTAAGCCAAATGCACATCTGTATGTTTGGGCATCGGTGGGCTGAGCTCTCCTAGAGCCCCTCCGTGCCGTAATCTGTATAGATGTTTGCAGGCGAAGAGATATTAGTTTTCCTTATCCAGTGATATATCTCACTGTTCCCCGGACTTGACGCTTTTCAACCCATAGTCTGATCAACTATGAGGTTCCAATTTACGGCAATGGCCGCTACATGTACCTGACATGTTTCCCTATCTAGACATATCTTAACATCGAGCACTCCGCGGGTGTAATCGATGCGACGAGAATATAGAGAGCGTCATGAACTTTTCTGTTTCTTCGTCACCATAACGTCTTCGGACGAGGACATAGTGAGTCCATTTCCTTAATAGTTAAGTTTGGTGTATTTGTTCTTTGTTTGTTTATCTTGGTGAAGGTATACTGACCGGTTCTGTCGAACTACATATAGATAATGTGGCACTCGCTATGCATGTTAGTCTTAAGTTTTTGTTTGTCTCGAGGTCTAAAACACCTGTCTGAGAGAAATTTTTTTCACCCCTTCACGCACACTCTCTCTCTCCTTTTTCAAAATTTTGCGGGAGGCCCTTCTGGCCCCTTCTCTATTCCACTCTAACGCCGTCTTTCGGGGGGGGAGAGCTGTAGCATTCAAAAACACATTCGTAAATATACATTCAACTTGCTTAGCCTTGACAGATGCTGGCACCTGGCGGCCCTCTCCAAAACCAAGCATCGCCTGACACCTGAATACAAAGTACAATTCGCCGGTCAAGCTAGCTTCCCTACTACCCGTCCACAGTCTAGATGTGATAACAACATGGTCTACATTCTGCATTACTCCGTTAACAAAAGTTCTTTCTTTCTCAAATTTTACAAGTCTTATACTACATCATGCTAATTTACAGTTTGTGCGCTTTAGTTTAAACAATCTCGTTCTAAAATGTAAAATAAATCATCATTTTTCTCGGTACAAGCTCACGTGAACTGCGACAGGATTAACCAGGTACTTCAACCTTACAGATTTTGTCATATTATAAATTTTGTTAATTTTTTTAAATAATTTGTTAAATATCATGTATTCTTTAGAATATGTATTTCATGTTTTATTTAATATTCTATTTTCTTTTGAAACTAAATTATTATAAAAAAATTTTCTTTTCTTAAAACATCATTTACAAAACCTTGTAAAGGCACATTTTAAGTTTTGAACAATTTTGTGAAATAAGTGCAAACTAATGTTGAACATTGAATGATCAGCATATCTTATTGAACATGTCAAATATAAAACAATTAGAGAAATTTCTTCTAAATCAGAAAATTTCGTTTTATAGACTTTTGAAGAATCTTACAAGTCTTATACAAGCTTTCTTTTAAACAAAACTATATATATATAAATAAATTTATAATCATCTAAGAAGCTTTTAATTACAATCTTAACGAATTTCTGTGATGCAATTAATTTACTTTAATTTTGACAAATAACCAGATATTTTCTTCAATAAAGAACATTAATGCTACAACATGTCTGATTTTGCACAGACGTTTAAAAAAAAACGTGTTTTTTGTTTGCCATAGCTAATATGCTGGTAGAAGAAATAGGAGAAATAGAGAAATTCTTGTCTCACATTGCGCAAACCAGCGAAACATCCTAACAAGTTTCGTCCTGTTGGCAAAACACGTTTTTTGTATAACATAACTTCAGATTTTCAAGTGCATAAAAGTGATGTCCCTTTTTACAGCTGACTTTACAGAACTTTAACTAACTCATATTGTATATGTGCCTAAATTTACTTCCGCAAATATGTGTTCCTTAAAACTATTTTCTAGATGTAGACTTGTGTAATTATTTATAAATTATATAACAATTTCTTGGGTGGAGCCTGCATGCAATTTTCGGTCCTAACAACCTCCAAGAGGTTAGTTTCTAAATTAAAATAATTGACGTCAATTAACAAAATTTTCAAACTTCTAAATTCTTTTCTTTTTTTAAATATATAAATTTATTGGCCAATATAGTTTTTAAGAAATTTTCAAACCAATTATATTATGTAACTTTAGTTTAGTGATAAACATCTTAACTATAGATATGATCTTTTTTGAACTTAAAATATCAAGCTCGTTTATATTTTGTTAAATTCTGTAACTGTTTAAAAAGAAACTATCATCTTATAAACTAAAAAGGGGGGGGTAAGTTTTTTGAATCTTTTGATTAATTTTTTTTTAAATTATTATACTTTTACATTAAGGGCGTATAATTTTTTTTTTTTTTTTGATTAATTATAATTCTGTGAATTATTAAGCTGTGCTCATTGTTTTTTTTTTTATTGTTAAATTTTTGTAACTATAAATATATATATATATATTAAAAGGGGGGATAAATTTTTAGAATCTATTGATTAATTTTTTTTTTATCTAAATTATTATATGTTACAATTAAGGGCTTATAACTTTTACAATTTATGATCTTGTTAATCATAAGTTTTTTTTTACTGATGATTTGTGTCAGGATGTCTTTTGTTGTAAATGACAAAGTCTGAACCGTCGAAATTTCTTTCTGTTTTCAATAAACTTGAGCCTTGTTAATTATTAAACTTGTCTTTGTCTTTTTTTATCTTTCTTTTCAAACATTGTTACCATTTTGGTTCCGCCTTTATTAAATTTAAGTCCCCTGGTAACAATAGATTGATAGGAGTTATGATGGATTTGAATGATTCACAGAGTCAAGAATCAACAGAAACAAGAATTCATCGTAAACGTAACAAAAATTTTAATGAAACAGCAGAAGAACGTCAACAACGTTTGAGTGATGATCTTTCAAGAGTCACTCAACGAATCTCTCAAGAAACTTGTGAACAAAGAAGTCAGCGTTTGAGCAATATGCGCCAAAGGGATAATCAACAAAGAAATGAAGAAACTCCTGAAAAAAGAAATCAACGTTTGGATAATATGCGTCAAAGAATTAATCAACAAAGAAATGAAGAAACTCCTGAAAAAAGAAATCAACGTTTGGATAATATGCGTCAAAGAATTAATCAACAAAGAAATGAAGAAACTCCTGAAAAAAGAAATCAACGTTTGGATAATATGCGTCAAAGAATTAATCAACAAAGAAATGAAGAAACTCCTGAAAAAAGAAATCAACGATTGGATAATATGCGTCAAAGAATTAATCAACAAAGAAATGATGAAACTCCAGAAGAAAGAAGTAAGCGTTTGAATGATATACGTCAGAGAATTAATCAACAAAGAAATGATGAAACTCCAGAAGAAAGAAGTAAGCGTTTGAATGATATGCGTCAGAGAAATAGTCAACAAAGAAAAGAAGAAACTCTTGCGCAAAGAAGTCAGCGATTAGAAATTTTAAAAATGTGTGCAAATGAAATTCGAGCAGCTGAAACCCATGCTGGTAGGGAACAACGTCTTGAAGAACAGCGACGTCGGAATGCTCGTCGCCAAAGACGTTTGTTAGCTAATCCGCTGAAACCTACTTACAAGTTATCTGTTCAAAGTGATGTTTCATGTCACCGTTTAGGAGCATTTAATGTATCGTGCGTGCATTGTGGAGCGTTACATTTTCCTGAAGAACGCGTAGGTAATCGAAATAATAATTCATTCGGGGATTGTTGTTTGAAGGGTAAAATTAATATTCAACATGCTGATTTTCCAAATGAATTAGCAAGACTTTTTTCGCATAGGCATCCCTTATCTCCTGAATTTCATCAGAGAATCAAAAGTATAAACTCGTCGTATGCAATGGCATCTTATTCATGCGATGATGACCGTACAATAAATAATCGTGGAATATACACTGACATTGCCAACGGTCAGGTTTATCATAAAATAAATGCAGCTGCACAACCAACTCAAACTCCAGAAGGTAATTTCGAAAAACCTCTGTATAGACAAATGTATTTTCTCGACCCAGATGAAGCTGTAACGGAGCGAGGAAAACACCCTTTAAATGTTGGAATTAGTGTACCATTATTTGAGTTAGTAGAGGGAATCATACGTTCTGAAAATCCATTTGCACGGGGCTATATGATGATGAGGGAAGTAGCAGAAGATGCTGAACGAGAAGCAGCTATTCAACAGATACCAGTACCAAATGTTAGGCTTTTATTCACTTGCCCAGAAGGACTTGATCCAACAAGATACAATGTTCCTCAAAGCTGTGCTGTGGTTACTTTGAACGCTGATCAAAGCTTTCCAAATAATCCACTAATAATTAGACAACGCGGAAAATCAGTTCAAATAATGAAAAATATTGATAAACACGCAGAACCTTTAACATACCCACTATTTTTTCCTAAAGGAACATTTGGTTATTCACCGGGTATGCTGCTGAGAGAAGGATATCCAAGTAGAGGTCACATGACTAGACTTGAGCTTGCACGATATAGAATAGCTTTTCGACCACATTTAGCAAAATGTATTTCACTCGATGAAACAAAAAGGGGATATGATTTACGTAACATTAAATTTAATGCTTTGCATTATGGTGGACGGCTGTTTCAACAGTACCTTGTAGATACTTACGTTAGAATAGAATATGATAGAGTTCAATGGATAAAATTGAATCAAAAGAAAATACTTGAAGACATACATCTGTTACAAATTATCTTAACGAGATGGCAGAAAAAAACAATGCTGTCTTGGGAGAAAAGATTATACTTCCATCGTCTTTTCCTGGCTCCACTAGATATTATTCTGAGCATTTTGAAGATGCTATTGCTTTGGTTAGAAGATTCGGACCTCCTGAATTTTTTATAACCATGACATGGGCCGGAAATTAAGGAAGCTATTAAGATAATGAATGAAAATGGAAGTGATTGGCAGCAAATAGTTCAAGATAGACCGACATTATTGCTAGAGTCGCATATTTAAAATTTGTAGAGTTAATTGAGAATTTGGATAAAAAACAAATTTTTGGGCAAGTTGCTGCTTACGTTTATACTGTCGAATTTCAAAAAAGAGGTCTACCTCATATGCATTTGTTAATTATTTTAAAGCAAGAAGATAAGATACATAATCCTGAAGAACTAGATGATCTCGTTTCGGCAGAAATTCCAGACGTAGAAGACGATGCTGAACTACGAGAATTAGTTAAGAAATGGATGATTCATAATGCATGTGGTGAACAAAATCAAAAGGCATCATGCATGGTGAATAAAAACGGTAGAATGAGTTGTAGGTTTAAATTTCCTATAGGATTTCAAGATTCAACCTCTTTAATAGACGATGGCAAGCCAAAGTATAGAAGAAGGTAATTTATCGTAAAGATGCTCAAGGTCAAAAAATAACTAGAGATAATCGCCATGTAGCTCCTTACAACCCATACTTCCTGAAGAAATTTAACTGTCACATAAATGTTGAATACGTTGGAAGCATTCGGGCTGTTAAGTACCTTTATAAATATATATATAAAGGCCATGATTGCGCTTCTTTAAAAGTTGTCCAAAATCAAACAACTATACTAATAACATGCCCACATTTTTGTAGATGAGACAATAACCCGATCGGAGATCGGCTTTCCTGGTACTTAATATATTAAGATGTTAAAATTACCTTCCCTAATAGCTTATCTTTTAATTGTCTTTGGTTTTGTTTTTGTACAACTGTAATTTTCTGGTCAATGTATTCCGAAAGAAATTTATACCTGCACCTCCACCCTCCCCTCGCCCTAAGTCCGTCGCCAGTTTACGTTTGGCCGACTGTACAAATTTGCAGATTTTAATTCTGCATGACATGGTATCAACCTCACCTCTCAACGATGACAAATAGCGAAGTTATTGTGATACGTATAATTTCGAAACCTAATTTTCCAACAAGTACTTCTATACTATACGGAAATCCCTCCCTCTTTATCAAAACTCAAAGAAATGTATTGGGAATATTTTTTAGTTCTGTCATCTGTCTACTACCGTAATAAACAAAATCAACATAACTGCAACTTTCGTATCCCCCATTGCAATCCTTTCAAGGTCGCCCATTCACCCAGTTTAGACTGGGCCACTATGAAGTGATTGATCCTGCAGTTAACTTATGTTGGTTTTAAACTGAATAATTTCAATAACATAACCTCATTTAACCTAACCTATTCGAGTTATTTGTAAACAAAAAAGTAGATCATTTTCGTGGTACGAAAATTCACAACAATAGGTTAGGTCAGGTTATTATATACATAGATTAGGCTATATATATATACTAGTATATATATTTACATATTATATATACCTGTATACCTGTATATTTTAATTAGTTACCGTTTGATGTACAAAATATGTAGGGGTACATTTCATGTGATAAAAACACAAAATTAAGATTTTTTTTTTAAAACCAAACTAACTCTAATTAAATTTTGCAAAGTCGCCATCTCTCAAACAATGACAATGCGTGAATTGTTAATCAAAACCAAAAACAATCGACCTTAAATCTACTTTACAGATCAAGTTGAAATTTTAGTGAAATGTGAAAATTACTGTAACAAACTCATGTGCAAAATTTACAGAGTCTGTCAAAATTAAATTAAAACTTTAAATTGTTCTGGTTTCGTTATTTGTTGTCCAATCTCCGAGAAAACTCTCTATTCTATGCAGATATAATTGGGATTTATTAAAATATCAGCTGTTATTTTCATTGCTATTTATTTGTTGCCATAGCAACGAATTTTCTCATTGTTGACTAAGTTAACAGGAATTTAGTAGTTTACAATAATTAATTAATTGATTATTTTTTATTCCAAAATGACTTTACAAACACCCATTATATTTATTCAGTGTTATTAATTAATGTAATTATAAATTGCAGTTGTTTAAGTTTTTAATTAAAAAAAAAAAAAAGTTCGTCAAATAAGAGTAGACCCTATCCAGGATGAGAATGGCTGCCACGTCGACCAAGAGAGGCCTCTTAATAACCTTAACAAGTAAGAATTTGGGTTAATTTTTAAAAATTCCCGTTTAATTCTAAAGGAATTTTTGTAATTTAATTTGTTCTATTTTAAAATAAGAAATAAATTAAAATCAATTAAAGTTTTAACTTACTTTTGAATGGCCTTGAACTTCAGTTCAGGAGTAATTGTCGAATAATAATGCTGTCTTCATTGCAGTCTGTACGTAAGCACGATAATGACTTATATTGAAGCAAATTGAATTGTGAAATTTTAAAAAAATAGTGATAATTAAAAATATTTTTTAGTTCATATCTGATGTGTAGGCCTAATTATTTACCAAGAGAAAGAAACAAATCATTATAAACTAGTAATATTACTTGAAACCCACAAACACCTCTTCAACTTCTACACAAATAAAGACAAGTTCATATGTTTATCTTTGCTGGACAAATTGACTCTGAGTACAGCGTTTGACGATGCTCTACTAGTTATCAAATTCAATAGCTTTTCAGATGATGTCAATATCAACTCTCCGTTCAATTATACCTATCTAAATAGAACTTCCTACATTTTAAACATTTTTTTATTTTATTAATGGAGCAGCTAACATACCCCAGTATACGAAAAAATTTGATAATTTTAAAAGAAAGCAATCTCTGTTTTTTGACAGATTTTCACGTTTCACGAGCCTTCGGAAAACCGAAAAATTTTACACAGCTGTCCGTTGACACGAGCGTAGCGAATTGAGATTTTTTTATATACACACATCTACGAAACCCGTAAGGGTTTCAGAAAGTAGTGATATTAATAAACTTATAAATAGACAGGTTTCATCTGAGCTGTGAGCTGCGCGTGGAAGGGAGGTACAAGTTTGTAGTTCGAGGCCGCGTGGGGACAGAGGCATTGTAGGGGAAACAGTCGGCGCCGACTACTGTCCACGATCTAGCGGTCTTGCAGACATCTTTGTTAGTACCAACACCCAACACAGACTGAGACGGCCGCTTCCCCCACCACTGCTGCTTAGACCACGCCTAGATCCACTGCGCACCCAAACTCCACAGCTCAGATGAAACCTGACCATTTATACCCTACTAAATGAGACCTTTTGATCTACCAATACAATTTAACATTTCCTACAAGACTCAAGAAACCAACTATTCAGCATTACATTTAGAATATATACATTGTATGATAGGGCTGGGTAAGTAATACGATGGCCCCTATTAACTTGTTTCATTGTGAATAAAGTTGATATCAAATTAGTAATTCTTCTGGTATTAAAGTTATCTACCATCATTGTGTATATATAAACTAATACAAGACGTTTCGAGTGTTATAAATCAACTACCGTTATCAAGTAATATATTTTATTTATTTCCAATGTTTTAGAATTTACTACGTGTTCACTGCCTAATTAGTCTTATCAGAACCTATCAAAGCAGAACAATTTAAATGATATGTTTTGACGTGCTATGTAAAAATATATTTAAGTGTGAAAGATCACCCGGTTCTACAGATAACCCAGAAACGCACACATACTTTAACCTAGATATGTCCTAAATATTATATCTACTGTGCATGTCTTTTGTTGATTATTTGCATTGATATTATGTTTACTACTTACTGGTAGACTATAAATACAAGTTCAAGACGAACAAACAGTCTTTTACAAATAGTAAAAATATAATCGTAATGTTGTAATACAAATCTTTAAAATGGAAACGTTAATTAATTAACGTCCAGTATAAGAATGTAGGGTAGGTTTGGTCATCGCAAAAAATGTAAACCCCTGTTTATTCACTGATCTTCACGTTTCAAGGTCTCAAGAAAAGGATTTTTTTTCGTCATACTGCTTCAAAAACAGCTGTTTTCACGCATTGAGATGCTAAAGTTGTTCTTTTCAGTCCTAGGACCTAAAAACATCAGCTGAGGTCGAGGTCATCAGCTGTTACTTCGTTTATTAGAATTAATTAACGATCGTAATTAACGATTAATAGGTTGATTTATAATTGCATCTATAAAAACAACCGATACTCTCGATTGTAAATAACCATTATAACAGCGGTTACCGTCGATTTGAAGGCAAATAGGTTATACAATTTTAATTTTTGTGAAAGGGTTTTCTTATATTGTTTGCAGTATAACGAAAAATATAGTTCATCACTAGGATCAAAAGAAGCTTTTCCATCCACGTTCATTTTCCGGCCTCGGCCGTTTAAACTTGAGCTTGTATCGATAAACTTCACTTTCGATCCTAACGATGAAAAATATACTATTTTCGACTCGTCTGTACCTAAACAAAATGCTTTTATCCAGTTGCATACTACGTGGCAGTATTTTATGGAAAACTATTTAAAAATTAATTTTGATAAAACAAACTATAGGCGTTTTAAGATAAGGCAACAGTGATGCAGAACCAGTACCCACTATAATGTTGGAAGATAACATAGTGGATTCAGTAAAATGTCTAGGTTTAGTCATTGATAACTTGGAGGTGTTGTGTAAAAAAATATGTTCAACGATTTTCATTTTAAGATATCTTAGGTGGTATTGTAGCCTACACATACTTTTAACATCCTACCATGGGCTTGTTCATCCACACCTGAACTATGGAATCATTTTATGGGGTAATTCATCAGTTCACCAAGTGGAAAGGCTTTTTATATTGCAGAAAAATTCATTACGACTTGTGGCTGGAATAAATAACTCTGAACATTGTAGGAATTCTTTGTGCAAAATTTGTTCAATATTTATTGAATACCGTATTCAATATTTATTTATCTCGAGGAGAGAGAGAGAGAGAGAGAGAGAGAGAGAGAGAGAGAGAGAGAGAGAGAGAGAGAGAGAGAGAGAGAGAGAGAGAGAGAGACCCTTGTAAGGGTTTCTATTAAGTCAACGAGTCTTTGCTTAGTCTAATTCAATCATAAGAACTAGTTAGATCATTTTTTTATCTTACTGAATTTAATACCCTTGAAATGAATTTACTGCTCTTAATTTGGGGGTTCCACCAGACCCTTAAGGGCCAATCTTTGCTTGGCATGAGGGATGACTCCAAAAGAGACTAGGTTAGAAATAATACACCAGGTTAGTAGAACAATCTACTAATCATATAATTAAGAATTTAAGAGAAATTATCTCACAACTTCTCCATAAACTATTCCAAGTTTTCATGCTATTACATATTACAATATTATAAAGTAAAATTTACTTAACTTAAACAAAATCACTTATGCTAACATTCCATCTTAGTTCAATTTAAAAAAACTGGTTTACAAATGAATAATATATATAATTATTATATTCATTGCCTGATTCTCTTATTTGTATGGAAAAATCATTAGTGTGTTTTGTACTGTGTTTTATGTATTTGATGAAAAGGCTTAAACTGTTGTAAGCCTCAGTTTATTCAAGTTCTTTGGATCGCACCTCTTATTTAAATTGTTTAAATTTGGAAATGATTTTTTTTTTTAACAAACGTAGTTTTTCAAAAGTTGGATACCATTTTGATTCTAGTTTATATTTTTCTTAAAACAAACTTTAAACTTCTAAACGGCAACACCACAAATTCTTCCGCCATATTTATTGTGAAACTGGAATAATTTTACCCCAAAGAATAACCCTTATTCAGCAATAAGCATTTGTATAAAGGCAACACAATATTGTTAAGGATACATTGTATATTTTTAATGTACACAAAATGATAAAGGACTACTGTGCAAGCTCGCTTCAAGTTAGCCTAAGCCTAAGCTATCTTATTCACTGCCTCGTTGTTATCATGACAAAAGGCGAAGTACTTACATTAGCTACCTCTATTCAGAAGGCTTTGAAGATTTTACCCAATCCCAACGATTCTGTCAAATATCCTGCATTCTTATTTTATATAAATTCCCAAACTGTTATAGATTTGGTTCGTGGATATATTCCTTATGAATAATAAGAGTTATTCATGTTACCCATTCTACAAAGCAAAGGGTAATTTTAAAAGATTTCAAACTTTTGTTGTTCGTCGTACGATAGCGGACAGAAAAATTAAGACAGGAACATGAAATTTAGTATAGAGAAGAACAACTATTCATATTTTAAAAATAGTCAGCATTTTTTAAATTTATATATCGATTTTCTGGTTAAAAAGTTTGTCCAATTATTTGAAAACTTAACAAAGACGACAAACAGACTATAACACGAGACGGCAACATGACGAACGTTGAGAGCGGAATGGAGCTGAGTCATAGTCTTTATCAGCAGTAGTAGTTATGATATCACTTTTCCGCCCGCATACAACTTCACCTGACGCGCATTATGAAAGTCCACGCTACACATAACCGACTGTTTAGGTTCATGCAATTTCAAAGAACCCTGCCGTAATTCAGTTTTTAAGGTCTGTAGGTAAAACCAAGGACCCCTTAGAATTTCACGCGCTTCTCTGTAAGTCGCAACTCGTCTACACTGCAAGACGATTCCCTAATTGTATTTCAAACTTTGCATTTACAATCTTTGTATTGTCCTTCAAATAGGAAAAAATAGAGTGGTACAAAATAAATGACCTTGGAGTAGTTTACGAGCAAAATCTATCGATGTTTTTTTTTTTTTTTTTTTTTTTTTTTTTTTTTTAATATTATGTTCTAGTTTAATAAAACAAAGTTATTCTGATTAGGAATATGCATGTTTATTTTGAAGAAAAAATTTAATATGTTGGCGCTAGGCCAAATTTAAAGTGTCAGATATCACGCCCCCTCCATTCTAACTTGAAAATGGTGTGACCTACAAATCTTAATTAATTTGGTATTTAAATTAAAACACAGTGAAAATTCATATTTTGTAATTTTTTGTTTGACGAATAAAACCTAATGTAACCACACAATGAGAATTGCGTAGCGTGTAAGTTTTGTGAGATGTGAGACAAACAATTCAATAACCATTAAAATATGGATTGTATTTTGATTGATTTCTCTTTATTAGGTTCCGTAGGTATAACGAAGGATACTTATAAATTTATTTTTGGTGACGATTAGTTTTGGTTAGTTTTTAATTTAGATTTAAGGATGGGTAAGTGAGAAAGTTTGTGCAATGTTTTTTCACCTTTTAACCTGTGATACAAGTACGTGTTTCGTAACACATAGTCACAGTGCGCGTTATTGAATAGGCTTCGACGTTGTTTGTTAAACATCTTGGTAATTTTTAATTACGTGAATGCTGAGGTCATTATGTCAAGTCTAATAGACAGTCAGAATGCAGTACAACTAATGAGGCTCTTGACTTTACCCCTCATTCCCTCATTCTTAGGCTGCAGTTCTCTTATTATATATAAAACATTGACTGAGGCCTACATGAAATGAATGACATGCAATTAAAAAAATTTAAAAATCTATTTGTAAACATTTTATTATTTTCTGTATAATAAAACAAAATTTTTTAAGTAAAAGAGGCCTATATAAATAATATATATAGACAATTAAATGAAGCTACGGTAATAAATCATGTAATATCCTATTTAGATCATGATTATTCTTTTCTCACATATAGACTACGTAGTATAGAGCAAGTTGTGTGATGGGTCAAAAAACCAATGTCGAATTTTTTCTCAAAAGTGTTTTTAGGAATAAGGTCCAACTGTTGTTTCCATAACCCATACGTATGGATCGAATTAAATCAAATTTGTTATGTTGCTATATTTTTGGAAATTTTGGCATATCTCGGAACTTTAAGTGGTAACTGAATAGCTTTAAGACACGAAGGACTAGCTTAATCAGTTCCTAAGAAAACCAGAAATATTAATTGTGAATTATCAATAAAATATTCAGAAGAAATATATATATAAGATAACATCGATAAACCTATAAAGCCAATTCAGCATTGCCTATATCATTTACAATTATTATAGAAAATGATTTGGTAAGTCCCGTATACATTTATTACCTAGGAGAAACAGAAAACATTAATAAACCAAAAACAAAAACTTGCATCAGTGTTAACCCTTTATTCTCAAATTAATAACTTCCCACTTCAGAGTCAAAGTGTAGAATTTCTATCAATTTCTAACATCAAACAGTTCGTCCAACTTTGATTTCATCATTGTACGTATTTATCAAAAGAACTCAGACTAAAAACACAAGGCCAAATAGATTGATTGTAATTCATGTAAACAATCTTGTACAATGTAATTAAATCCAGATCTCAGAACCTAATTTTATCATTTAATTAATTGTAGTGTTTAATTTTATTATTTGTTTGTCAATCGATCCAATGTATAATCATCTTTTGTTACAGAATTAACCTTAATTAATTATAAGTTACTTTCCAAATTCAAAATACCTATTGTCCGAGACATATTATCAAAGCACCATTCATCAATAGGTGGAACATTAAAGTAGTTCCACAAAAAAAGGAAAATATTAAGGAGAGAAAAAAAGAAACATTATATTTAAAAAGTATCTTGAAAAGCCAATTTTACAACCGTCTTTCAGTCTCAAGTAACATCAAGAAATACCGTGAAAAAATGCAAAGGTATTCACAGAACGATAAAGGATATGACAAGTATTTGTGCTTTCATTGAATAAAGTATTTGGTTTCCTTTGAATAAATCTTGTGAACGAGTATACTTTATAATTTGTAATAATTTATACATTAAATGTTCTTTCATGACTTATATGTTCAAATTAATCAAACAAATAAGTAGTTTAAATACCTGGAATGATGTAAACAAATTTTCTTTGATAGTGAAGAGTATTCAACTTTCCAACAACCACAATATATTGAAATTAAATTGAATTGAAAAAAGTTTAATGAATAGTGTTGGATCTTGCTTTTCTGTTTAAGTTTTAAGGCAAAGAACTTCTCTGTTATCATCGACCATAAAAGAAGAAAAATAAAGACCCCCAGACTCTCTAGTATTATAACAGTGTCAGGGTCAGAAGGGAATAATTGTTGGTCAAGAGGGACCTGAAAGAGAAAGACCTTTACATAAGGCTAAATGAAGAAAGATGTAGATCCAGCTAGGTACATTGATATTGTAACAACTGTACTCTCTATAAATACCCCCTGAGGGGTTTCTATTAAGAATGATGGGTGTATTTTTATCAAAACTTTTTGGTTACCATTTTAAAAAAAAAACCCATAAGACAGGGACCCCTAGTCTTAGAATACTCTAATCACTTCATGGTCAGATGTGAACAAGAGTTGGTCAAGACAGACATGATGGTAGAGATGGAAGAGGGTGACTACATGAAGAAAGGTGTAGATCCAGCTAGGTACATTGATATTGTAACAACTGTACTCTCTATAAATACCCCCTGAGGGGTTTCTATTAAGAATGATGGGTGTATTTTTATCAAAACTTTTTGGTTACCATTTTAAAAAAAAAACCCATAAGACAGGGACCCCTAGTCTTAAAATAATCTAATCACTACATGGTCAGATGTGAACAAGAGTTGGTTAAGAGAGACATGATGGTAAAGATGGAAGAGGGTGACTACATGAAGAAAGGTGTAGATCCAGTTAGAGTGCCTCAGACCCAGTATTGACTGTAAATGATCTCTTGAGAAGAGAATGTGAAAATTCATAACGATATTATATGTCTTTATCAATGAATGATTTTGAAAATAAAGTATTCGATAGCTAGGTTTTTTGCTATAAACAACAATGGAAAATAATAATATGATTCATTTCATTCCACCATGATCTCATTCCTTGCATTTTGCCACTGACAGCTCCATCTCTGAACACATATTAAGTGTCACCTGTGGTAGACATCTTGATTTTCTTAAACACACAAAGATAAGTACACACTGCTCGAATGTTTGAAAATGATGTCAGTGTTTGACAAAAAATGAATTTACTTATTACAGGAATGCAACATCATGACCCTGTGACCCCCAGCAGCAGTATATAAACTTTACTTATGGTTATCTCTATTACTAAAACAAAGTAAAATATTTGATAATTAACTAACCCAAACAAAGAAATTAAAATATTTCTATTCCAGCATTTTTAACTTGAATAAATTCAATAGCATCAATAGTGTATCAAAAAATCTTTAGTTTAAAAATAAGGAAAACACAATATTTGGCAAGCTATTTTATGACATCATTTTATTTTTATGACTGAACTACTAAGAAATATACTGTTTTCTTATTAAGCAGACCATGTAACTAGTAAATATGGTCTGTATATTCCTAATAGATAACTGTATTAACAGATGATTATATACGGATGAATAAATTATTACTTCATTTGGCAGTTTGGCCGTTAACGTAATTACAACATATTTAATGCCCTTATTATATTATTGACCCACATAATATCAACAAAACTGTCATAATAACATAAAAATGTGATAGATTGATAAGTATAAACAATAATGAATAGATACAGTAACAAATTTTTTGTAAACTTCATCTATTTTCTTATCGTTCAACACATGCTATAGCTGTTTAGTAATTGATCACATTATTAAACACTGCACACCAAATATGATTTAAAACGCTAAAGAGTCGTGTTGCTTTCATCTCTGTTTCGTTACTTTTTATATTTTTTTATAATTAAGTGTTTTAAAAAAGTTTTAGTACATGTTGAACAGACTGGATGAAGTCTACATGACTTGTTTTTACATGTATGGTGGTAAAAAAGAAATTGGAATTTGTGTTTGTTAACTGAAGCAAGTATTATGAAGATGTATTCGACTTGTATGAGAAAGTCAAGGACTTGCAGAGGAGGACATCTGTCGCAACTTTTCGACTTACAACTGGACACAACTGCCTGAGTGAACACCTGAAGAGGATGAAGATTTTGGATTATGACAACTGCACATTGTGTGAAAGCCCGGACACCGTCATGAACAAGGACCATCTCTTGGTCTGCAGAAAGCTGGATAAAGAGAAGCAGAGGGAAAAAGACCTCCCTGGTCTCTACTGGGAAGCAAGATTAAAGATGGCGTGAGCCAGAGAAAGCCACTGGACAACAACAACAAATAATAGATAAATACTATGGAGGATTGTATGACTGATATGTGAGAATGGAATGTGGTGTGGAAGAAAGAATAGAGAATTGTATGCAGACTACAAAGATATAAGTTTCACCTTGTGCATTAAGATACAAAGGTTCAAATGGTTTCGAGATCATCTGAGAATGAATGATGGTAGGACAGCCAAAAAGTTGCCAAAAGTGTTGCAATTTTACAAAAAAAGGGGAAAAAAAGAAGTTTTATCAGTAAATAATGAGCAGGAATATAGTGCTGTGTTATCTCTCTGCAATCTATAACATTATAAACTACATGTTTATTCACATGTGTTAAGTTTTGAAGTAATAAATTGAAACATTAATAAATTTTAGCTTGTTTCTGCTTATGACTTAATTTTTTTGCTTCTTCATTACCTAAATTATGTCTTCTCCAAATGGTGTTTGTGCTCAGTAGTTAGCAAATAAAAAACAGCACATTTCATGCTCAGAGTTTAAAAAGTATGTTTATGGATACTGGGGGGAATTGGATAGTAAAGATGTTGATTATATTACCAGTCAGGGTCAAATGTGGTGTGATCCTCATGTACAGATCCGGAGGAAGTGTATGGTTCTTGAAAATGTGGTAGGTGGTAAAAAAAGTGATGCTTGATGACATAATAGAGCTGATAAAGTAGAGAAGGTTGAAATTAGCCTTTGAAGAAAATCATTGGAAAGCTGTTTTAGTGCAATAAATGAATTGTTAATGGAAACTTCGAGCAGGGGAAACTTTTGAGGAATTGATGAAATGGTCAAAGCAAATAATATACTAAGAAAAATACAAGTAGAATCACTTCAAATAATGGTGAATGAAATGGATCATTATGGAAGACTGAAAAGTTTGGGTGAGTCGAGACTTCTCATTGTGTCACCTGAATATACACATGGATCAGCATGTGTATATCAGTGAAAGCCTTTGTACTAGAAAGCACAGATTGTTTACTCTGGTTAGGAAGGCAAAAAGTAAATGGATCTAAGTATCTCCAGATTTGAGGTGAAAAGATACTTAAGTTACTAGCAAAAATGAAGGAGTACAGAAATAATAACTGTAAGTGATTTAAAGATAATGAAATAATTTTGTGTTATGAAACTCCTTCCTGAAATATCATTAATTTTTGTTTTTATTGATTCTGAGGGTCTAAATGTTTTTGTTAAAAAGTCACATATCAAAATATTCGTAGTGTGAGACAAAATGTTGAATTGTCTGTAGTCTACTTGGGAGAGTATACAAAGGAAAACAGATTTTATGGAGTTATCAGAGATATAACTATCATAGTAGTGAAGATAGAGTTGTATAATATAACATGCTGTATATAACATGTTTGCCAAAATAATGATTTGTATTGTCCTGGTAGTGTGATTCAGTATGCAACAGATTGTCATAGTTGTTTACAAACAAATAATGAACATGACATCAGCTGACTTCCTTCAGCTTCATTGTACATATTCAGGTATGGAATTTGAACTTATTGCTACCTACAGACATCAGTTTTCAGGTAAGAACTGTCTTTAATGAATTGGACAATTTTTTTTTTCTAATTGTACTGTGTTTCTTGGGGAAGTAAATATTGACTTAATGCAAAATGGTACTTTAAGTAAGGATTGTGAACAGTTTACAAACTCAACCATTACATCACGCAGATCTAGTTGATGTTGACCGATTTTTTTACAGCTATTTTGTAAATATTCGACATGAAATTTAAAATAGTACAGATCCCAAGTCTTGAAAATTGATCAAATTTATATATATAGCAGATCAAATAGCAGACCATATGATTTTTCTGTATCTATTTCATTCTTGATTTTGCTAGTTTTTATCGGTTCCACAAATTATTTATTTTACATTTAGTCCTGTGTTGGTGTTTACACTTCTTATACTTTGCCTAATTAATTTTTTAACTTGATTCAACAACAGGAAGTACAAAAAATCACCTACCGTAAAAGCTCCACACTTTAATTTTTCAATATTTTAGTGCCTATAACTTCTAAACGAGTGGGTTTATAAAAAAATTACAAAGAATAAGAAAGATTCTTATCATTTCGTGCAGAATCAGAATATAATTCCACATTTTAAATAATATTCGTTTTATAGGAAATAATTTGAATTCCATATTATTATTCTGATTCTTATAATTTCATGCAGAATCAGAATATAATTCCATATTTTAAAGTTGCCCATCATATTGGTTAATGGCGAGCATTTTTTAGGTTTGTAAAATGGATTTTTAATTATCATGAAAATATAAAGAACGTTCCCCATTTACAGTTTATGACGGATCAATAGTTTGTGAAATACCAATGGTAGCTAAAATAAAATGATCACCAATTCAGTAAAAAACTGTTATTTTTAACTCATACAGTACTGAACAAATCAAAAGTATTATAATGCTACAATGTGCTCCAGTAGTCTACAAGATTTATATTGTGCCCAATGATGATAAAAAACACTAGAAGTGAAAGATTGGCAAATTTATAAAATAGTTTCATTCATATCAAATGTGGTAAAATTGAATTGAAGAACTACAAAGACCTTGTAGCTTTCATAGATCATAAACAAACAATAATAAATATAACAGTAAATTATTTATGTGTGATTATGACTAGTCTTCTACTGAATAAGAATGGATGACACACAGGAAAACAAAGATCATTGTGAACATGTGATATGTAGATAAACTGTTGCTCTCTGACCTTGCTTTGAAGTCTGTCAAGTAGCCCCAATAGATCAACAGTTCTTTGGTTTGCATAGTGGAATAAACATTGCACAATGAAGTACTGCTTGATTTTTGTTTTAGTTTTTTTTTTAAGTGCATTTGGTAAGTTATTATTCATATTATTATATATTATAATATTATGTAGTATAATGGAATTAAACATTTTAAAACAATTAATTGTTTAAAAACAACTGTTAATGAATTGTTTCATAATTTATTTTTATTTAATTGTGATTGTGCCTATTAAATACTAACAGAGAAAAACAAATAGTCTGTCGACCTATATCTAGTTTACATGTCAAGGTTGTATGACGTTAATTATTGCACATATCAGCCTAACAAATCATATCTGCTTAAGTTAATACGTCTTAATAAGGATCAAGAAATAATACTAGCCTTATTTTTAATACCCTTTAAAAAGAAACAAAATAAATTCCTTATTTTGTATTTATGAATACCAACATTGTTAAAATTAAATTACTATAATGAGTTATATATTAAACCAAATAGTATGATTAATCGTTTAGAGGTAGTACTTAATCTTACAATTAGTACTGCCAAAGTACACTATAAGATTCTATGTCATATTTTGTCTGATATTTATCACACATTAAATACAATAAAAATTAGGTTTAATTTTAAAGTTTAGCTATATAAAAAGAGGAGAAAATATAAATTTCTTTGCTCACATTTGAATTATTATCGAGTTATCTTATAATTAAAATGACTTAACTCCAATATAAGGGTCGCCATATTTGTTTGTTTTACCTTTTTCCAAAATCCATAAAATATTGCAGTTCACCCAAATTAAATACGTTTTAATTAATTTATTTATTGCTATAATAATTTATAACGATTTCTATAAAATGACCACTGAATGCCCTCAACAAAATTTGTGTTCTAAAATGTTTCCAATTTAATCAAAGGCTATTGAATATTAAGGTGACATTTGTTTGAATGAGGAAATGTTATTACATGATCATTAGGGGTTATTCAAAGTAAGATTGAAATTTTATTATTACTTTATGAAGCTACAGTACTTAAAAAAAAATGACTATAATAAAATTTGAATTAACATCCAAAAGAAATAAGATAATATTAATTATAGTGAAAAATTGGCTTTATGGGAGCATGTCCACATGGGTCGTTAGATGTGTGCTCACATCTTATGGAATTCCATCTAGGTTCTACCAAGCCCAAAGTTATATCGTACATTTATATTAAAGTTCTGCAGTTATAACCTACTTTAAAAACAATTGATTATTTCATAACATGCTTACAGCTGATAATTGTAAATAAAACTGTACATTAAGGATTACTATTATAAGATTTATAAATGTAAATATCAAGGAAAATGTTAATTTTTCAATTATAAAGAAACAAAATTAATAAAATGTATTTTATGTTAATTGTTCACTTTAAACATTAGATTAATGAGTCGCCAAACACAAGCTCAGGAAATGAAAGCTTTAACTCAAAATGAAAATGAAAATTGAGATCCATCATAATCGAATGTCTAATACACAAATGTAGATCAAATTGTTTTTAAAATATGAAAAGCTGCTGATTCAGATTGATAAGCTTAGAGTGTTGGAAATTTTCAAAAAAAAAATAATAAAAAAGAAAAAATCTTTATTAATAATGATTATCAAAAGAGTTATTTTGCAGAATAGAATTGGAGAATAGAATTTTCTAGGTTTTTAGTATTTTGTATACAAAAAGAGGTCATGTTAATCCGAAGATTTGTTTGCTTGAGCTGTTTGGATTAAGAAATTATTCAGATTATTAAGGAAACATTAGAAAACAAAAAACAAAAACAAAAATACAGCAAAAACGCAAATATTACACCAAATGTTATTAAGAACATTTGGAACAGAATTTTATACATTAACTTATATGAAACCAACAAAAATATTATACAAAAAAAAGATACTGTATCACACTTTTAATTATATTGTAGTACATGTTAGCACTTTGTGTAAATACTGCATTAGACTTACTGATTTAAAGAAAGACAAAATTAAATTGATTGAAATCATTGAAACAAAGAAATATGTTCCTTCGTAACATATCGAGACCTCTACACTATCATGGGATCCAAATAGCATAATCACACTGTACTTATAAATTTGTCACAAATTGTAAACAAATGAAAAGATCAAATATTGTATATCGTTATACTCACCGTGACCTAAATAATATGTTTAACATAAATTACATATTTGTTTTTCTTTAGAAAAGCAAAAATTGTTACATTATATACAAAAGAATCACAATTTTACACCGAATAGGAAATATATTGTTTTCACAAGTTATTTAGAATATTAAAAAGTAGTAGTAAACTCAAAAGAAATACATAAATAGAAATTAACTACACAAAACACAACTGCTTTTATATAGGCTTATCAACTCACAAAACTAAATTTCCAGATATTGTTTTATACTCATTAGAAAGCTTGGTTCTTTAGCTAACGAACATTACCATAAACAGCCAAATTAAAAGTAACAGATTGCAATAATGAAAACAATGTTTAATAAGTAATTAAAATTTCAAGTTTGTGAAGAAACAAGAAACCTGGGTTGTAAAAAAAAAAATTAAATACATACTAATAACAAACAAAAATATTTGTTCCACTAAAATTCTTGTCACTAATTTATGAGAAATTGAAATGTTAACAAGTAAAAACACACAGCTCATGCAGTCGTGAAGATTGATATTTTTTGGTTTCTTAACATATCTTAATAACAATATTTTATTTTATAAAAATGAAAACTATAATTTCATTACAAGGACATTTACTGATTGATTGTCTTTTATTTACTTTCCACTAAACCCAAAGAACTGACATTTTGTAAAAAAAAAAAAAACTTAGAAAATTGACAAATATTAGAATAAAAACCATACAATTAATTACCTTAGAGGTTGTCCTAAGTGCATAATGTAGTTATAGCTACAGCGCTGTTTTGCCCGACACTGTCGGCTTCGTCAGGCTTGCACTAACACATAGACACGTAATACGATACATAAAAGGCGAAAGATTTATACGATTTGAAGGGAAACCAGATGAATAGGGCCTGGGCGGATGCAACTCCAAGTAGACTTGCAAAGAGGCTAACACAATACAACACTAACACATATAAAATCAGTTAGTGTTAGCGTTGCATTGTGTAACATGTGTATGTGTTAGTGCAAGCCTGACGAAGCCAACAGTATCCGGCGAAACAGCTCTGTAGCTATAACTACATTACGAACTGAGGACAACCTCTAAGGTAATTAAGTGTATGATATACTAAACAGTCCAAGGCAACACATTATAGGTTATAGATAAAAACGAAATTAAAATTTTGTTAGTTTAATTCATTATTTAAAAAAATACAAAATGTTTTCTCAAAAATGTGGTTGAAATGGGACAAAATTGTGAGTTCTGAGATGTAAAAATCAAAGATAGTTTTCTGGTTTCATAAGTCATAAGTCCAAGCCATTTCAAAAACAAAGTTTTTAACAGATTTAGTGAAAATGAAAAGAGCATGACAGCCCTCGGATACTCTAATCGCATCAGGATCAGAAAACAACAAAAGTTGGTTGAGACATGATAGGAAAGAGGGGAAAAAAAGGGATCAACCCAAGAGTAGATGGAGAAAGGGGTGTTTCCACTATATCCAGTAGGGTACCTAAGGATTGCTCCATCCTTACTCAATGTAAGCTAGCCCCTGAAGAGGAAAATAAAATTATATCTTCTTGATAGGAACTTAACAAATACACATTACTTAACTTGATACAATACATACAATAAACTATTTATGCTAGAGACCGTAGGTACTTGGTGGTATTCCATTTTAAATAAAATTAAAACAACAAATTTTTTAGTATCAACCACAATGTTTTAATAAAAACTTGCCGACCATGGTTTCGCTAGTTAAAGCATCGTCAAGGACTTATACAAGATTAAAATTCTCCACTCAATTCACTAGAATCAGTATCTCAGCCATGCAGGATCTTGTAATTATATAAATATCACATTTTTGGGAGGTTAGGGTTCAAAAATTATAATATATTATAATTTGCTTTAACTAGCGAAACCATGGTCGGCAAGTTTTTATTAAAACATTGTGGTTGATACTAAAAAATTTGTTGTTTTAATTTTATACATACAATACTACTGGGCTGTTGCACGAAAACCTGGATAATAATTTTCTGTAATAAAAAATGTTTTAGAGGGCAACTTTTCAAAATGAAAAGACATTGTAAACTCGGAACAATAAATAATTTATGATTAACTAAAACAATCAACACCAATACATTTTTTTATGGGCTCTGAAGCCCAATAGGGTAATTAAAGTTCATTTTATAAAACATACTACCTATGTCCAATCCAAGTCATAAAAGATAGTAATATTTTTTAGTTAACCTGGTCTCTATCATGGTTTGTGAATCACATAAAACAAGTAGACGGACATGGTACTTACCCAATCCCATCATACAATGTAATACAAGCAGATACTCTAATTGTCCAAAAGTTCATTTCTTGAAGCTGTAGGAATTGTTATACTGAATTGGTAGATCAAGGGTAAGTTTGTTTAAAACAGATGTATATTGGTTTTTTGAATCTTATTATTGTATATAGCTACTTTCTTGAAGTCATCTAGACCTAAAAGATCCTTGTAGATGTGTGTATATATATATGTATTAAAATTATCCACTCAATTCACTAGAATCAGTATCTCGGCCATGCAGGATCTTGTAATTATATAAATATCATATTTTTGGGAGGTTAGCGTTCAAAATTATAATTTTGACTATGACTTCACTATTTTCATTGTAGAAAGAATTACATGCAAAATCAAAATCTACTTATTTTGGTCTAATTTACTGTATTGTAAGTTCAATAACACTTGAGATATAAATTTTAAAAATATTTTAAATGGCTGCCATTTTAACATTTTTAATCTGATTTTTTACAGGATTCTATATGAGCACAATATAGTCTATTATAACAAATTTTAAGTTCATATTGTATTTTTTGTAACTGCTCTCATGTTTACGTACAGACAATGATGAATGGCGTGTCAAAAATCATTTGTTCAGTTTTCTGAAATCATGAACCGTGAAGGTCAGTCACAAAATGGATGTCGAAATTTGTATTGATTACTAAAGCTTACCCTATACTTTGCGAAAATCAGATTATGCCAATTTTTAATAATCTAATCAATAAAATTGTACTCAACATACTTCCTAACTTTATAAACACCTTATAAATTTGAGCATCAACCTGACAAATATATATACTACAGTAAATTGATGCTCTCACAACAGAAGGCACATCTTAACTCCAATGAGAATTAGACTAGAATTTTTATTCTATAAATAAAATTTAAAGTAAAACAATAGTACTTGATGAGGCCCTATGTAAACAAAAAATAATCAATACAGTAGTTCAAACAATATTATCTATATTAAAGCTTCCATATGTCTAACGATGTCTAAAGGCAAAATCATTAGTTTAATTCAGTTAATTTTGTATAAACTACTGTACTAACTAATTTTTTTACCTTGAAAAAAAAAAGTAAAACTTTCAACTAAATCTGCATATCAATAACAATGATAATTTAAAATATACTAATTTTTATTAAATTTTTTCAGGTTCAGAAATCGATAAAGAATTAGAAGAAAATGAAATCGATGTAGATGAAAATATAGGGGGGAAAGCTAATTGGCAAGATCGAACAACCAAAAACCCTTGGTATCCACAATTATCACATTATTCCAAAAAGTCTAAAACTGGATATCGAAATGAATTTGCAGAGAGCAGAAATATTTCTAGACGATCTGAAAATGAATATAGTTTTAAAGAAAATAAGCAATTTAAAACAAATAGACTAAGAAGATCATCTGATATTGAAGTTAGTACATATGATGTCACAGCAACTACAGAAAATATACAAACGTCAGAAACTAATGAACTTTTAGAAACTTCTCCAACAATACAATCAACAATAGAAATTGAAGATTTAGTAGACTCTGTATCAAGTTCAACTACATCAAAAAGCAATGAAGAAGAAGAAGAAGATACAACAACTATATCTGACACAACAGTTGCAATTAATACAAAGACTGAACCAGAGGAACAATATTTATTTGATACAACTGTTTCAACAACAACCGTTTCAGACAGTGACTATGTAATAAATGAAACTCTTACGGAAGTTTCTAATAATGACAATGATACACTGATAGACTATACGTTAAAAAAAGTAGATAAATTAAGTGATCAAATCCGAGCAGTTTTACAGCATTATCAAAACGCTGGAGTTGTAACTATCCCAGGACAGAAACTGTTGCCCGATCCTTTACCAATGGCTGATCTAAAAAAAAATTTTGGATTTGGTACTACTATGACATTTATTAACATGAGCGTTTATGGATTAAACAATTTTACAATAGAACATGTCAACACTGATGTGGACAGGTTGCAGGTTAGTATTTAGCATTAAAAGTACAAAATTTAGATTAGGTTTTGTTTTATTAGCAGCAAAATTCTCATATTTATCATCAACTTAAAAATCGAGTTGATGGGTAACATCATATTACTTACCCAGCCACTTTATATAATAGATCCTCTATATGTAATGTTTAAAAGTTGGTTTTTTGGATCGATTAAACAGTATCCATGCACTTCGTACGTGTCAGTGTCTCAACCTTATCAGGCCTTAAAGTTGTACATGTGTATTAGAAGCCTTCACTTGCTAAGTATATCAATATTTGAAAAAAGTGGCTAGTTTTATAAATAATTGTGTATGCAAATACTTGGATTGTGCGTCTGTGCATATGTATGAATATATCTGTATTCATAATTTCCCAGTATACAAAATATAGGGTAAGTTTGTTAAACAATTTTCGATCTTTCTTTTATGTCTGATCAGGAAATCAAAAAATGATTTTCGTCATACCGTCCATCCGTTGTCGTCTGTACAGAAGCGCGATACAGGCACAAAAATGAAGATGATGTGAAATTTGGTATAGGCGACTACAGAAGAACCGATTGGCAACAATTTTAAACGGAGTTTTTGTTCCAATCTGGTTTTTATTCAACTTATAACATACTAAAGTATAAAAATTTGCTGATTTCAATTCTGGATGTAATGATATCAACACATTTTTTAATTGAAATACACAGTTTGAAACTATGAACCCTCAGGGACTCATTTATAATGTTAACGGATTTGGGAATACTGGGGACCCTAGCAGGCTGTATTTACACTTTTTTCATGTATACTGAGTTAGATCCCTCTCTTTTATCTTTTCTGCCAAGTCTTTCTTGACCATCTCTTGTTTTTTTTCTGAAAAAAACGCTATTAGAGAATTTTAGAGCTAATAGTCTTCATTTTATATTCTTTTCGTAATTTTTTTGAATGACCGAGGTGTTTCGCCTTTAAATAAAAAGAAAGAACTTAAACTGTATTTGTGGTTTTATTTTACACTTTTAATTTTCATTTTGTATGAATTTTAGGTTATAATGACAATACATTTTAGGTTAAAATCTACCTAATCAGTAGATTTTCTTTGTTGTACAAAGGTGAAAAACCATTCGGTCATCATCATATTATTTAAAAAAAGATAAAATACAGACCCCTAGCTCGCAAATAGTCAAATAGTGTCAGGGTCAGAAGAGAACAAGAGTTTGTCAAGAGAATCCTGATGAAAGAGAGGGTTTAATCCAAGACTAAGTGGGAAATTTTCAATTTTTAACCCCAAACACAGAAATGAATATGTGAAAATCCATTGTAAAGTTTGGAAGGACTGTGGGCCAGTCAGAGACGGGCATTTAGTGGATTTGAATACCAAGCTTACAGTAAGAAGTTGCTGGGGTATAGTTGAGAAGATATGCAGTTTGTATACTCTGATATGTGCACTGGTCTAGTGGAATTTAATGTTTTTTGCATTGTGATGATTTTACAGAAGACATTGTTTTATCCCAAGCAGTATATTATCTATACTGTGCTCTAAAACCCACAATGTGTAAACTGATTTTAATTAAATTTTATGTGGGCATATTTTAGCCATACCTGATGATTTTCTGTATATTTTTTAAATAACACAAAATTTGGGAATAGCTGCTACATGGAAAACAAAAACAAAAACAAAAAACAAAAAAATCGGCTCTACCAAATTTGAAAATTTTGCTTAATAATTGTAGTTTCTACAAGGACCCAAACAAAAAATATTGGTCGCCAACCCTCTAAAAATTCTGGTACTTGGTTACTGATAGAAAACAACAAATCGGTCATGGGGGAGTTGGTTATTTTAAGACATAATTTTTCAAAACTGACTCTACCAATTGCATTAGAATATTAGTGAATTGCAAAGAATGTAAGAATGGAAACCAATGTACAAAATAGGAAGTAAACAAAATATTACAGTTGAGGAATAATAAGGTAGAACAAAAATGTACCTTTACTGCCGTCCTTAAAAGCTCAATTTACGTCAATATGATTTACACTGGAGAAGATGTGTTTACAAATATATTTGTAAGACAGTCTTCAATGGTTCATTTTCACTTATAACTATTAAACTAACATTTTTGGACACTAGGCAGTGATAGAGTTTTTGCATCATTTATTATTGTCACTGGAAAGACATATAATGTTTTTAGATATATTTTTGAGATTGTATAGTTACTTTGTACTAAACTGATAGTTTATAAGATTTGTCAATTCTAATATTTTACTTTAATTTAACAGGTATATCTTCTCCTTCACATGAAAAGACTTATCATTTTGGGCAATTATACACTTAAATCATTTTTTACACAATCTAAAGGACCTTTTAATGTTACATTGGTGGAAGTAGATTCTGAAGGAGCTGCAGAACTTGAGCCAGATGAAAATGGCCATCTTCAGGCTTCAGAATCACAAATGGATATGTTTACAAAGAGTATGAAAATGGACTTCAAAAATTTACGATCAACTCTAATCTCATCATTCATGGATGGTGCTGGTTTGTTCTTGTTTGATAGTATGAAACCAGCAATCTTAGAGAAAATTAATAATGTTCTTAGAATAGATTTCAACAAAAAACTTAAGTCAATTACTAGTAAATTAAATGGCACAATATCACCAGTAGATATTGCGTTAGCAGAAGGTAGACGATACTGTAGAAGAAAAGGATACGATCCATATCATGTACAGAACTTCCAGTCAAATCAAGGTTTATTTACTGTTAAAATAAGAGATTTTGTGTTAGTTGGCATGTCACGGTTCTATCGAGTAGGAAATTTATCATTATCAATGGATTCAGGAATCGTACAAATTGCTGTTCACGTTGCTACAGGTCAACTTAACGGGACATGTGAATGGAGTATTGCAATTGGTAGTTATGAAAAGAAAAGCAATTCTAATTTCACAGTCGAACATTTACAAGTTCGTGCATTAGTTAATCAATCATTAGATCTTCGCAAACACCCGCAATTAGACGACTTGGATGTAGAACTAGGAAGAATTAATTTGAAAGTGGGATCTGAATCACCTATAGAGTTAATTATTGCTAAAGTTGTAAATTCATTACCAAAACTGATCAGACACATTATAGTTGATGCAGTAGAGAAACCACTTAAAGATAAAATTCAAGAGATTCTAAATGATGTTAATGTTAATTCGGTTGTAGAAGAACACCTACCATCACTTGATGAAATTGGACTTTAGATATTATATCAAAAACGAAAATAGATTACTCTTTAAATACATATTTTAAACTACCTACTAATAGTAAGTTAAGGAATTTTTTAATGTTATAGTTTTGGGTTTCTCTCAAAAAGAACAAACTATGGAAAGTTGCTTAAAACACTTCTTTTTTTGAGAAATCGATGCATCCCAGAGTTGTCAAGAGTCATCTTATATAAGGGGAGGAGGTGAAGAGGTTGAAAAATTCTATTTTCACGATTATCTCATAATGTACAAATTTCATGAAAAAAATAATACAAAAAACTTTTAAAGATAATAAAATTCCTTACAATATGGTTTTTGCTCGTTTTCGATATGATTAAAATAGACCTATAAATATTTCATTAATATTTAATAAAAATTTTACACATTTACATGCTTTTTTTAACTAACTACCATGCATGTTTGTCATCAAATCTTGCAAGTTAAATTTAACTCACTTCCCATCGTCATAGAAAGATTAAATTATGCACACTGACATAAGTCAGGTGACAATACAATATTCTGTTGTATTTCAATATTTTTGATATATTACTATTTATTTGTTAAACTTCAATACATTTTGATATATTTCGACTTACTTGTTATATTTTGATGAATTCAAACATACTTTGTTATACCATCAATATATTTTGATAAATTTCGATGCTTTTAGATAAAATAAGAAGAAGAATGAGCTTTGATATTTGTAAAAATCAAATCAAGGTTAACTGATCAGCTGTCTTATGTTTTGGAGTTGGTAGAGTAGGAGGCAATATTACTGTAATTCATAAATTAATTGATTTTTAATTTTAGGTTGTACATGTTTTTTCTTATTTTAACACTTTGTCAATTTTCATAATAAAACAAAAGGTATAGTATCAAAATAATGGCAATTAAATTATCTAAACTACATTTTTGGAATTTTCTATATATGAAGTGTGGTTAATAATCAAATTGTGTAAAAATTATGTTTGCGACATGGAGGCTAATTATAACAAATTTCAGTGTTACCTTTAAAAGGCCATAACTCAATCAATTTAAATCACATTGAAATGAGTAAAAAGGCAAATTAAAGGAATTTTATCGTTTTCTTCAAATCTTTCACTCCGTCCATTTTTCTATTTATTAAAAATGAATTATTTTTAAACTACCCACATTTTCTTTATACTTTTAAAAATCTATTTTCACTGATAATGAAACCTTTATTGTCAGGTTTTTTTTAGTGTTTTCTAGTCATATATAAATTCAGCAAAAAAGATATTTTAAATGGTATTTATCGTGAGTCACATTTTTACACTTTAGGGATAAGATGATATAACAATTAGATTTTAGATTGACTGTTTTTTAATTAGAAAAAAAAAAATTAAACATGTTTGGTTTTACTGTTTAAATTACATCACATTATTTGAAATTTTATACTGATTCAAAGGCGATAATGACCAAAATGGTTTTTCACTTTAAAACCAAAAAAAAAAAAAAAATTGTGGGATTTATTTTTATGAATATGAACACAACTTGATTTTATTATGCCCTGCATTCCAGCAAACTCAAAAATTGGGTAGAAAAAATCACATTTTATCTCACATACAAAAATAGTTTATCACCTAATATCACTACAAAGAAGTTTGTGGCAAATATATCTAAAAAGAATAAAACTAACTACAGTACTAAAACAATCGCAACAAAAATTTAAATGAACATTCACAATAAAACACCTCATGAGTATCTTCTGTAATGTTTCGCTCATACACTTCCGACAGTTTTTTTAACTCATAACAACTTAACAGAATTCAATTTCCCATTTATTAAGAACATATTCTATGAAGAGGGATTTTTTAAAATTTATTACGATACAAAAAACACCCACCTAAAGTTTTTTAACAGCAGGAATAGATTAAAAAACATCTCGGCCAAGATTGCTGGCAGTTTGAAAGTATTATTGACTATCTTCGGAGAGATGACTGGTAATGCGGAAAGGTCAAAGGTCATCTAGGGCAAAACGGTTGGAAGTTAGTGGGTTAAGGTATATAAGTTGTTGGATTTGTTTTAAATAATATATAAATACTTAACCATCTCAAATTGTTCAACAATTAATAACTTCTTTTATACTTTAAGTTAAGAAATTTGTAACAGAAATTCACTTGTAAAAAAAAAGTGATATAAATAATAAAACACTATTTATTCAAAAAAATTTAATGATGTTAAATTTCAGTAATAAATTATAAGTAAATTTAATTATAGCTGTTAAAATATAAGTTATAATTAGATTGTTTTAGCTAATCACTGAATATGGTTGGTACATTGTTGATGAAACATAATTGATCATTAAACATTGTTTTTAATGATCTATGTTCGATTTATTAGTCTTGGAGGATATATCACTTAAAAAGTCCAGTTTTATTTTTATTCATTCATAAATCTGCATAATGATTTATATTTTAGTGTATTAAGAAAAATATTCGGGTGTTAGTTATTAATTTAACAGGTCTTCAAAAAAATTTAAGATCTTCAAAAAGGTAGATGTTTTTAATGTTAAAAAAATCTGCATGAGAAATTTATACGTAAAAAATTGTCTATGGCAAACTTTAAAAATATAACTCAAAAATGATATCATTTTTAATGATTAATTTTTGTTTGTTTAAGCCTCAGTATTAATATCGCCTTAAGCAAATGAAGAAGAAAAAGGTATAAAATAGAAACTCCTATCTCTTGTGTGGGTTGAAAGAGAACAAGAGTTGATAAGAGAGAGATCTACCTCAAGTCTAGATGAAGATAGGTGTAGATCTTGTTAGCTAATTTCCCACTCAGTTCTTACTACTTTTATTCTAACAAAACTTTGAATACCTTTAGGCCCTATATTGCAATAATATTAGACTGTTGCTATGCACAAGCCTCCTCACACTTTCACTTATAATGTGTACAAGTGTGGTAATCCCAAGGTATCCTAGCTGGATCTACATCGAAAGGTCTCTATTTTACAAGGTTTTTTTCCCTTCTTTTCATAATGATGAGTGAGAAGTTTCTCGCCCTTGGGGAGCAACGTGATTTTTTATTTATTTTTTTTTTTTCAAAAAATCTAATTTTTGTTTTTTGCATTTCTAAATAGTTTGGAATTTCAGCTTAAAAATGATATATAACAATAAAAATAAGGAGTATTCCTTCATTAAGTAATAAAGTAATATATCCAAGCATGCATGAACGCAAACTACTCCGGTACTAGCGGCGGAAGTTCATGGGGTAACTGCAATTTTTCGTAGGTCAGAATTGAATTACGGTATCCGGTATGATCATTATTTAGGATACGGTGACTGCAAAGGATTTGAAACAGTTTCCGAGTCAAAACCGTATGGCCCAAATTTTGAAATTTAAAAAAAATGGAATGCGTTGGCCATCTCCTAAAGCGGATGGGTACACGTCTTCGAGCAAATAAATTGAGAAGGCAAAACAATTAGTGGCCGAGGAAGACTTACAGATGCAGCTTTACTATGGCCTAGTTATAAGGAGAAATTGTTCGTTAGGAGTACAAGCAATGTGTGATGCCATCTCGGCGGAATACTTTCATTTAAGCTCAAATGATTCAGAACCGCAACATAACTTATGCCCAAAAGATGAGAATTCCTGGTGTAAGTACCAAAAATCAGTTAGAGAAGGTGTGCCAAATAAACATGCAGAACACAGTCACTTACCACCTGCTATTTCGCTCGAAATAAAACAAAAATTCAGAGACTTATCGAACTCCACGCTGTTGAGTAAGTGTGCTCATGGTGGAACCCAGAACATTAGTGAATCCCTGAATAATGTTATTTGGAGCAGGATCCCAAAGAGAGTATTTGTGGGAATAAACACCCAAAAATTGGGTGTATTTGATGCCATATCATACTACAATAGGGGGAACATATCAAAGTGCTTAGTGTTTAAAGTTATGGGTTTAAAAGCTGGGGCAAACTGTGTAAAGGAGATGAAGGAGCTCGACATTCGGCGTATAAAGAAAGTGGATAAAGCCACCGATGAGTTGCAAAAGAAGTGCAGACAGGAAGTAAGTTTAAAAAGAAGACATATGGAAGATGAATTTGAAGAGGAGGAAGAAGTAGACAACCCTTCATATGCAGCAGGGCGTCACTAAGAATAGCTTACATTTTTCGCTAGAGCGTCTTTATTTAGTGATTCCCGAAAATGTTTTTTTTATATGTTTAGGTACATTTTTCTCAGGAACCATTCAAGCTACAATAATAAAATTTGGCACACACATTTGAATGCATACTTTATACAAACACACCATGGATTTTTTTAAAAAACCCAATATTTTTTTATTTATAAAATTTTTTATATACATAAAAAAAAAATCTTTGTAAGGGTTTAAAAAAATTCATATCTATTGTAAAATTTAAAAAATTAACCCCTCTGGTTAGAATATGTAAAAAGGTCCATATAACAAGTGTATAAAATTTCATAGGTGTATCTCTAATGGCCCATGAGAAAAATGTACCTACATTAACATGGCCGAACATAGGGAACGTTGCTCCCCTTAAATATCAAGGAAAAAATAAAACCCATCATTTTTTGTTTTAGTAAAAGCTAAAATTAAGAAATGTAAGTACTGTATAATACTTTATAATTCTTTGGAAACACAACTTTAAAGACCAAATAAATGAAAACACAATTTTCGACAAAAAATATTTTTATTTGTACAATACTACCTTACAATGCCTAAGTCACATCCTCCCCCGTTGTTACATGCACACAAACCTTATTGACACAGAAGCTTCCTGTTGTTAAGGTTTGGCCTTGCCAGTCACAGTTCAGTGTCAGTGGGGTGGTTAGTAATAGTATGCAATGTAATAACTGAGGGTGAAGACAAGACTGGACCATCGTCTTGTATTTCACAAGTAATGTGGTTTTGGTTGTGTTTGAAGTTTCTCCAAGTGTAGCTTACAACAGTTGAATAACTTTAAAGATTCAGTTTTACTTACGTCCAGTATAACCGTATAAAAATAGCAACCTCTTTGTGAAACACTCTGTATGAGAGTTTGTGCATTATTATGCAGTAATGATGTGTTGGAAAATTCCAATATTATCCCAGAAGTAAAATATGGAGAATACACCAGGTAAACCGTTGTAATGAGATAAACTTTACAATGGATTTGAGTATAGCACAGGGTGAAAGTTTTCCACTTTTGAGGAGGTTTAAGATGATAAATTGTTGAGTTATTCTGATATTTTTTAGCCCAATTTCATAAAAGAGATAAGGGCTATTAAAATATTGCTTTCTATCTAAACTTTTTTGATTAACTTTTACCAATTAAATCCAATTCCCACATATCTACAGAAACAACATTTTGTTTTTAAAAAACATAAAAAATAAGGACAGTTAAGAAGATATGTAATTAAGAAAAAATTGCAAACATTTTCATAAAAATATCATAGAATTCATAGTCCGCCAAAACTATATCTCTTTAATTTTAACTCTCTGGATTATAACCTCAAGAGTTTTGGTTATATTTTATCGATTAAATATTTATATTATAGAGAGGTTAATAGAAACTTCCGAGGCAATGATTATTTTAAAGTGTAATATACAGTTTAATAGGTAGTTTTTTTTTTACTAAGAATTTTTAACAAATTTTGAGTTGATTTTGGAGTAAATTTTTATGTTATAATTTGCCTTAGAAAACAGATCTAATAAAAAATTTTACTTAGGGCTAATTTTAGATTCTGGTAGGCTAATTTTTTGATGTTTTACAACATATAATAATATGTGAGTCAGTGTATTTTCACATAGAAATAAAATTATCATCTTTTTTTAATAGCCAATTTGAAATGTAGTGATGCCATTTTTGAAAATTTTAATTATTAAAATGTTATTTGAGAAATTAAAAAGTGTCATGCTGAAAACCACTCCTTGAGGGAGTATTATCTTTGTTTTTTATCCTAAAAGCAGAAAGATACCAAATGGATCTATAGTTGAGAGGATACTGGATAGATCCACGGAGGAGAGGACTGGAGCTGGAGTTTATTCGTCATTCTTTTAGAACAAGTGAACACATATAGATCAAACATTGATGCAGAGATTTGTGAGATTTGCAGAGAAATGACAAAATTTCAAGAGCTCTTCTGATCTATCCACTTACTTGTCAACATTTTAATATTGACAGATTTTAAATTCACAATACAAACTATAACACCATCGTACATTACAAACATAAGACATTCAGCACATGATTTGAACCCCAAAAACTTAATAAATATTACTGTACAATCCTTCACACATTGAAATACCAGGTAACAGAGGCGGCTAATAGATTAGCAAAAAGGGGCACATATCTTTATTAGTCAAACAATTTATCTGGCATAAAAACTGCAAAAATCATAATCAGATCTATAATGAATAAACAAGTTAAAATAATTAGGACTAGATCTAGTGATAAAATCTGGGAAAACATATGTTTAGAGTGGGAGAGGAACATGTACCCAGGAGACAATCTGTGGCATTGTTCTATCTGGACATGGCTGATTTTCCACACACCTATACTGGCTTAAAGCCTACCCTTCAGAAGAATGCCTTTGTGTCAATATACCAACTCAAAGGTGACAGGAGAACACCACCTAGTATTCCGGATACTGAGTAGTAATTTAAGAAGCTCACAGAACATACCACAACTCTAACAGAAAGCTGATATTCAGTAGCCGTAACCAACAACATATAACTAAGATATGATAAACTTAATGTATCTGAAAAAACTAAGTTTTGTTATATATTCTATACGATATATTTCTATTTGTTAGATTTAATTTCATAAAATTATATATATACAAAAATGATAAACGTAAACTGTAGTACTACCACATTTACAAACCAAATTTTCCAATTAACACAAGTTTTTATTCGTGTTGAACAAGTAACAAAAAAAATATTTCACTTAGCTAGATCAATTGACAATTAACCAAAATTTTAGTATTAGAATATAAGTAAATAGCTTATTTATTATTTAAGTAGTGGTGATTTATATATCATTGTTACCGGAATAGTTTAAACTAAAAAATTAGAAGTTGCTTTTCAGACGTTAATCAGATCGTCTGTAACAGAGTATTCTGGATGCTTTAGTAAATTTTGCAAAAATAACACTTTTTAAGAGTTTGATTACCAGATTTCTAGAGCATACAATTTTTAACTTTATAAAATATATGGTTGGAAATTTGACCTTTTGAAGAGTAGGTTATCTTCCTTTTTCTTTCGTCTCTCTAGAAAAAAAAAATCACATATGGTAATAACTATTAGCGTTTATTTGTAATTAAACAATATAGCTAGGAATCTCATACAAAATTCTTTCATAAAAATGTTAATATTTTTACAATATTTAATTTGTAAAATATTTATATACACATATCTTGAATTAGTTTAAAGATTCATTCATGTTGACTAATTATATCTTGAGAAGTTCATGGCAGAATTGGCAAAAAGCTTTAAACAAACAAATATTATAAAAAGTATTAGAAATATGAATGAAGTAAAAACATAATTTATTCAGTAATAATATGTCATCAAAATACAATTCATTTTAATATAGAAAACTGTGGTTCACACCATATGTACCTATATAATACATATGTACACACACTTTCAAATACAGAATCATTGAAATAGATCCATGATTTTAATTATTGTAAAGAGCATGATCAATAGTTTTGTTATTTGTCATTGTGATATGATAACTTTGAATATACTGCAGACATGGACAGTATTGTGTAGAAATTTTAAAAAATCCAAAGAGAGAGAGAGAGAGAGAGAGAGAGAGAGAGAGAGAGAGAGAGAGAGAGAGAGAGAGAGAGAGAGAGAGAGAGAGAGAGAGGAGAGATTGTGGGAGTGGAAACTTTAGGGTCTCATGTTTCTATGATTAAAATGGCAATACTATAGGTGAAAGTTTTAAATTAAAACATCCTTTGAATACATTTGTGTAGGGCCTCAGATCATTTTTAATTATAGAGCTTTTTATTTGACCAAATCAATTTCTTAATGAAACTAACACTCTGTATTGCAGTTGTCTCTATTTGTAACTTGAACCAACAATTTCGCGCCTGCAAATTTGGCATGCAAATATCATCTTCCAGTTTTTAAATTATTTGATAACAATAATTGATTGTTCATATTATTAAAATCAGACATTTGCCAATCATTTGTGTATATAAAACTAATATACAATGTTTTGAGACTATAAATCAACTCTCATTATCAAGTCTAAAACTTAGTGGCCTTGGGTCATGTTGGAGACTAAAACTAAATCTGTAACCTAAGAAAAGAACTCAAGCCTAAACCTCAAAATTTAGGGGTACTGAAAAAGAAGAGAAAATTCAGATTTTTCTCAAAATTGGCTGTAACGAAATTGATAAAATTTTGTCAGAATATAACTCCAACTACTCCAATACATTAAATAAAATGTATTGTTGCCATTTTTACAAAAAAATGCTGGTTCGTGAGTTATAAGTAAAAAAACCAAAACAAAGGACATGGAGTGTTGTAAAAGACATAATTTCTCAAAAGCAGCACTTCAGATTTCATTCAAATTAATGATTCAAATCCGTGCGCAAAATAGCAAGTAAAAAAATATTACAGTTCCAAAATAATTAGCAAAACACAAATATGAACATTGCCTATTGTCGTTAAAAGCTGTATTTTAATCGAATATGATATATGCCAATTGTTATTACACAAGAAAAAGTAAGTTTAGGCCCCTATTTAAATATATAAATACTTTTTCAAAGATGGTGTCCATGCTTCTTTTTCACTTATTGATTGACTATCGAACTGTCAGTTTTGGTAACGATTAAATATTGGTTTGTTTTATTTCGTTTTTTGTGATGGGTGAATGAAAAAGTTGTGCAATGTTTTTGTACAATTTATTTAATTCCTTTAATGTTTTTCAGGAAAAAGAAAGTTCTTTTCTTTTGGACACAACAATCTGGGTCCCACCCGAGAAGAATCCGGATATCTCTCTCCTATGTTATTTTTAAATGGTGTACGCTAGGAAATTACTATTCTCTTCAAAAACATAAATTTTTCTTTCCTTTAAATAGATTAAATGCAATGGGCTTAGTGATGCCAAAGTTTAACCAATCAAAGAGACCTTCCCTTCAACATTAAAACCATTAATTCACTGAAGATGAACAAAATGAGTATTAATTCTTACAAAAATAATTTAAAGTATATTATACTATACAACATGTAAACAAATATTTATAAACAATATCTTAGGTTATAATAGCATGACTAAAGTTAGGACTTACACTGCACCCCCCAATGACTCTGATAAGGGAGGAATTCTGTCACAACTCTCTTCATCGGAATTTAATTTTTTCCACAAATTTCTTTCATTTGACCTGGAATTTAAAACATTTATCTATTCATAAATTAATTGGAGTTGTGAGATCAAACTGAACAAACAAGAAAATATTTTAAAATGTTAAATATTATATTACTGTATAGCCTATTATTATTTAAATCTTGACCAGTAAGCACATACCACTTGAGTAAACACTGATTATTAAGTAATCAGTAAGCACTTGATTAGACAACAACCAAAATAAACTAATTAACTCATAAATTTCATAATCGATAATAACAACCAGCTAGTAATCATGAACTAGGCTACCTGTCTATGACCATGTTCTGTTGAAAATGAAAATCAACAGTTTGTTTCTGATACTGTTTTTTAAATCATCTTCCTTCACTGAATTGCAGTAGGGCCTATAAGTAATTAAAATCAGTGTAGTTTGAAATCGTAGTTTTTAAAAATACAAAAGCACTGTTTCAACCTACACGTTAGATACAAAAATGTCACTTAAAGATTTATACTACACCCAACATAACACTCAATATTATACAATTTATTAAACAAGAGTCAATGTCGTATAAATTCAGAAATGATGTAGCCACATATTAACGTTATCCGTACAGTTATAATTCTCGCAGATAACTGAAGATTGAAATAGAAAGCAAGTTTATTGTTATCTCTGTGCATTAGTTTTTAATGGACATGACTTTACTAATGTTTATTTGAGTTTGATATTGAGTCTTGTATGAGATTGGATGTTTGAATTATTTTTATAAACGGAGTAAAATTATGTACTCTTCTAACACAACAAAAGCTCTTTATGCATTTTATGTAGAATGGTTATATTTGTCTTATGAAAGGATAAATTAGCTTCCTATTTTAATCTTAAGTTATGTGTGAATTAGAGCTGTACAGGTAACATTATTATGTGGTCATTACTTTTTCGTAATACTTCTTATTATGTGCACTCAATATTATATTCATCATTGACAGCACAATCATCTCGTATATTCTTGAAGCCATCACTAGAAGTGTTTAATTGCATTATATTATGTGTCACTTGTTGTGTACAGTATAAATGTTGAAATTTTAAGTGAAATATCTACACAACACAGCTGGTTGTGTGCACTAAAAGAGTACTTTAGTGGTTTTAAATCATTCAAATTGCACAGACTTATAAAATACAAGGTATTCATAATTTTTATATCATCATATATGTGTCTTGACTGGCATTCCAAAACCAACTATTTAGTGCTTGTTATTTAAATTATTATTATTAAAGTTATTATTTAAGATTTACCAATGTGAAATTTATAAAAATATTTTTTTCCTCTTTGCTCCATACAGACACAATCTACATAACAAGCGTCAAAATTACAATAGAATAACTAGGGCAAAACATATTTAAACAACATTTTATTAAATATTAATAAACAAAACGCAACAGTAACAACAACAAGACAATACATACTTATAACCAATGCAAACTTTTTCCTTCTATAAGTATTAAAATTAATTAATTTTTAAATTTAATAGTTTAATTTCCCAAGATACTAAAAGAATACTAGAGTGGCCTCAAGAAACTCCCCAACTAAATAAAATATGTTGACCCTCAGTAACTTAGATAACTTCAACTTGAACATTTTTATGTCCATGATTTCTTTGATGCAGATCCACGTAAATTACTTTTGTTATGAGTGTTGTATGTCTATGTATGTACATCCATATTTCGAACAACGTAACAGCAATGAATTACAGATGTAAATAAAGTTTTTTATAATGAATTCTCTACAGAATATGATAACAGTTGAAAATTTATATATTAACTTTCACAATCATATTTTTATTTATTTTTTAATTTTTGTTATGATAGCTCTACAAAGTTAGCTGATATGATATTTTATTTTAAAGATTATAACTAAAAAAATATAGGAAACAATTATTTAAAAGTAGCCACCACATTAAAATGGTACAACCAATTTTGTTGATTCATAAACTAGTTCATGATAGCAGTAGACTATTTCTAAAAGTAACTATATAATACCAGATTTAGATAAAATCAAGACACATAATTTACCTCGTCCCCCGTTTTTCTATAAAAAATTACGAAAACAAGGTTTTTCCTCATAATCAAAGGCTCAGATCATATTATTAGTTGAAATAAAGGTTTCAAGTCACAAAATGCATTTCTTTAATGTTAAATAACACATAGAAAACAAGGGAATCTAGCTGTTAGGTTAAATATAGCTCTGATAACGAAAGACTACACTCGTATATAAATATTATTACCGTATATGTTATTAATAATAATATGAAATATTATTATAAATATAAAATAAATATTATTTGTCATGGCAAATTCCTAACCATTTGAGGTTCCGATAATAGCATGACGGACACATGTGCAGTACAGGTCTTTTGACAGATTAAATATCACTACGCTGTACGAGTTCATAGTTCATATTGATCCAAACTAGTCTTAGCATGTTAATGTTTTTGTATGTGTGTGTGTATATATACACATAGTTAACTTCCCAGACCTGTAGTTCCTTTACTAGTTCTCAAAGACTGATGTGAGATTCAACATGTGATAATACATCAGTGACTTGATGAACATAGTAATTAGTTTAACATTGGCATTCCTAGCCTATGTAAATGGATTTTGTACTTTTATAGGCTAAATCTCATTTTCTAATAAACTTACACATTTTGTGACTTGAAACATTTATTGCAACTAATAATATGATCTGATCCTTTTGATTACAAGGTAAATACTTTCTTTTCATAATTTTTTATAGAAAAATCAGAGCACGAGGTACAACCGATATTTAGGCCTACTGTATAAAGTTTTTATTTTTAAAAGGTGTTTAATTATTCAATTACTCCAAATTTCAAGATCCTCAATATTGAAATAGATCCTACCACACTTCCTACTAAATTTTACATTAAAAAAAAAATCAAGTGAAACTGAAGTTTTATAGAATACACTGTACTTGTCAATTAAATCATTTTCAGACTTGTACTGTTAATCAGAGGTTATGATTTAAAAATAGTTCTAAAAATGAATGTTCAAACAAATACCTATCATTGTTACTCCTTATTTCTTTACATGGATGAAAAGTAGCATCATGAATCAACAGACACATTACCAATATACTAATAAAAATTTCAAATTTCATTTTAAATTGTTGAATTAAAATAGTGGAAACAAAACTTTAAACAAATATACAATGTTTAGTTAAATAAAAATAACAAATTTAAAAAACAGCTGACATTAAAATACATTTATAAATAAACATATGTTTAGTTTATTGTTAAAGAATAAAAAATGTACACTAATGTATAATATAAGAAATATATTTTGGTACTTGTCTAAAGAAAAACTAGGTCTAATATTAATGAACGTAAAATTACATTGTTGTTGAGAAAAGAGAATTTTGAAGGTAATTTTATAATTCATTACATTTAGTAATCAGTACATAGTGAAATCTTAAGATGACTTTGTAGGTAGGCCTAATATGAAAATTATTGTTTGAATAATACATAATTTAACCTGGTTGTGAAAAGAAATGTACTCAGTTCGTGTTAGCAATTCAACCAATGAACAAAACATACCTGAACATCTTAATTAATCCATTCAAAACGAGGGCTGACTTGTTCAAATTCATGCCACAAACAGATGACTGATTATTACTTTAAATTATCAAATCTACTGCAAAAAGTAACAAACATTTTTATACCATACATTTCCCCCTTTTTCCTACTAAGGGTTTGGTTTTCAACCCCTATGATTTACCCTAAGAATAAATAATGACTGAATTTAACATTATCTCACTAAAAATACAAATTGTTATTAAAATAAGGTAATTTCATAAAGCTATTTAAGATTTTGAATAAAACTATTGGGAAAAAACCTTAGGAGGGGTGTTATGCATTTTTAGGGATGACCCCACAACTTTGGGGTTTACAACCTTGATTATTGGAATCAGCAACCCAAAAAACATATAATGAAAGTAGTTTCTATTCATGGTATGAATTGAACAATGTCACCCAGTGTTTTGAATGGACTAATAATTGATCCATTCTTTATACCTCAGCTTGAGAATTCTTTTTCCTCTCTTCTTAGTAGAATAACTAAATTCAAAATTATATTGACGACCAAACTATCTGTGAAACATGTTCAAGGTTTTGATAAAAGTGAAAAAGTTAGAAGTATTTTGCTTGATCTGTCCAAGGCTTTCTTCCGCTCAGTAGATTTTAAATTATACTAATTTAAATTTTATACTAAAGAAACTTGGACAGCATGGAGTGAGGGGAACACCTTTATTTTGGACACGCACTTATCTGTCCAACCAATAGGACTCAATATGTACAGGTTTCAGGAAGTGTATCAAATATAGTCTAAAATAACTTTGGGTCCCACCAGCCCTCAGTCTTAGGACCTGTTGTATTTCTTTTACAGTATATATAAATTATTTATGTTCCTATGTCTGTATTGATAATTTAGTTCAGTATACAGATCATACAACTATTAGCATAGGAGCAAGAAATGCTCAAATCCTTGAATCCTCTTTTATTGAAGTCAATGCTGCATGTCAGTACTTTACAGAAGAGAATTTAACTGTCAATCTAGAAATAACAAATTATTTATACTTTAATTTAAATCAAAGAATTGCTGAACTCAGACTAACTGCTGTGTTAGGTGATAATAGAAGAGGTGAGTTCTGCTTAATTCCTAGAATTGGACAATGATACCTAACAGACTAACTTTGGAATGTCATGTAGACAATATTTGCAAAACAACTATCTATGTTCTGGGATTTTTATACTAAGAAATCTTAGAAATTACTGCATTTTTCTATAATTTTAACAGCCTACTATGGGGCTTTATCCACACTTGAACTATGGAGTCATATTACAGGGTGATTTATCAGGTTCAGAAAGTGAAAAGACTCTTTACACTACAAAAAAAGAAAGAAAAAAGCAACATGCTGGCTTATGGCAGGTATAAATAATCTAGGGACTTGGACAAATACTTTTCGGGAGCTGGGAGTATTGACGCTTCCTAGTATGTACATTTTCGAAGTAATACTGTTAATTAAATACAAGTGTCTTACTACTCTGAATAAGGATATAAATGATTATGGTACCCAATTCAGAAGCTACTTACGGTTAGGCCAACAGAGGTTCAGTAAGAACAAAATCTAACATCACAAGCAGATATACCAGCATTAATAAATAAACTCCTAGTCAGCTTAAATAAATTCAAAACTACAACACATTTTAAGAGTTGCTTAAGACGACTTTTGTTGTTTGTAAAAGTACTCTTGAAGTATTTCTGTGGCTGGGTACAGACATGAAGGTTTGTTTGAGATAATGATTTTTAATATTGTTTGCGATTTCTTGATATTGGTTTATAATAATTTTTTATAGTTTTATATTATGTTGTTTGTTCTTTTTAACCTTTTTTTTAATAACCGGTTTTTGGTTTTTTTTCTCTTTTTTTTATCTTTGACGTAACTTATACAACTATGTACTATTATAAAAGACAAATAAAATGCAATACAACAATCATTCTGAATACTTTTCCCTTGTTGTTTAAAAGCAAAACCTCCAAGTCATCATCGCCTTATAGGAAATGCTAGAAAAGAAGATAAACTCCAAGCCTTCGAGTACTCTAATAGCATCAGGGTCAGAAGAAAACAAGAAAATAAAAACGTGAAACTAAACGTACTATAAAAAAAAAAAATCACAAGGGTTTGCTTTGTTTGTGTAATAAACAAAATCGGCATAAAACGTATTGATTAAACTCCAGCTTTGAATGAGGACAATCAATGTACATTTTATTATTAATTTTTTTATTATTCCTAACCCCTAGTATTTTGTTTTAATTTGTATTTTTGAGCACAAGTTTTGGTTCCTTCACATTTCATTAAAATTTATCAATGTGATTTTGAATAATTTAGCCTTTTATAACTTCATGACCAATTTTTTCCATGGTAGTTCATGAATCAGGGAGATGGTGATCACTAAATTTTGATTAGGTTCTCAGAGGTTGTATAATTAAGCTTAATTTGAAGTTAAAATAAATGTTTAGAACAGATTTTCAGAAAATCATAATTTTGTAACTTCTTTAATGGTAACTACTCTCAAATTTTGAATCATTGAAAAAATAAAGAAAAAATCGCGAGATATGTTCAAAAATATACCCACACATCAAATTTGATTAAAATTGTTGTTTGACAGTTCGTGGCTACTTTTGACCATATCTCAGGACTTTCATAGTAATTTAAAATTTGGGGTTAGCTGACATAATACAAAAACTTAATGTTTCAATTTTCTTAAAATCGGGTTCAATGATTTTGATCAAATGTGTTCTAAAACTTATTGGATGCCATCTCTCCAAAAATGATGGCTCATGGAAAAATTGGTAAAAAAAAACAAAAAGCAAAACACAAAAACAAAATCATGAAGCTGTTTTGAAAAATATAATTTCTCAAATTGACTCTACCAGTTTCATTCAAATTTTATTAAAATGTGATGATTAATAATTCAAACCAGAGTAAAAAATTGGAAGTAAAGAAATATTCCAGCTCAGGATAGATTATTATTAAACATTTTACAAGAATTAATTTCCACTTAAATTATGATTTGTGTTTATGGCATAACCAAAGCAAGTTATCCTATTCAAATATATAAACATTTTTTTCAATGATTTTAACTTTTTGACTTACAATAATTACAGAACTGACATTGGTTGATTTTTTAAATTTGTTTTTGTGGATGGGTGAGTGAAAAATATGTGTAATTTGTTTCACTGTTTAATTTTTCATTTGTGAAAGCTTAACCATATCCACAAAGTTTTAGTTAATTTGTAAGTTAAGTCAACTTATAAGAAATAAATATGTAAAAGGGTAATTATTGGTATATAATCATGTTGTGTCTGCATTTTCAATATTAACCTCTGCACATACTAACTTATCGAGTTCTGATACTATATATTTTATGTAAAAAAAGTAAATAATAACTCACATATAAATTTTATAATTATTTTAAATTTGAAATTTATATTAGTTATTATTTACCTAAATATGGGAATTTCACTAAGTACCGTCTATGGTTAGACTTAATATATTTTGTCTATAGTTAAAATAGTTTTGACTATGGTATGCTATAACACATGGCGGTAAGAAAATATTCTTAAAATTATTTGGTTATTGATATTAAATTGATTGAAATTGGCTAGAGGTATTTTACAATTACAAATACAGGGAAGTTTATTAAACAGTTGCTGTGAAAACTGGATCCATCGGATTTCAATATGACATCACTAATTGATTACTAATAAACTGTTGAGTGTTAAATTCAGAAACACATTGTTGTAACCAGCAGCAACGAAGACTACCTATTAAAAGTGTTAGGTTAGGTTTGCCAGAATTTTATAGCCATAATACTGTACTTGTTTAGGAATAAAAATAATATTTTTATTACTTTTACGTAGTTGTTAATTAAAGTATTAGCGGTTAATAAAATGGCCGGATAAACCAAAAATACATACAAATTAGCTTTTAATTGTACACATATATTAAAATAAATTGTACTGTACTATTTTTAAATATGTAAAAAAAGATAAATAAATTGTAAAGAGCATGCAGTATAGTTTTACAAAATAAAAATGTAAATGTACGTACAACTTTAATAAATAAAAAGTGACTATTGCTGTATTGTACAGAAATCACAAATCACTGTTTAATTAAAAATACGATTTTAACTTTGATGTAGATAAAAAGTTACAAAAAGAAACACACACTTTTGCTAAAGTAATAAAATAAAAGAGAGCTGTACTATACATTTATTCGTTGATCTCTCCTCTGTACAGTTTTTTTTAAATCAAAGTCGAAATAATTTTTTATAAACATTACACAGATATTTTTTTACATAATGTACAATTAATACAAAACAATAAATACAATACACATAGTTACACATCAATTTTGCAGAAAATATTATCTTAGAACCGAGCGCAAGATTTCACTGGAATAAATTAACTGTGAGACAGATTGATATTGATATTGGACATCAGTTGTTAAAACAAACAATTTGTGTTGAATATCCAGTGTTGGCGAGGAGTTGGGTCAGCATGAAATGGAAATGTAGCAGGGAACCGGCCGGTTAAACTGAAAGCTGGTGCCGGGTCCAGTTAAGAGGGCTTCCACTGTAATACGTAAATTGTTTGATCTTTAATAAGAAATTACGCTTTTATCATACAAGGTCCGCTAGACTATAATATAAACCTTTGATAATTTTTTGCATTTATTTTAATACCTTAAAATGTTAAAACACATCTGCTTAACATACTCAAGTAAAATGTATTTTGTAGGAATATAAACTTTTCTTCTTTTATTCATAAGCGGACGAAAAATTGTAATTCCCACTCTCATACTGCAGTTCCCACCTTCTAACAGTAATCCATCAATCGAAAAAAGTTGTAACAGCATTGCCTTCAGCACTGGATTTAGAAACGCTACCGCTAGTTCAGTGGAATTTTATTGCTGAATAAAGAAATGGTTTGGTGTATCTCCCCATAATGTACATGATCCATCACTGAATTTACAAACTTTTACATGTATCCTTACCATATTAATAATCATTTATTGGAGTTTGAAATATTATAAACTAAATTTTGTTGGATCAATTTAATAAAAATTTAAATATACAACTTTAAAACAATATGAAATCCTTTTATTTAACATAACATACTTATAGTATTATAAAAATATAGCATATATTTTTAGATAAAACTAACAGGTACTATTACAACTCATATCTTTCCAATCATTAGCACACCCAACAAATTAGTCTGTAAACGTGTCTCAAAATTAAAAATTATAAGCTACAATTGGCTTGTATTAAAACAATTTGCAGCTTATAAACAATAAAACAAGCTTTTTCTAATTATTATAACTTTTATTAAATAAAATGGAGAGTGCACATGGTAAAAAGACCCTGTCTAACTATAGGCAAATTCCGAATGGACATGATTTCACAGTAAAGCAAATTTTTTCTGCCATATTTTATCCAAACTTATTAGAACCAATATCATTCTAAAGGTAACTAAATTCTGAGTGATGTTTTGAATATCTTCAATATTTTTAATCTCCTAAATTTTATCGCAACAAAAAATGGCCACATTCATATTGCTTTAACTTTAAAAATAACATATCATACAATTTATCGATCATTATTATTCGAATAATCTATTCACAAGTTTAATAATGGACATTTCGGCCAAGATGGTGGTTAGATCCTGCAGAACCATAAGTTACGAAAACTATTAAATTCTTCAAATTCAAAAGCACTTCAGCTAATCTAAACATATTAAACACATTATTGAACAAATAATCAAAATTTCATTTTATATAAAATTATTCCATATAGCCTACTTTAAATATAATATATGAATTGAATAAAACTCCCAAAGTCGCTCAATGGGAAAATTTTAAATATTTAAAACAACATAAGGTTTAGAAATAGTAGAGATAATCACAACAAATCATAAAGCGTAAGCTTCAAAATTTACATTAAAATTTCAATAAATTTACACATTTCAATCCTATTAATTATTTGTACCATGCCATACTACTTACCATATGTATATGAAATGACACAAGAATAATTGTATGCAAGAAATTGTGCATTACCATTCACACTATTCATAGGTGAATAATGGGTAAATATGCAGGATCGATTTTAAGTGCGAAATCTCTGCATTTCACCTTCAAAATTGCATTTTCCCGATAATTCTGAACAAAACTAGTCACTTATTATGTTTCCCAATTCATTATTTCTGTCCAAAAACAGCGATTTAAGTAGACTGTTTTATTTTATTAACAAAATTCAAAAATATCTCACATTTTTAATCGAATAAACATATCAATGACGTAATATTGGAATTTAGGTAATACTTTGAAACTAGGACTAAATGCACTTTCACAGAAGGATTTTTGAAACACCATATTTATATCAAATAATGGTTTGTCATCAACCACGATGTCTCTTACCGTAACAATACTTAGGATGGGAATCAAATCATCATTTGAAAAGAATGTTAAAATTGTTGGTACAAGTCAATTTCATATGTAAAAAATAAGTGTCAAGTATTATTTCAAATAAAAGGACACTGACAAATACAACACTTTATCATTGACAATAAAACTACCGGTACACAAATATTTAGGATTGGCAATGACTAAGTGTTATTGTATGGTTTGAAGATGACTAGTTTAATTTTAAAAGAATTGTATTTGCTTATAATTTTGTAATAAATTATCAATATAAAGCTAGATTCATATAATATATTTACCAAGTACTTTAGTGTGAGCTTAAATCACATTATCTCTCCACGACTTCGTTATTGTTTAAAATCAAACAGATAACTCACCAAAGTTTCAATATCTTATTATTACAAGTTATGGATTACCCATAAAATTTTATAACAATGAAGAAAATTCATAAAAGCCTAATTCAAATAAAATAAATTTAAGCCAGGCAAAAATAATCACATTTTCCTAGATTGGATATTAAAATAACGTAAGTTGTAGACTTTAGGCCCTACCAAAATATTCTTCTGTACATTAATCCCATTTTGATTTTTTCTGTACATATACTTCTTTTCCATCTTCTTCCAGTGCAGAGTAATAGCCCATTCCTTCGTATTTATGCCTCATGTAAGCAATATATCCAACACATGCAGACATTGCAACTAAGCCTAATCCCATCACTATTTTATTCTGTAATATGAAAACAAGCTTAAACATGAATAACAACAGTTTTAAAACAGATTAATTAAACCTTACACTAATTATTACTATTACATCTTGAATGTTATAACAGTAAAGGTTCAGCATATTAAAAAAAAACAAATTTTCAAGAGTAATAATGTAATTTATAATAAATATAATAATAATTATTAAAACATAATGTAAATAATAATTTCATTTCAAATTACACTTATTGTATAAACTAAAATTTAGAAAAGAGGCTAAATTTATTTCTTGTTATAGGCTACATATATTTTTTTTCAATACTTTATCAAAATTTCAGGATGAATAGAAAACATATTTTAATATGGCTTAAAATGATAAAAATCAAGTTACCTAAAGTAAATTTTTATTTCTTTTAAAAATAGGAAAATTTTAATATTCTGTAAAATTTATATTTTTCCCCAATTTTGGCATTTTAAAATAAAAATATAAATTATTTCAGCTTATATGTTCACTCATTAAAAAAATCCATTATTTATCTTCAGTTAAAAAATTTAAAATATATTTATATTTATACATAAACATTTTGACATTTTTAAAACAAACGCTTGCAAAATATGTATATATGTCTAATATGTGAGTAGTCTATAAAACCTCTCGCCTAAAATCAGTTTACATTTTTACTCACCTCCGAAAAATATTAGGTCCTTAAAAGGGTTAAATTTGTAGGCATTAGAAATAATTTTTATTATATGAAGAAATTATAACATACTTATATGTAGGGTATGTAATTAGGCTATAGTGATAATTAATTTAGTGAAACACTCTTCTAGTTTTGCATTAAAAATGTATTTTAGGCATAGGCCTATCTATTTGTTATACTAACCCTAAAGAAAAAGAATTGAACAAAATTCTTTAGTGGTCATAGCCATTTCTTTTAAATCCACCCCTATACTTCAGTGTAGGTGACGAGTGCAAATTGAGACGTTTAGGTGAGGGAAGACTAAGAATTTTACATTTATAGTTTATGATATTTCCATTTATAGTATACTAAGAAAAATCACAGTTTAATGAAACATAACATAGATGATACGTTTTAATATATAGATTTTAAAACCGGACCTATCTCGGTCATCAAATAATAATACTTATTATTGTAGATTACTTTAAAAACAACAACTTTTTATTAAAGGTGTGGATTAGTTCGAGTTGGGTTTAAAATTTGTATTAAAATATAGGGCTGTGCCATACTGACTAAGTTACTTAAAACTGTATTTTCTTACTAGACCAAGCTTATAGCTCCTAAGCCCAAGGAAGATATTCTTAGTCCTTCTCTACCTAAAAAATATGAAAACCCCCACTCAACCCGAGATAGGGAGATAGAATGAAATTAAGCGCAAATGGTCCATCATTTCCAGGGATATAATTCTTTTTCTACCTTTAGTGAGAAAACATTATATATATATATATATATATATATATATATATATATATATATATATTATTTGAAGAGGATTAGAAAATTAACAATTGCCTTATCAATAAACATTGTATTCAACATAAAGATGATTTTGTTTTTACTAGGCCTACATACTTTTAATAACATGTCTCCAATGTGACCATAGCCGAATATGGTATAAAATTCGTACAAACCAGTAGGTCTGATTTATAAACATAATCATTTTTTTTTTAAATATGTATGGCAACTATAGGAAAGGCTTCTCAACAGATAAATGGTAAATGTGTAGAATAACGTAGTAGAATTGAAATATTAAAAAAAAAAAAATCATTCATTAAAACAAACCTTACTTCGAAAACTAAAGTTTTTGAGCAATTTTTATGTTTCACTGTAAATATTAAAAATACCAAATAAATAAATATAGATCACTGCAATAGGAATTTGGAAAGTCACATATTGGCTAACTATCATGTAAATAATATTTACTTCTTCTTTTATCAAAATTCACTATTTCTCATAAACATTTGTATTATGTTATATTAAACTTAAATTTACCTCTAACCCTGTCATTGATTAAAAAGACAAGTTAGGTAATGTTAAATTCTCTTAAATTTATTTCATATAAATTAAACTAAACTAAATCGCACAACAGCCTGTAAAGAGCGTAGGCGTGCCAAGATGGCTTTTCAGTTGGGTAATGTGCAGTTAGCACATCAAAATTCATGTCGGTAATTGTTTATTGTAACTGCAACCTGTCTTTTTATTGATTTTTTAAAACATGTTCTACATACCTTATTAAATTTATTAATAAAATAAGTTTTCCAAGCGTAGCTAACTTTTTCACAGAAAAATCACGATAAGGTGGCTGTAGGGGGTCTCTCTCTCTGTATACAGAGAGAGAGAGAGAGAGAGAGTGCAACATTACTTCACCTTGTAAAGTAAAAAATACGTACAAAACCTATTTTAACATGTAATTCACTCAATGGTCCTTAACCTAGAAAGTTGAATTTTTTTTTTTTTTGTGAAAAGAGTTTGCTCTGCGATGAAAACTTATTATATTGTTAATAAATAAGGAATGTAGAACATGATTTTTTTTTTAATCGCCAAAAAGACTGCTTGCAGTTTATGTAAACATTTACTATTCTTGTCATCGTTGTTTTAGAATTCTCAACCAGAGTTTGCTACTAATTGTAACATCCCAATTTTCCTTATGGAGCTGAGTCAACTCTGTAAAGTTTAAACCCCCCCGCAGGGATTGAAAAAAGGAGCCTATTACTGGTAAAGACTGAGTACCAACCATCCTGGGTTCATATTAAACATATCCTACCAATTACAGCCATCATATAACACTATTCTAAACATTTACTGAACAAATATTATTGTTATAACTTCTGACATCATCCCTTGAAATCTAGCAATGAATGTAGTAGGTCTAGTATAATTAAAACTGATTAGATATTTTAAGAAATATTTTCCAAACACAAATGGTGGCTATCACCTTTACAAATTTCTTGGACAAGAATAATATGATAGCCTATTATATTTAGTTGATGTTTTACACTTTGTACTACTGTACTTGTAAATTTTGGGATCCAGCAACCTAGCCTGCCATACACAACAAAATTAAAGAAACAGTAAAGAAAAGGCCTTACTATGTTTATTTCACAGGTATTACAGGTATGGGTATTTACTTCACAGAAATATGCTGGATTATCTTGGTGACTAACAAATATACTAGCAGAATCTATAACATAACCTTAACCATTTCTAATTTACAATCATAAGTGAACTTACAGGTGCGGTGTATAATTCAAAGTTAATAACACGAAAGGCTCTACTAGTTTTTAATTTTTTTATTCCATCTCCAGGAGCGGGTTCTTTTTCATTCATATCTAGCTAAATTTTATTCCAAAAGAACAAGTTTTTTTGTTTTAGATAAAAAATTATTTTTTAAATAACCAAAAACTTTTGACGGTTTCCGACCAGTACTAAATTACTAAATACTTACGGCAGAAGTTAAGAAATAAGAATAAGAAACAAGGTTAAAGAAGACAGGGATGTTTTGTCATCTGACTAATGTAATGACAAAATCCTGTTTTGATCAATTGCCATATGCCATAGAATAAACGAAATAATTTCATCAATACAGTAATTAAGTTTATAATTCCATAAGCTATACAAGTAATATTTGGAATTTAAAGACAAGTTCAACCAGCATTTGAACTATTAACAGATGTAAAAGTGCCAATTTTTACAAAGTTAAAATTACATCATATAATATAGTTTTAAACAGATATAGTGATATACTGTATTTTCATAAATGTTGATATTAGAATTACATTCGGCTATTTAAAAATTTCGTATATTTTTAAACTCGTTCCATTGTTTTTGTTGCCAAACAAAGACATGACAAGTACATCTAGTCTAATTATATTATATACAATGAATTGTGATTTAACTATTTACTATTTTCATAATTTGAAAATTTTAGCCCAAGGCATGTTCTTATGTTTAGTTGTAACTGGAAAAGTAGATTTTATTATGTAGTCATTACTAAAACATGTAACTAGTTTGTAAATGTAATATTTGTAAGGAAACAAGGATTTCCCAAACCACAAAACAAAAAACAAAAATAATATTATAATAAATTTAGAATGTTTATTATAATACCTTTATTTACATATAGATGACAGTCATCTCAGATGTTTACATCTAAACATAAAGTATATTATAATGTAGCAAGGAATATTTCTTATATTTTTCTTATTGTCGCAGTACTTAGTGAAAATTTGTCTCAGAGGTAATTAAATTATTTGGAGTGATATAACTCCTACGAATTTTTTAAAAAAAGTATTCAGCATTATAATTAATTATATCTATAAGTTACGACGTTAAGAAACAGAAGGCATTGATGAGTTATTTCTGGTTGGCAGTGGCACTGCTACCAGTGGTACTGATGGTTTTTGTTTTCAGTTTTAATCAGTTTCAATTTTACATTGTATTATTTGAAGTTAATGTAATCTAAGTTATTATGATAATATTTTATCAAAAATGGCAGATAAACAAAAAGTGTAAGTATGTTTAAATAATTATTTCATTCCTCAGTTAATATTTCGTCTTCATTATACAAACTTGGTTTTTATAAGGGAATTGCTCAATTTTTAGGTTATAAAGAAGATTCTCAATTGTAAACAAACTCGTTTAAAATTACACATTTCAATCCTATTTATTTGTACCATGCTATTCTACCTACCATAACGTTTTTGTAGTAGAATATGTATATGAAATGACACAAGAATAATTGTATGCAAGAAATTGTGCATTACCATTCATACTATTCATAGATGAATAATGGGTAAATATGCAGGAGACATGTCCGATCGATTTTAAGTGCGAAATCTCGGCATTTCGCCTTCAAAATTGCGTTTTCCCGATAATTCTGAACAAAACTAGTCACGTATTATGTTTCCCAATTCATTATTTCTGTCCAAAAACAGCGATTTAAGTAGACTGTTTTCTGACATTTTGAGCTCATTTCGACACATATTTAATCATTTTAAGTAAAATCTATCGATGTTTTTTTTATACTGCACGGAAAATAGTTCTCTTTTAAGTACTGTCACTATGAAGGAAGAACTGTCAAACTAGGCCTACGTATCATTTAGTATTAATCATGTTAAGTAATAAATGCAAACTACTAAGGTCAGGGGGAATGTACAGTATCCTCAAGGTAGGAATGTGTCTGGGGTGGAGAGGAAAAGAGGGGCTCCCACACTTTGTTTGTTGCATTTACTTTCAGCGGTAGAACCCTAATAATAAAATATAGACCTCAAATGCTTCTGTGTAAACATAACCTACTTTCATTTCTTTTTTTATCGGTGTAAATAAGAATAAAATTTTACAAAAGTCTGTCACGAGTTTGTAACTTTAGGAATTAAATGTAGCTAAGCAGTAATTTGTGTACCTAGTTTTATTGGAATTGGTTGTACCGTCAAGTCAGGCTAGGGAAGCAAGTAGAAGGAAGGACACGCCCCTTACAACAGACACAATCATAGTCTAAGGCTAATGTAACTATATATATATACATACATATATATATATATATACATATATATATATATATATATATATATATATCTTGGAAAGATGTCCTTGGTATTACCTAATAGTACACAAGTAAGAAAACACACACAAAAAACACTAAAGTTCTGAAATATTTCGTAAACACTGTTCACTTTCTCAATCAGTAGAGTTCACTGAATTTAGCCATAGAGTCTGAATTAGTTGATAAAAAAGCTATTTGCAAACGGTTTGTTTTACGATTTATATAATAAAAATATACATTTAGTCTAATTCTCAAGATTATTTCAAATGTTTTGTAAATGTCTTTTCTTCAAGTGAACGATAAAAAGTTCTATTAATTGTGTTATGTTGGTCAAATTGTTTAATATCACCTGATAGACTCACTAGGTGTGCCCTAGAAATTTATAATCTATATACAGTCACAAAAATTATTTTACAAATTTTAATTAGTTCCATATTGTATGGTGTTCTTTTTTTAACACTTATATTCTGTCATTTCCAGGTTGATTTGTGGCGATGTTAATGGCAAATTTAAAACATTATTTTCAAGGGCAGCGAATATAAATAAGAAAAGTGGTCCCTTTGATTTTCTTTTATGCGTAGGAAATTTTTTTGGATCATCAGAACAGGATTGGGAGCCCTACAAAAATGGATCTATTCCAGGTAAACACACTTTAATATAATTTGAATTCAATATTATTAGCCATGTATATGTATGTCTGTTATCTTGAATACCTAAGGAAGAACATTTTACAACATTGAACTATAACTTTAGTTCAGTGTTGTAAAATTTGATAAAGTTTATTTATTTGTTGGTTTAGTCCATAAGGTTCCTGAAGCAGTGACCTATCCACATCTAGTTCAGTTACCTGATACAAATATGCCTTTTTGTGTTAGGCCTGTTAAGAGTGGGAGGGGTGGGTGCTACTTGAACACTTAGGTTTAGGTTTATTTTTACTTTGTATCAGTTTAGTTGTAACCCTCTTAGAATGATGGCTATAGTCTATCATTGAAATGTATAAGGGTTTATATAAACATAACTGCAATTATTACTGTCTTAGTTTTGTTTCCTGTTTTTGTGATTCGTGGGAATCCATGTTTTCCTTATTGTGAATATCGTCTCAGTGCTTCTTGCACATTTGATTTTGTTAGTAAAATTTAAATAGGAATTTGAATTAGTAGTTTAATAATCACAAATTAACACTCTGATTCCTACAATGTGTGTTTTTATATGTAATCTATCTCTTTGCCACAACTTTTTACCCATTTTGGTTTCATAAATAATTTAGTAAATACCTAAAGTGTTTATTACCAACATATCTACAATTTAGACCATTGAAGTCCTGTTAAAATGATATCTATAACAATAGAATCCAGTGGTTCACATAATGGGGGTTACACAAAGGAAAACTTAATTTTCCTATAAAATATGGATGTCTGTAGTCATCAAGTAGATGGGTGAAGGGGAATTTTTTGTATCTGTTATAAAAATATTGAAGTGTTTTACTCATATATACTTATTCATTTCACTGGAATCCTACATACAGATGACATAATGGTATAGGCTATAACTATTTATTGGAATCCTACATTCGGATGGCATAGTGCATTATATATGTATTTTCTTAAGGCAAAATATCTCTTAATCATTACCACCTTAAAAAGAATGAAGAAAAGAGTGTAAATAGTTATTCTTTTATAAATTTTGAAAGTGTGTGTTATGTACAACTATGAATCAGATTACAATTTAGTTGCTGTTATCTATTAATGCAGTTTTGAGTTTTTGTTAATGTCCAGATAAATACTACTGCATCATACAGCTCTTTGTTGATTGTCTAAGTTATACCTTGTAACAGTTTAGAACATTATTTACTTACATCATGTTCAACTATGGAGTATTAGGTTAAATTACGAAATAAGCCTATTATTAAAAATGATTTTGCACGCTTACATTTTTTATTTATATTTTAAGAGCTGCAACAGATCTTTCTTAATTATCAATTTTAGGAAATATGTAATAGAATTGTAATAGAATATGTTCTCAGTATATAAGTAACATTTGCTATAGTTTTATTTCTAATTACACGTTTTCTAATTTTTAAATTGACAACTTCAAATTAACTTAGTGTTATGAAAACTAATGATAATTTTATGTATAGTTCCAGTACCCACTTACATACTTGGACCAAATAACGCAAGTCATGTACAGTTTTATCCAGATATAAATGGATGTGAACTAGCGCCAAATGTGAGCTATTTGGGTAAGAATAAATTTGTAGTATAGAGAAAGTTATGTATGTTAATTTTAAAGAAATCTATTTCCTAGAGTTTTATAGATGTATCTGTTTTTAGATTTCTAAGTCAAATAAAAGTATCAGTGGAACATAACTTATTATATAGCTAGTATTTTGTTAAAATAGCTTATATGATGTCTAAAGGTAATATTTTTGAAAAAAAAATTAATGGAAACATCTAAAAAAAAAAATTTAAATAAACGCATTTTCTTGTATTTCATGATGTATCAACCATATCAGCACACTGTCTCAGTCAGATTGATTTTGTAAATTATTTTAAACAATATTTATATATTTAAATAAGGTTTAAACTTAATTTACTCGTATTATAAGTTATTAAGCATAAACATTATAAGATAAAATCAAGTTTGAATGATGGTGTTCAAGGTTCACTGTTGTTTGTTGTTGGCTTTGTTCTATAACAATAATTTTCTGTTATTTTTAATTTTGCACTTTGGTTTGGGTAATTAATTTCACCAAAATTTGAATCAAATATCGAGTCATAGTTTTGTTATGTTCGATCTCATCATACCAGATACATTTCAGTAATGGTTTATACTCTAAATAAATATGGGTATACTATCAATTGTGCATCTATTATTTCCACAAAGTGTAGTTTATCATTATTGAAGGAACAGAATAATTAAATGCATATCTGATTTCAAACCAAAGTAAATTCAAAATACATGGATATAAATATTTTTACTTTGTTAGTAAGAACAACTGAACAATAATATTTTATACATATGTAGTAAAGCAGTAATATTTTGATCATTGCCAGAAGAAAGGGAAAGTCATTATTTTATTGACAGATTAATAAATTTTGGTACAGTCAGTAAACCCCGCACTATATTCATATATTTTGTTTGTTTGTTTAAGGAAAAAGAGGTGTTTTCAGTAGTAGCACTGGTTTGCGAATGGCATATTTAAGTGGTGTGGAAGGTAAAGAATCAGGAGATTATTTCTTTACAGCAGCTGATGCAACAAGAGTAAGAGATTTGTGCATCAAAGGTCAACCTTCATATGTAGGGATTGATGTTCTGCTTACTTCAACATGGCCTCAAGGAATTAGTCGGATGGATAATAAATTGGTACATATTTTGTTTATTTTTGTGTTCATAAATAATTTTGTTTTAACTGTAACGACAAAAAAATCATTTCTTTAATAAATTGTGTACAAGTTAGAATTTTTGGTGGATTTAATTCATAATTGGGACATATTCTCAATTTTTTTTCCTTTGTGACTACAAAAACAGGTACAGTAACAACTTCCTGAACGGTTTCTTATTTATATGTACTATATCAGCTGAACATACTGATAACAAGACAGATTCTAGCACACAAACATGCTTAGTAAATAAAAGATGAAAAAACAATGCACTAACTTTCTCATACACTTATCTATAAAACTAAAAATAATATTTGTCACATCTCTCAAAAAATTTTTATATTACCATTGAGTTTACATACAAGATTGAATGTCTATCTCTATGTTATAGATTAAAGCTCTAGTGCTGCTATCTAAAACCCCATTTGTGGTAACTTCAGGGAAAGCATGTCATCACATGCTACAATTCCTCCCACACTTGTGAATTCTGAATTAGAACCCACAAAACTTTTAACTGTTCAATCACATATTGAAGCCTTATATTATCGTATACTATGAAATTTCTTCTTAGATATAAATTCAATGATACTACTTGCATGTGATAAGGGACACAAATAGTTGAATATGTTGTCCTCTATTTTGTTTTTAAAACACCTGATTAAGTCCTACATCAAATTTGGTAATACATTTGCTATCAGCAACATGAAATTAAAATAATAAAATGAGTCAAACAAAATCAATTGAAAAATAACATTCTGATAAATTAAAACTTCCCTTTGTATTGAAGCTTGTATAATTTTTATTACTACTATTTAATTTACAACTGAATGCCATATAAGAAATTAAATACTTTACACAAGCAAAATGATCTCAGTTTAGATTTGATTTATGATATATAGACAATTATTCCTGTCGAATACTTTTGTACGGAGATTACTTAATTTTAACCTGTAATGTTCAAGCTTTATAGTGCTGTTTCTAAAGTAATATATTTGTTTATACATTATCTTTGTCGTTTTAGCAGACGGAAAATATACCTACAGGATCACAGCTGATATCATGGCTTGCCGTTCAGACTAAACCAAGATATCATTTCTGTGGTTTCGAATCGGTATTTTATGAACCACCTCCTTATAAGTAAGTTTTAGTTATCAATTCATAATATTATAATCATATTAATACCGAAATGTTTATAGTTATATTGAGTAAAACTTGTAGAAATTCAAAATCAGTATTTTTTTTATTGGGGGGGGGGAATCTTTTATTAAGTTATTATTATCAGGTATATTCAGTATTTTTTATTGAATAAATGGTTTAATTAACAATTCGTTAACAAGTTTGCTGATAAGGTATGAATTTGCAGACATGCTGACTAACAAAGATCGGTAGTGAAATGTATAGGACTTTAGCCATTTGGCATACCCAGATTCCGCATATTTCAGGTGCACTTTCCCAGATGCCTCTTTTAAATATATTCCATATGGTTTCTAAATTTCCTTCCTCACTTTCTTGGTTTATACCTTGTAGTTTTGAACCTACCTTATTTTGATACTGTTCATGTATTTTTTAGTTTCCCTCAATTTATACGCCTTTATTCTTGGCTTGCTCTTTCTTTCTTTTCCTTACTTGTGCCCATTCCTGTGTTCTCTCTGTCACAAATGTTAGTACCAGGAGTAGTTGGTCACTTCCTATCTCGGGTCCTCGAATAACTCTTGCGTCCCGGATGTATCTCATTTGATGTTGCTTTACAATTATATAATCAATCACTGATTTTCTGCTCTGGCTGGTTCTATCCTTGTATATTTATGGATGTCCTTATGAAGGAACTTCGTGTTTGTTATAATTAAATTATTAGCCATACAGGATTCCAGAAGTCTTTTCCCATTGTTGTTGATCGTGCTTTCACCTTCTTTTCCAATTATGTTTTGCCATTGTCTAGGTTCATTTCCCACTCTTGCATTCATATCTCCAAGTATGATGACGTCTTCCCCCTTAATTTCGTCCATACCAATTTAAAAACCTATTTAATTTGTCAAATTTTTATCAAAGACGGTTTTTAAATGAAAACTATTGAACTGCTATTTTTGGTGTGAATCATTTTATTTGGCTTAGTGATGAGTGAGTGAGAAAATTGTGCAATGTTTTTAAACCATTTATTTTAATTTCTAATTGTAATGTAGCCAGTAGTGCTGGAAAACACAATTTTGATGTATTTAAAATACCATCTGTGCTATCATTATGGGCAGCACTATATAATTTGTTATTGTATGTATAATTATATTTTTTAGGAATTTGGACATTGGGAATGGTGCTCATTGCACAAGGTTCATGGCACTTGCTCCTGTTGATAACCCAAACAAACACAAATGGTTATATGCTTTAAGTCTTACACCGATGGATATGATGAGGAAAACAGAATTACTCCAACAGACAACAGACCAGACAGATCTCCCGTATACAGGCATTGCTTTGAATAGTAACTGCGGTGGTAGTACTACTGAGAAACCTACTCAATTCTTCTATGACATGTCACCAGCTAAAAGAAAACATGATAAAGATGATCAAAATAGAGGGAAAAAACAAAGGCCTACGTTTGATCAAGGTATGTATAATGCTTATGATCGTTATCCAGCCCTGTATCCAATCTAATTCCTAACGCTTTTCTCTCTTAAGTCTTATTACCTGTTAGTGGGTGCTAGCGACCAGGAAAACCTGGAAAAGTCAGGGAAAACTTAGAGAATTTTGATTGAAGCCAGGGAAAACTTAAATTTGACAGGATGTACAGGATGATTGAAAGCGCTGTTTTATTTGTTAGTACAAAAAACTTTAAAAATTAACCCACCAGGATTTTTTGAGTTAAAACGAGTGATATGAAATTTAATATATCACTCACCATGTGTCTAATATTGCAGTCAGTTCTAAATTTTCTTATGATAATCCCTATCTTTGATCACAATTTTGTATAAAACATATTTTAAGACTTTTTTACTCTTGGGTATTTTTCGATATTTCTAAGAGCTCAAACTTTGGTAACAGAAGGTTTAAAAGGATTTCAAATATCCATTTTCTGTACCTTAAACAGTTGAACCAAATTTAAAATTGAAACATGGATAAACTATAATGTATAAAAAATATTAATAGTTTGAAAAGGATTTTTTTTTCCCTTTTTTAGTCATGTGGTTGGATTAAAAAATGGCAACATTTTTGAGAATTTTTTTTGGATAAAAATGAAGTTGGTAATACTCTTTATAAGTATCAGTTAGTTAATTGATACTCTTTAATCCCTAAAACAGTTGTTATGGAAATTTTACAATGCAAAACAGTTTTGAAAAAATATGTTGAGATTTTAAGAACTAGAAAAAAGAAGACTGAACATCTTTTTATACTCTTTACTGATTGAGAAAGTGAACAGTGTTTATGAAATATTTCAGAACTTTGGAGTTTTTTGTGTTTTTCTATTTGTGTACTATTAGGTAATACCAAGGACCACTTTCCTAGGTAAACTTGGGTCTGCTCTCCATACAAAATCTAAACTAACAGGCTATGTGCCCTATTAAACTCTAATCTAAATTAATATTTTAATATTTATAATGTTATTTCTTTTTGAATTATTGTTATTTTTGTTATTTTCAGCAACATGGGTGGGTATAGTAATGCAATATTAAATATTTAGTTTTTATAATATTTTTGTGTGTATCAATTCCCTCTTTATAAATTTTGTTTTCACAGCAATATAATTTCATCGATTGACTAAAATACAATAAACATGGTAGCATATGTTTCCTAGGATTGATCAAGGAAAAAGTAAATTAGTCAGGGATTTTCCTAAGGTTTTGTCACTAGCCAACTTGATTTAGTCCTATCTACTCGTAATTAGTTTTAAAGCAAAATTAAATTTTTAGGATTTAAAAAAATTGTATGTCACCCACTTGTATTCCAAAGTAATTGTGATGATTAAATCTTATGATGTATGATTGTGGGTTTATATTGATGTTTGCCTCAATTTATGACACTTATGATTAGATAAGTGGAAAAATCTTATTTAAATAATTATATATTTTTTAAAAATTTAACATTGTATAATTTTCCTTCACTATTCGTCAATATTCACCATACAATTTTTATATTGAACAAAATATATTTTCTTTATATGTTAAATGTCTTTATAGTTATTTTCATACTCAAATTTATAGTGTTTCCTTTTTATTTCGACTCCCTTCCCCCTTGATGTTTAAAGGCAGAATCCTCACCGTCATCATCATTTTATAAATAAACTAAAAAAGAACATATAATAAAGACTCCTACTACTCGAATACTCTAATAAGCGTCAGGGTTGAAAAATAACAAGAGTTGGTCCAAGATAAACCCAATACATACAGTGTACAGAAAAAAAAAAAATAATAATCCACCACAACTCTCACACTTTATTTATAACCCTCAGGGACTCAATTTTAGTGGATACAGGTGTGGCGATCTCGATTTATCCTAGTTGAAAACCTTCATTCATCTAGTCTTCCATTAGATAATTCTCTTTTACCTTTCCTATCGAGTCTCTTTTGATTCAAATTCTCCTCCAACCCTAACACTGTCAGAATATTCAAGGGCCTGGGTTAATTTTTCTATTGTCTTTTCTCCTTCCTTTAAAGCTATGGATGACTGAGAGGTTTTTCACCTTTAAACAACAACAAACTTTTATAATTAAAAGTCACTTAATAGATTTACCCACCTTATATGTTGAAGAAAATTGAACGTCCACAGGAAATTGTAGTAAAATATATTTTAAACTATTCTTTGAAGGAAACCTTCACGGCATACACAAACACAATATAAAATCCTGTACACAACAATTACACACACACAATGTTTCACGAAGAAACAAAACACTTTGTGTCCTCAGGTGTTAGTCCTACAGATGTTCACGGACATTTTTAGTCTCAATCTCTTGAGCGCCTAACACAGGTCAACTAGGAAGGGATCGGACATTGATCATTTAAAGATTCGACCCCCACCAAGTTCATGTTGCTAATTTCCAAATTATGTCTATCAAAAAGTCTTTGAACTTCATTTTTTATTGGGGGCAAATAAATAGAACTTATAGTGGAACTTGGCTGCGAAATACAGTTTTCCTTTACCCACTTCACTTTTTTTTTTATGGCTGTCTCTTTAAAAATCCCTTTTCTCCAATCATTTTCTTTTAATAGCATAGATCCCTTATCTCAAAGAATAGAGCGATAGTTAGTTCTGACATGCTTAGCCACTCCTTCTTTGACCTCACCCTTTGAAATGCATTTTTTATATTCTAATAGCCATTTTTTAAACAGACGAGATGTTTGTATAAGACAATCCACACTTGTAAGGTAAATTGTGAGCAATGTTTTTGGTGTCAATATCTGAGTTTTTGGGTCTGAATTTGCTTAAACAACTTTTAATTGTTTTTGAATTTTTGAAAACAGTTCTAATCAAATAGTTAGTATTAATTCTTCTAATTTTTTCTGAAATGCCTTGCACATATGGGATCTGTACGGTAGTATGTGGTTTTTCACTAGGTTTTTTTTTTTCCGCGTATATTTGTATTAATTTTTTATAGCTTTGTCAATAATTTGATTGAGATAGTCATTATTTAATAAGTCATTGTTGATTTTTGGGTTTCTTGTTTTAGATTCATTTCATTATTGCACACTGTATGAGCTCTCTTAAATAAACCGCAAGCCAAACCAATCTTACATGCACTGGGTGGTTGGACAGGTAATTTAAATATTGTCCTGTGTTAGTAGGTTTACGGTATATGGTGGTCTCCAAATTAAAATTCTTTTTTGTAACCAAGACATCCGAAAAGGGCAAACTATTATTTGTCTCAATTTCCATGGTAAACTGTATGCTATCCGAAATACTATTCAACAAAATTAAGACCTGATTTAGCCGTTCCAGACCATATCTCCAAATACAAAAATTATCATCCATAAATGTCAGCTTAGGCTTAAACACAGATTCAGTTGACCTGTGTTAGGCGCTCAGAGAGGTTGAGACTAAAGAGTCTGTGAACATCTGTAGGACTAACACCTGAGGACGCAAAGTGTTTTGTTCCTTCATGAAATGTTTGAAGATTTTCTTCAAAGAATAGTTTAAAATATATTTGACTACAATTTTCTGTGGATGTTCAATTTTCTTCAACATATAAGGTGGGTGAAGTCTATTGAGTAACTTTTAATTATAAAAGTTTGTTGTTGTTTAAAGGCGAAAAACCTGTCGATCATCCATAGCTTTAAAGGAAGGAGAAAAGACATTAAAATAAAAACCCAGGCCCTTGATTACTTTGATAGTGTTAGGGTTGGAGGAGAATTTGAATCAAAAGAGACTTGATAGGAAAGGTAAAAGAGAATTATCTAATGGAAGACTAGATGAATGAAGGTTTTCAACTAGGATAACTCGGGATCGCCACACCTGTATCCACTAAAATTGAGTCCCTGAGGGTTATAAATAAAGTGTGAGAGTTGTGGTGGATTATTAGTTTTGTTTTTGCTGTACACTATATGCCCTTAAAATTGATGAGAGTGGGAAACTATCATAATAGGCAGAAACAAATACTGCGATGTGATTAGACACTTCATCGCAAACACTCACATGGCTAACCTCTCACCTAAGGTGACATTTGCATAATAAAAATGCATAAAAAAAAAAAAAATTCTATATTAGGTTTAGAAACAGATGCATAATTTTATAATTTTGTAATATTTCTATAAGACCTAAAATATATAAATTTTAAAATGTGCTATAGAAGGTGTTAGAAGTAAACCTTTACTTAGTTTATACTTAACAGTTTTTCTATTTTAATTTTTTTAGGTAAATGTTGGTTCTGCTTAGCAAGTCCTCAAGTAGAAAAACACTTGGTGATCAGTATTGGCACAGAGGTAATTAAAGTATACTTATCAATTCAAATGTTGAACTATTTTGCTATAGATTGTTTTGCGTTTTGACTGAAATTTTTAAAAAATATTGATAAACAAATTTATATTATCACTGCGGGTGTCTGGGAATACAAAACTGTGTATTAGATATTTATAATTAATTAGTGTTATTGAAAACACGTGTAGAAAATTATAAACATTTATATATTCAGTATAACAAACACACAGAACACAATTCTCACAAAAAATACGCCTAAGTATCAGACGCGTTTCAACGACAAGGTCGTCCTCTTCAGTGATACACGAGCTATACCAATCAAACTATAACCCTGGGTTATAAGTCGAGCTCAACATTTAATATATTTATATATTCGTTATGAATTTTTGAAGTATTGGGTGTAGCTAATAGATTATAATGGTATAACATGAGTACTTTATGTTCAATTTTTTAATTTGAGCTCCCAAAAAAGGTTTTTGTAAATAAATTATAGTGTTTAGTTGAAACACACTGTAACTTACCATTTTCCATTACTTACATCTAACCCAGTTTTCTGATATTCGTGAACTAGTTTTATTCCATGGGTAATGCATAGTCTATGTTTCTCTAGGTCACCTGTCAAGTCTATGTACCTGTCAAGTCTATACACTGCATTATTTTCTTAGCTGTGCAACAATCAATCTGCTGGCATAACTGAGTCATTGGTTAGGTTTGCTGATGCCACTTGTACTGTGTTTTTGTTTCTATCAGGAGTTCTGCAAAACTCTCACTTTGGTGTCTTTTTGTTTAATGATTATGGGAATAATGCTGGTGAGAATTAGTTAGTGGATCATCTCTTATTTGTTGATGATTATGAAAATCTACGTGGAAATATCTTCTTTGAACAGTTGAAGACTACAGCAGCTTAGCTTGGACAAGTTTGTATATTTTTATTTTTATTTAATGAGAGGGAGCTCAAGTTTGTTATTACTTTTCATCTAAGTTCCGAAAACTTGGTTCACAGTTTAAAAAAACTTAACACAATTTAACACTACAAGTTTGAAGTTATTTTAAGTTAAATACTGCACTTGGATATTCTCTTAACTTTTGTCACTATCCTATGATTTCAAAAGAACAGTCTCCCAATTATGAGATAATCAAAGTGAGATGTGTCTTTGGCTTTGCCTATTTTCATGGCCCGAATTTTTATTTTTCTATGACAATGGCATCATTTAGATGTGGAATGTTCTATAAGCTTTTTACCTTACTTGATAGAAACAATATGAATGCTTTGATCTGAACAGTGTTGTCAAATGTCTTTTCTATGATTCGAACTTACAGGGTTGTCACATGGACCATATTATTCATTTCATCATTTAAACTCTTAAATTAGACACATGTTTTTAACCATTTTATATAGAAATAATCTATTATGTGATTAATATATCTTGCTTTGAATATCACAGATTTTGTTCCGTATTAAGTCGTCAATCTAAAGTCCAATATTTGCTGAAAAGCCGATGTAACAACAGATGAACTTCTACATTTCTTGATTGCAACTGAGATTATCAAATGGTTACTGACATAAAATTGGGAATTACCAGACTATTTCTACTATACTTTTCCTTAGACTTTGAAAACGATAACTGCAAAAATGTGAAACTTTACAAAACTTATGGGAAAATTATAAAATATTAAAATTATTATTAAAACACCAGTCACCTTTTTGAAACTGTTACCGAAACATTTTAATATTTGGTACCTTTGTGGGCAATGGTTTATAATATTATTATTAATTATTATCACAATTCTATATTTTGGTTTGAGTTAATTTTGGGTATTGTAGACAATTATCTAGAACTTATGTTTTTAGTTTATTGTTGATAATTCGGTTATCCTACGCCCTATAGAAAGTTTAAAATACAATTTATTTTTTCGTGAAAAGGGAAAATTTTTTGTTTGTTCTAAATATTTTGTATCATCATCGGTTGAGAGGATGGTTCTGGTATAGCCGATGTTTCACATTTTTATTTTCCTTCTAGTTTATACTACCATTTTAATGTATTTTATCAATTCCTTTTCATCTGTGTTAATAATATTTTGTTTTCTATTTCCTGTTTATTATTTGAAGCTTTTTGAAGTATTTTATTTGCAGCTTCAGAAATTTCATTGTTCAGTTGCAGACAAATTAGTTAAATTTCTTTCAGTCATTTACGAAGTTCCAAATTTTCCTTCTCGAAGTTTTAGACAACTTTTTCAGCAATTGAGTTTTCTTTAGAAAGATTTCTTGATTACAGTTGACTCATTCTAAAAGAATTTCTTTCAAGCAATAGTTACTCTCCCCAAAATCACTGACCTCCGAAGAGGATGGATTTTCCATTTTAACTGAACTCCCACTTGGTGGTACTAATACAAGAAATAAATATGTCAATTACAGTAGAACCCCTCTAATCTTTCACCTTCGGGACTGGGGGCATGGTCAGAACGCAAAAAAGGTCGGATTATCCGAAAAGTCAATATTTATTACATATTATATAAAGAAAGAGATTTTTTTTAAAGTGAGATAAGTGATATATAAACTTTTAAAAGTCTATATAATAAAGTCTATATATAAACACTGCAAGTACTATAGCAAATCAATAGAAACAACACGAGAGATGACACAGCACTGAAGCGAGAAAGCGATAACAAACCGGATGAATGGCGCCAGACGGGCCGTGAGTCATCGGCAAGTCGGCACATTATCGCAAGCTCGAACACGGTCGGATTAACCGGAGTAACGGACCACCCGAGGGTGGATTAGAGGGGTTCTACTGTACTCTAATAGTAAAACTATTGGAAAAAAATAATGGTTTGTCAAGAGAGACCAGAAAGGAAAGATGAATGAGAAAGGATCTAACACAAGACTAGAAGAAGAAAGATTTAGATCCAACTAGGGTTATTCGGGTACCGCTGAGTAAACTATTGATATTTTTTCTGTGGGGTTTGGATTTGAATTAGGATTCAAAATAAGATATTGGACCTGGATTTAAGAAAATTGTGAGTTAACTAATCTCTTATATAAATAAATTAATATTTTTCATAACTATGTTATCTATGTGTTTGTTTTAGGTGTACCTTGCCCTAGCTAAAGGAGGTCTAGTGCCACAACATGTGCTGATATTACCAATTACTCATCACCAAGCAGTGTCCCAAGTTCCAGATTCTCTAATTTCGGAAATCGACCAGTATCCTTTATTTGTTTATAATAACATAATAAGCATAAGTTATGTGTTCTACAAAATAATTTTTTTAAATAAAAAACAAGTAACATTATTTTGGGAATCTCTATTCTAGCATTTTATTTTTTTCCAGTGTGCTAGTATATATCTATTTAGTATATATTAGCAGTAAGAGCATACCAAACTTAGGATGTCTAATTTTCACTTTTTCATATTCGTAGTAGTATAGAGAAAGTTATGTGATGGGTCAGAAAATTGTAGTAGAGTTTTTTATGAATGTATTTATTTTGGGCTCCCCTGAGTTCATACAATGGTTCTTGGAAATGATATCTGTCCGTCCATCATCTGTCCATCTGTGCAAAGCTCGACAGCCCAACGAGTAGTATGGTATTAAAATTCAATATATGGTCATATTTTGGGAATATTTTTTTCATTAGTTTTATTAATAAAAATTTGAGAGTACCTGCCACAAGACAAAATTCTGATTTTCTCAAAATCTGCTTTATATGCAGCCCTTTAAGAACCCAAACAGAATGTATTGGTTGTTATCTCTCAAAAAATGGTGATTGTCAGTTATCGTTAAAAACATGCAAATTGGTTACGGTGCTCTTATAAAAGATTTAATTCCTCATAATCAGCTCTACTGATTTCATTAAAATTTTAATGAATTGTTACGATAAATGACCCCAAAACACATGCTAAATTGCAAATAATAGACAATTACTGTTAAAGAATAACTTCCAAAAAAACTAAATTGAAACCTGATCTCTATCATTTAAACTTCATATCATCTTATAATATTTATTGTCAAGACGAGTTTATGACACTAATATAGTGAGTTTAGATTTGAATTAAACATATAAATATCGTTTAAAATAATCTACAAAATTTAAAACCACATTCATGGTTGGTTTTTTACTGACAACTGCCATATTGAAATTTTTGATGACGAAATAGTTTGTGCAATGTTTTTTCACAGTTTATTTTATTTGTGCAGTTATTTTATTGAGATTTTACATGCGAGTTTAGGTTATTAATCTTCATATTTTTTAAAAAATTTGAACGAAATCGATAGAGCCAATGTTTAGAATTTAAGTCTTTTATATTAGCCCCATCCTGATTGAAAAGAAAATTACCTACAACTCACGAACCTTCATTTTTAAAGAGGGTTCATTTCGTCAAAATTGTTAGAACGTATATCTTGTTATTTTGTTTTGTTTCAATTGAATTTGTTCAATGTTTATCATTGTTTATTTTGTATTTCGTAGTGTTACATTGAGGAGCAATTTATTTATGCTCTTTGATTTTGGGCTACGATGACCACAATAGTGTTGCACTTTAAAAATGAATTAGATTTAAAATTGTAATATATTCACAAATTTTTAGTTTATCTACTTAACAATATTTCATATTTAAAAAAGCCCTGACCAAGTGTTTTGCGAAAGAGGACAAGGTTCCTGTTTTCTTCGAAAGAAATTACAAGACCTCACATCTACAGATTCAAGTTGTACCAGTACCACTAAAATTGTCTGGTAATTTGAAATTAATATTTCAAGTAAGCCATAGTTTATATCTACTTAGTATACATGACTACATCTAATATGATTTGGGTTTTGGTGTATGTAATTTGTTTTAACGTGGTACAGAGGTTACTAATATGGTATGGAGAGCAAGTCTACAATTACAAACAATATGTACAAGTAGAACATTTTTAAAATGTTTATTTCAATTACCCGGCAACATATTAAATTATATCTTGTGTGTAGAATTACGTTTATATATAAAATTGTTTTGTCATACTTTTAAATTATATATTAGATCTTAAGAATTACCGAAGATAGGCTTCCTAATTATTTTAATTTTAGAAAATAAATTATAAATAAGAATATGCTCTGGTACAGCAAAATAGTAAATATTAGCAAGGCAGTGTTTAGGATAAGGAACTGTCGGCCTTAGGAAAATGGAAAGAGTAGATTTTTACTTTAGCTATACACAGTAAGTGTAAACAAAATTTTACTTGTTGGCGAGAATCAATGTTTAGTAATAGAATTTAAAGGAGTTTAGATTTAGAGTTTGGTAACATAATTTATTTTGAAAAATTGTCAGAATTATATTAACAATAAAAATAGTGTAAAAAAAGTAGGGCAGATTTATTACATCTCAATTTAAAGCCATGGGTACAGGGAATAAATTATAACTGTGCTTTATGCAGTTTAATTGAAAAAAGAGGATGTTTTCATTTTGTGGTGTTTTGTCCTATATTAAAGGATATCCGTAAATAGTTTTTTAGTAAAATAGCTTTATCCAGGAAAGAATTTGGTCAGTATTTGAATGGTAAGAATTGGCTATGTATATCCAACTGGTGTGGGAATATAGATGGGACTTAATAACAAAATTGAATTTTTAGAAAGAACGTTATATATTTATTTTTATAGCCTAAACTTATTTATGTATGTATTAACATGAATGGGTTTTGTTATAGTTCATTTATAACTTTTGTTATTGACAAAAAATTGTTTGTATAACAAGTGTCAAAATATCAATGTTGTGCTACTAAAATATAATTGAAACATTAAAAATAAATAATAAGTATACAGTTCAGTAAAGCAAATACAAACAACAAATTATAATAAATAATACCAATGAGAGAAAAATATAACAAATAATATTATGTAGGTACAATATCAAAGAAATATTTATTGAACATAGCGAGGGTATTGTCCCCTATCAACGCGATTACAAATAATAAATAAAAGAAACTAACAACAAATAAAAAATATTTATAAAAACCATTTTTAAGAAATAAATACTTAAAATAATTTATGAAAGCCATTAATTAAAACAATCAATGTAATACAATTTCAACCTAGAACCCGCACGAAGGAGATATATTTTTTATGAGAATTGATGAAAATCATGGCTCATAAACTCCACTGAGTAAAATGATCCAGACAAGAGTAGCTATCTGAGGCTGTTTCTAAAAGAACTATAATTTTTCATAGGTATCATTCTGCTGAGAAGTTTATTTATAAATAATGCACCAGCCTGCAAAAGAAGTTTACCATTAAACTTAACCTCTACTGATTAACACGATAGTTGCAAGCATTCCTGGTTCAATAACTTTGTATGTTCTGGGTTGATGATGTGCTGCGTCACACATGTGTATACATTTTTTTTTTTTTAAATTAAGACATCCTATTATAAATTTAATTTGATAAAGTTAATAAATGTTTATTCATAATTATTTCTAAACGGACATAGTGTTTTAATCTTACTTATATGTAACCAACCAATATTAGATATATGTAACTAACCTGGCAAATGGGCCAAAAGACCAATATTATAAATGTACGGGATGTATTTCAAATGTAAAGGCCGATAAGTTTATAAAGATTGATCGACAACACTGAATAGTTTGTACATGCTCGATAGATTCAACTAGTCTATTGGGCACCACTGCCATATCCTCACTAATCCATTGTTATTTGCTTTTGGGTGACAGTGAGTTTATAATGAGTCTAAAAATAAATAATAATCTCTGCCAGTTGTGTGGTCTGATCAGTGATTAAATTGTTAAATGCAAGAGGACATACTGTTGGTTAAATTCACATTCTACATTTGTAACATATGTAATGAGTGAAGGAAAAGTGTCACATTTTTGTTGTGATTTTAAGGAAAGCTGTTCAAATATCCTTGTCCAGGGTAAGGACACCCTTTTGGTCTCAGACCACAAGATGATTTTGCTTTGAGAATGGGTTTACTTGAGTTTTTTGCAGTTTCGGTGAACTGGAATGATGTCACTCGATTGTTGTTTTGACTCAGCATTGACATACAAAATCCACGTTTTTATCACCAGTGTCAAAATGTGGTGACAAATTTGTTTACTTTCTATGATAGTGGTCGAAAAATAATGTGCAGATGTCATCTCTGATCTTTTTAAGGACTAGTCAACATTTTTGATACCCATTGTGCACATAGTTTACGAGAGCCTGGAATGTCGTGCACAATTCTGAACGATGCTGTCTTTGAAACTTCTGATAATTCGAGATCATTAATCATAAAGTGACAATTTCTTTTATTTCAAATTCACACGTCCCACAAAATTATCAATCTGGATGCTAAGCATACCACTCCTCTCTTCATCGTCAATATTTGAACCACCTTCAATAAAGTCACAACACCATTGCCTCACTTTTCTTTCACTTATTGCGTTTAGTCCATATGTTTCACATAATTGACCGTGAATTTCAAGATGACCACTTTAGAAATTTATTTACTGGTTGATCTTCAAAGGTAACAGATTGTTTATTTTCACATTTACTCTAAATCGACTCACCGAAAAAGCAAACAATTGACTGGTGACTTTATGTCGTTACATGTCCAATAAATCAGTTGAAGCTACAGCGTATACATAAACCAATCAATGTGGTCAATCATTCTTTTTAACCGATTGGTCCTTAATTTGATAAATGCTTTCTATAATTTTTAACTATGGTTTATTAAATAAATCATTATCATTAAGATCATATACATTCATCAGAGTAAGTACAAAAACTCATGAATTTAAGTAAAATATCCACGACTCTCCAACCGGAAGAAAGTAAATTTAAATATATTTTAGTTTGCCTATTTATTCCGTCCTTTCCAAAGGTTTGGAGTTAATTTTCAACAATTTAAATGTCAAAATTGCATTTAAAAATTAAAATAACCTGGGACAATTGTTACAAAAGACAAAGATAAAATTCCGATGCTGGAGAGGCCTGGAATTTATAAGATTGAGTTTGGCTCATGTGAAAATTTTATCGTGGTCAAACTAAGAGAAAAGTTATAACGATTTTTACAGAGCATTTGTCGCATATTAAATTTGACAGGTCTGAAAAGTTTAGCGTTGTTGAGCATGTTCTTTCTACATTTCATAATGTAGGAATGAATAATGTTAGTTTGATTAAAGAAATTAAGAACAACGAATTGTAGGATAGATTAGAAAATATGTTCATTGTTGAAGCTGAAAATGATTTGTTGTTGAATTCTGATAAAAGGCCAATTCTAAATTCTTCGTTATTTTCTTTGTTAAAACCAAGTTCATCCACACATTAGGCCTGTTTTAAATTTTGACTTGTATTTTCTTGTATGCATATAGTAGTCATTGTTCCTTTATATTTTAATAGAAAACTTTGGCTTGTGTCTTCCCATATATGTTTGTTCCTTTGCTTTTCTTTTATAATTCATAATGTAAGTTATATTAGAGCAGTTGGATGGAGTGACACATCGTCCTTCCCACTTTTCTAGGATGCCAGGAAAACCTGTCTGACTAATGTGGAGAAGGGAGGAATGCTACATATGCTTGACCCTTTATAAATCGTCACATTTAGTTTAGTAATTGTTTATATTCTTCTGAAGTTACCGAAATGTACATAAGAGTTTATTAAACTTTCTAACGTTAACTATGTTAGTGTTTTATTTGTCGTTTGGGGATTACTTCTTCCATATCAGAGTAAAGGAGTAATATGTCCCCCCCCCCTCCATGTATATACACAACAGTAATACTTTCTTTTACACAGATCAACATGTACAATTCGGAAGGAATATTTATGATCACTCTAAGTCTAACACTTTTTATATGTAGATAGGCATAAAGTTTTCAATTTTAATAAGTGGTTTAATGTTTCGGAAATATGACATTGGTATTTTACTTACTTGTTCTTCTGAATGCCAGAAGCGTTGATGATGTATCAGACTATTAATCCAATATCATAAATACTGATTACTCTGGGAATCTAATTTATATTTATTTTAAATATTTTTATTGGTCATATTAATTCCCTTAAAATGAGTGACACTTGTGAAATTTTCAATTGAAAGAAAACACAACCCTCAAGAAACATTATTTATTCAAGATGGAATATGGTCAGTCTTTGGCATCCTGATAAGAATTATTAATCTATAATTTATTTTCTCTAACATATTATTGTATATAGTTAAGTTTATTTGTTTTCAGGATTTTGCAGAAGCAGAGGGTATTAATTTGGACGAGTTGCCTGAACATGCTCGATTAGATCAAATTGCACCACCGGGAACACCATACTTTTACGCAGAGTTACCATCCAATGAAAAACTTTTTCATAGAGTCCGAAAAAATTTCCCTCTCCAATTTGGAAGGTTAGTAGATCTAAATATAATTCAATAAATATGTATAGTCAGTAGCTTAATACTAAGTGTTATTTTTCAAGATAACTATTAACAGTTAGGATATTGAAAAACAAATTTATCAAACAATGTGACAAGCAACTAAGTTACAAAATACCAGTATAATTTACTAGTAATTTAACGTTTTGAATTGCATTTATTTTTTGGTACTTCTCAAAAAAAGAAAAACAATATTTTCTATAGAATTTGGTTAAAATAATTTTATTTGAAATTTAAAATGTGTAAAGGTAAATACATTTGTAAGAAAATATTGGCTAAAACAATTAAAAAAATAGATAATTTACCATGTATTTTGTCATGTGCTGGTTGCATCTTCCATCTTTGGTAATTGATGACTGGGTGTTACTCTATGCAGTATTTAGTTAAGTTATTAGAACTGATTATGTTGTTGTGTCTATTTTTTAATTCTGTCAATGTGCTTTGTCTGTAATAAGTATTGTTATTATAGATAGAATATCATATATGTAGCCCTAACCTTACCTACCTTGTCCTATATGTAAAAGATTTATTATTATATAATTAATTGTTGGAATTTCTTAATACAGTAGAACCCCTCTTAACCGGTCTAGTCGGGACTGACACCCGGGCTGGTTGCCCGTTTGGCCGGTTAATCCGAGGTTCTCGTGAAAAATCGGTTTTCGTTCAAAGAAAGCTTATTTAATCAGGTAGCTCTAAGAATTATGCAATTAAGATGTTATTGCAACTCATTTTATTGTACATAAAGGTATCGTATATATTATGTTATGTATATTATACATCAAACATGAAAAAATTAAACACTACACAGCTTTTTTACAGATTCCCCTCTGTCAAGTCTTTTGACACATTTAACCGTGTCTCAAATGAAACCAACACACGCTTCCGTTTTCGTAACTCGCTCATTTTTATTTACTGTATATACTGTACGTAGATCATAACCAGTCAAAGACAAGAAGAAAACTGAAAAGAAATGTTATATTTTCCATAATGTATACTAAATTGATTCGTGGAAAAAAAGCGGTCCATCAAACGTTTTTGTCGGTGTATGTCTGCTATACCAACGGGTGCCAATGCTGCGGTGTTTTTATGCCGCCGACAATGGGATACCGCTATCGACAAAGTCGTTTGACTCGCCGCCTCTTTGGTGTTTCAATTACAATTTATTTTCGGAAACTCTCATCCAACCAGTACACTATGATATAGGCCGGTTAGGTTAGGTTAATCCGAGGCCAGTTAACAGAGGTTCTACTGTACCTAGTAAAACTCGATAGTCAGCTTGGTGCATGTGCAAAGTTTTACATAATAAATATTTACAGTAAGTAATTATATAACAAATAATATCTTATATCTGGACAGATAATATAAGGTTTTATGATATAACTATATAGACATCTTCACTAGTTAGTAAAGAAAATGCTGACATCATTCTTTCCACAGGCACAGTAGTAACTGTGATTATGTCTGTATTTCATCTATTAAGAATTTACTAAAAATTGAAACTTACATGATAAAGATGGCTGTAAAATTGACATTAATAATCTTAAATTATATAAAAGTAATAATGACATAAAATTTTTTTTTAATAGTCTAAAATATTTTAGAAGGTTAATTTAAAAAAAAAAAATCTTTGAAACGTTCAGACATTGTTTTCATTTAATAAAATGTTCAATCTATAAGGACAAAAAAGAAAGAAACATTAGTAGCTACAGACTAGAAATCTAAAACACATTATACCACTAGGGTAAAAGAAAACTCACAGAAACAGTTGTACATTGAATAAATACTTACTTCTTACTACGTGCGTCCAGAATTGGTGCCGATTGCACGGTGTCTTCTATACAGATGGGCAGCATGTTGTACAAGTTTCGTGGAAGTTAGTATGGATGACATAAGATCCTGTGTGGCATTGCCAACCTGAAGATGTCTCAGTATTTCCTCTCTGACTGCTCCACCACCATGGGTACACTCAAGGGCCATATGCTCCAGACTCTCGCTCCTCTGTGCACATCTAGTCCACAATGGCATCCCTCAGGGGTCAGTTTTAAGCCCGACTCTTTTCAACATCATAATGTTTGAGTTGGAAAAACATTGAATAAATAAATGGTGCAAAAACATTGCCACTTAATTTACAAAATTATAAGGTGAAAATGAACAACGAACACCATCTTTGAATAAAATATTTATACTATTGTTTTTAAATAAGGGCCTAAGCTTGCTCCTTTATGCAGTAAACATGCCCTCAGCTTAAATCACATTTGATTAAAATCAATCTTTTAATCATGGTGGAAGGTTCAGTTATATTTTTACCAATTATTCCCAAAACAAGTTTACTTGGGATTTTTCGCACGGGTTTGTGTCATAATTCTTCAAGTTACACTAAAATTTTAATGAAATCAGTAGAGCTGTTAGGAAAAGTTATCTATTTTATAACAGCCCCAAGGACAATTTTTTTTTCTATAACACAAACCAGTATTTGGAGATACAACCAATATATTTTATTCGGTTTCTTAGTGGTTACACATCACATTTAAATATTAAATGTGTTCTTTTGTTATGGCAACTACCTTCAAATTTTGAATTTTAAAAAGTAGCGAGATATGGCTTGAATATTCCCCATACCAAATTCAATTAAAAGGGATTCACAAGGGCACATGTTTGGGTTGTAGAGCAACAGGCGCAACCTAAGCAACAAATGGACTTTATTCTATAACACACTCTTTTGGATACAGGAGACTTCAAAACTGTATTTATTTGCAAAAGAAACTTGACGTAAATTTTTTGTTGATCAATCACATAACTTCCGCTATACTATGTATACCTATGTGAAAAAGTCAAAAGTACAAAGAATACACAAAATGTGCAACAGGAATTGGAAGGTTGCAGCATTTTATATAGGGAAGTCAGTATAAGAGAATGGATGTGGTGGGACACACTTGTAAAATTGACAGTAATCCACTTACTGCCAAAAGATTAATATCTGTATGTTACATTAGCCACTGTCCCAGTATAGCTAATTTTAACTTAAAATAAAAAAAAGTGTCAAGCGTGTGCTAAAACCATATGACTTAGGATCCATAGGCTGTAATATCGGTACTCAATTTTTGAATTTTGTTTTGATACTAAAATAATCGCTGAATAGCTGGAAAAAGGAATTTTTATGATTGGTTTGAAAGAAAGACGATGTAAGTTGATGTCTGTGAATAATATTTAAAACAAGGGAAAGAAAAATTAAAATAGATTTCCAAAAAATATGTTTTTAAAATAAATAATGTTTAAGTTTAAGATAGAATAAGTATTGAGTGAAATTTTGTGTATCTAAAAGCGAGAGTGTGTGTTACTAGGCAAGAATGATTTGGGCAGTGTCCGTGGAACTTGAAAGGTAAAACCTGTACTAGGATGGTAAGCGTGCAAACTCAAGGTTAATATTTAGTCAAGAGAGTTCAAAGTGAACGGACGTATGTGTGAGTAGTGAAAGAAATCTTCTGAGAACAATGAAGTTTGTTTTTTGAGTAATTTTTGAATATGAGAACAATATAATTTAATATTTAGGACTCTAGAAGGCATATAGGAACAGTTATTTTTATAAAGTCAAAATCGAATAAGCAGCTTAGCGCCAAAATATTAATTTCTTCTTCAAATAAAAATACATTTTCATAACCAGAAAAACTATATTTTTATGTGATACTCCTCACATAATTTGTAAAAATACAATTTTTCAACTAGATAGTTTTTGTCCCATAACTACTCAAAGGTCTTTTTTTTACCACTATATTTTTCCTATATATTTGACAATATAAATAACATAAATGCAAAGTTTGAAATATATAAAATTTATCGTCTTGCCTGTGTAGATGGGTTATGACTTACAGACAGACATGCACATGATTTATAAAAGTACTTGGTTTTAACTATAGACCTTAACACGTTCACTGCTATGACTACAAGTAAAAATATGTATTTGCTAAGTAATTTTTTTTTTAAGATTACCATTTGATGTTAGGATGTTTAAAACCGCTACAACAAATGGATAGGAAGCTTTTTTCAGCATAGATGTGACATCATTTCCATCACTTGTATCCAAGTGATCAGCTTCCGTCTAGTGATGGCTGTCAGAAGTAAAACTTAGAACTAATATTATTTGACAACTATTTATTAGATAAAACAACTGAACAAATTATATCTGAAAGTTTTTGAAAATATTTACAATATTTACAGTCCCACCCTCCACTCGATTATTAATTTTTTAGTTGTTTTTATAATTTTTTTAAAGGCAATCAACTTCACAAAGCCCTGGATACACTGCACACATATATATTGTTTGTTTTCTTCTTCCTTTTCTGTAACAAACTCTACTATCTTTTCTCTTCCTTCTTCCTTTAGCATCTCGTTTGTCATTTTTCACTATGCGATGGACAGTGTTGCTCACAGGGGTAAGTATAGGTTGTGGTTCTCTTTTTGGCAAAAGTTCTTCTAACACACTCAGGTGAAAGTCGTACAGATTCTTTTTATTCCCGGCTATGTTATGCTTATTGTAAAAATAGAGTGAGTTGATCATAATCTTTTGCAAAATATGTGTGAAATTTTTTTTTTTTTATCATCTAATATGTGTTTTGTTCACACAGGTAATAAGACATCATTTGATCAAGTCTGTCAATACCTTTCATGTGTGCATTGTAAAATATAATTGGTTTTGGTTTAAGTTTAGTCTGATTCCTTTTGCTAATTGTTTCAGCCATTTTGTTTTCAAACTCTGTAGACAAGTACATCACTGTCCGCTTGTCTTTACACTTGCCTACCATTATTCCTTCACTGTAATTTGCAATTGTTTCTCCTTTATTCAGAACAGCATTCTTTACTACTTTTTTTTCCTTTCTGTCAGGTCTTAGGGTTCCAGAGAAATATGTTTTGCACCTCAAAAGCTTAGAAGCTAAAATAAAACTATTGTAAAAATTGTCCATATACACAGTCCCCACGATCCAGGAAATCATTGATTAATCCCAACACAACCTTATTTATATATCCTTTTCCTGAATATATATAATTTGCCCCTCCATAAACAGCAAAGCATAAAAGAAGGGCCTCTGGTTCATTTACTGAGTACATTTGATACCGAACTTGTGGCGCTTTCCTTTCACATAGTGCCTAATCATGAGGTTTTCTCACCACAGCACAATTCCATCATCGATGGACAATTCCTTTGAAGGATAGAAAATCTGCTTCATTTTAGAATTAAAATAATCAATTAGTGTGGTTTAACACTAAAAATCCGATCATCTGTAGGCTCAGATCTGTCAGCCGTACCAACACGTGAAAAAATGAAGACATCTCAGTATCAGAAGAAACCGATCACAGCTCATGTACTGCCTAAAGGAAGGCGTTGAACAGCCTATAGGTCTTTCAGTAGTCTTGTAGCCTATTCATTATAATAGTCCCTGTATGAAGTAGTAATCCTAAAAATAATTTTAATTCTGGAATCTAAGATCTTTCCAATGAGTTATTCTCGACTTCTCAGAAGTGTTGGAGCCACAGAACAATTCTAAGGCATACCTATTAGTTTCTTTATAAATGTTCTCTAAAAACACCAAATCTAGAAGTAAAAGAAACCAATCAATTGGTTTGTTATTACCAAGAATAGGTACTAACAATCCACTATTTCCTATAAAAGGCAATTGTTTAAGACCAGAAGTGTGCATTGTCCAATTTGGATTCAGTTTTGTCATCATCTTCACTATCGTAGTCTCACTTGACTCACCACTTTCAGAGATCTCGGATTCAATAATTTCTTCATCATAATCATCCAATGTTCAACATTTTAAATAATAACACTTAAAAAAATATTTACAATTGACAAGTACAGAAAAATTTACAATCAAAACAATATATACAGCCTGAACAACAAGAAGCGATTTTTCGCGAAACTAACATAACACAAACAACAACTGACTTTACTACACCGACGACATAAGATCCACCTACTACTAGTGCTGAGCTCAAACTGAGAAATAAAAAAAAAAAAAAAAAAAAAAACAGTAATGCCTTCCCTCGGATTCAAGTGACACGCTCTAGGGGGGGTGTACTCTGTCACTCGTATCCGCACTGAACACGTCAATAAAGAGAAATCAATGAATATGCAATCCATATTTTAATGGCTATTAAATTGTTTGTCTTATGTGTCACAAAACTGATTTTAAAACATATATGCATTTCTCATTGTGTGGTTAAATAAAGTTGATTCGTCGTACAAAAAACTGTAATGTGTGATTTCGCACTGAAATTTAATTTCAAATCCAAGTAATTTGTATATTTGTAGGTCACACTGTGTTAGAGAAGGGAGGGATATAATATTTTGATACTTTACATTGGCCTAGTGCTTACTTATTAATTATTTCATCAAATAAACATACATATTCATAATCAGGATAACTTCTAGTTTTATTTGATATCCCAGACATAATATTTCAATAAAACATTTTTTCAACTCTATAATCCCCTCCCCAGATCATTTATTTTGTTAGCACTATATTTTTCCTGTATGTGGGACAATACAAATAAATAACTACAAAGTTTGAAATATATGGGATTAATTGTCTTGTCTCTGTAGACGGGTTGCAACTTATAGAGATGCAATTATAAGAGATCCTTGATTTTACTTGTACAGCCTAATAAAAGAACTAATTAAATGAGTTTCTATATCTGAAAGTCTAACAATGTAACTTTTTCAATGATATTTGTTATGATTCATTTTTATATGTGTTTTGTCTGTGATTATAATGTATCGGATTCAATTAGTGGTTACATGCGTTAATCAATATATTTAGTTTATTCTTACATAAAGGTATTAAACTGATTGGTTTTTGCATCATTTATTTACCGTAGTTATTCTACAAAAGTACGTATAAGGAGATAAAATAAGCACACAAAAAAGTATATTCACGTAGGTCAAGACAAATTTGTTTGTAGGTACAAAACTTCCCTTAAACGGAGTAACAATCTTTGGTAACAATAAATAATCTCATAATTGTACCAAACAGATAAAGGCATTACTTTTTTAATGTCATTTTTGTTTCTCCTCTTACTTTCTTATCAGAACTTTTTAATAATTTTAAATAAAAGATTGTCAAGTTTTGCTCAACACTCTACTTCAAAATTGTATTAATGTTGTTTAGTAGCATTTTTGTCTTATACAAATACAAATAATGAGATTTTCAAAGTATAAATCTCATTATAAAGTTTAAAAGCTAGAGCATAAAAGAGAAAAACACCAACATAGTCTAGGGCCATGTTGTAAACTAAAACTAAATCTATAACATAAAACTAGGCCTGAATAATCAAAGCTAAGACTAAATACAAGTGTTACCATTATTCCCATTTGGGTTTTAAGCAGCAAAATTTTAACCTTATTTATATCCGATTTATAATTCAGTTTTTATTAACGGAAGCCATAATGGCTTTATTTCTAAACTGGTTTGGCTGATGGTTGTTTACAAAAACTAGTCTTGAATTTTATCCCCAACTCTCAAAATTATTGACTTTTTATATATTTTTCCTGCAGTTGTTTTAATGACATACAATGAGAAATTAAAAAACCTGAGCTCAGTCTTGAAGAGTTTCAGAAAATTATAGATAGTGGAAGAAATCAACCATGGCTCTTAACATTAAAATAATGTATTGTGCATTAATGTCACTGAATAACTTTATTATTATTATTATTGTGTTATCCAGAGAAGTTTTGGCAAGCAGTTCTGTGCTTAATATCGAGGACAAAGCTGATTGGAAGGAATGCTCTTTAACAAAAGAAGAGGAAATTACATTAACTCAACAATTTAGAAAAGTGTTTGAATCCTTTGATTTTACTTTGTAGTAATAATTTTAAATAAAAATTTTAACATAATATAATCTCTTTTTTTTTAAACCAACTCCCTGTTTGATATGAATAAATTTTTTGCCACTCCTAGCATTGTCGTAACTTCGGTTGACATGTTTAGGATAAACTCCATTTTCAAAAGCTTTAAACATATTGCTTTGTCTAGGAAAAGGAGTCTTGTATATCCCAAGTAATTTCCCTTCTTCTCTTCATATAAGTTACACCCACTTCTGTGATTGACTGACACGGTGGTGCTATGTTATATGTTAGTTTTATAATTTAACTATTTCTCTTAAGATTTATCTAATAGTGTTAGATTTTTAAACATCATATCTGTTATGATTGTGTATTCAACATTTATAATATATAGTTATTTTAATTTTACTCCGAAATTTTCCAATATGTTTAAACATTTACTTTTGCTGTAATAGTATAATAATTTCATTCAATCTAGATTTCTTTTCTGCTGCTCTTCTGCTAACAGTTCCGTGCAATTTGAATCCTTTCTTTCATTTTAAAGGATCTAATGTATTATCTAAAATGTGTTTGTCATGTTTACATGAACATTTTGTCTCAGAAACTACGTTTCTGTTGTAACTGTCATTTTCTTCAATTGTATTGCTTAGTCTATTCTTAAGTCTCTTAGTATTTAGCTCTTAAAAAAGGGTTTTATTTGAGATATCTCGTTTTCCTGTATCATGCACTTAAGAATAGATTAAGCAATGAAGTTGAAGAAAAAAAACAGTTACAACAAAAATTTAGTTTATAATAAAAAATCTGGTTGTAACATAATATAAGGCCAAATATGACGTAAACTTAATAACACAATTTAGAGAACATATTCGATCCTATAGTTATGAAAGGAAAGATTAACATTTCACTTTGCATCTGCTAAGATCATAACCAAAAAGAAATGAAAAATTATTTGGAATTATTACTTTATTGTAGCAAGTGTGACGGTTAAATATATTAGAAATATTCAAAGTAAAATTAAAAGGACGACAGTTAAACTTTGTGACACTATGCAGTATATAAATAGATTTTGAAAATGGAATTCATTTGAAAAATATCAGCGGAAGTTAAGACAATGCGCTAACAAATATTTGTAACAATTAAGCAATGTTATGCTACATCACATTTCATTTCATAAACTCCATTTTTGTTTTACTGTCATTTCCTTCAATTCTATTGCTTAAGTGACACTTAAGGTATATAAAATAAAATGCTTTTTTTAAATATTAAAATGTACCTAGTCAGGTTTGGGTTCTTGCAGACCTTGAGCGGTATCTCCAATTTTTCTCCAAAGAACAAATTCACTTTGATTTTGTTTATAAAATAATTCTAAATGGTTTTTACTCTTTCAACTCTTTATGTCCTACAGTATGGCATGAGGTCAATCTTTTTTTAAAATGTGATATGCCATACCCTGTACGTCATGGGACATACCAAAACAAATTTATTTGAGTTCTGCCAATGTTTCGTTAATTTACATTGTTATATATATTTTGATGTAAAGATAAAGAAACACACTATTATGAATTGCAGCAATCGTTAGTCTAAAATAGATTGGATCTAACACCTGGATATAAACAGCTGACTAAACTCTGTAGTACTTTAATTAGTCGTCAGATTGAGATTTGCAATTGTTATCAAATCAATCAAAGTAGGGATAGGTTTATCTAACTACTTGACACAGTAATTTATTATTGTAGGTAATTTAAAAACAAAATAATATTACTGTTGGTTATTTTATTCTACTCTAATGTCCATTTTCTCTGTTAGAATAGTAAATATTTAAAATATAGAAGGTAAAAAAAAATAGAAACAAGTTTTATAACATACATTAGAATATATTCAATCTTTATTTTTGTGTAAAATAAATTATTTTAATTGGTAAAATAAGACACTTATTTAGGAGGCAATGGGTATAAAAAAGTAACCCATTGAAGGGTTCATATGTCTGTTATTTTTCTAAAGTTATACAGTTCCAGGCCGTTGATACATTTCAGTATAAAACTAGCAAGTGTTTTTTGATTTGTCCAGTTGGTATTGAATTTTATCTCAGCATTAAAGAAATAAGTGTTTTTCTCAAAAGCACTCAATATATATAAATTGTTGATTGAAGATGGATTCTGCCTCAGTCAGAATTTGAAAATATACAAATTTTAAGAGTATCTTACAAGTCCAATAAACTCTTCATACATTTAAAGTCAACCATTTACTTTCACTCTTCACATTAAAGATGTATCTTTAAATATCAATTTAATACTTTGTTGTAAGTAGCATCTGTAACAGATAAGCTAAAATGATACATAGTTAAAGTATAAGGTACATTTTGAAACATTTCAGCAGCCCAATTAAGCTGAAGTGAGTTGGACCGAAAGCTGGTGTGCATGCTCCTAGTTTTCCGACCTTTCTCGACTAAGTCAGCAGCCAGCACTGGCTTTCATTAGAGTTGTTATTCTCAGGTAGTTCCGCTATGATACACTGGTTTTGTGTAATATACGTTTGTCAACTGGTTTCTGTACCACTGTAGATTAGTTTTATGTCTAATATGTTACTTTCGCCCAGTTTCATTAATTGATACAACAGTCATGTGCAAAGTATTTTTATAACTACTTTTGTACTTTGTCTGTATCACTTTATTTTCTCTTCTACTCTTATCTTGCTAAACAGATCCAAAAAATATTACTCAACCAACAACATACCCTGTAAATAAATAAACGTACATCTCTAATAATTTTTTTAAATCCATTATACTTTTAAATTTAAAACAAAGTAGAATTTTCACTGTAATTCAATATCTGATAATACTCTTGATTGTATTGAAAGCTTCATAATTTATTATATAAATATACGTACATCTGAAAAATGAAAATATTCATTTAATATAGTATTGATGAAGAAATTATAAATACTCTTATATAAAATTTTTCCCAGGATTCTAAAATAAAATCACTATTAAATTCTACTACCATTAAAGTTACGCAATGTGTTAAATTAATGTTGATAACTTAAAAATGCATATTTCGACTATATTATACAGAGTGTCCCACGAAGAGGTCGATATTTTTTAACTAATATAAGACAAATGGAACACTCTACAAACTTGACACTTTACAGTTATTACATAGACATGTAAAAAAAGTACCCTGGAGTTTAATGTTTTTATGGTCTGCCAAAGCAAAATAATGGTACGTTAAATGGTATGGTCAATAATAATGTATGGTTAACCCATTGGGGTAGACACACAAGTCTGACTCGATGTGCTAAATCGGGACTTAACTCCGACTCACGAGCGTCGTATTCTCCAAGTAGTTCCGATATTTTTCAACAAATTGTGTGCATTTCCTTGGTAGGCATTCTAACTGTAATAAGAAACTTTGTTTTGCTCTGTTGGCTAAAAAGTTGACTTCTTATTTCAATTATTGTACGGCGACATCTGACAGTTTTGGGATAGCTGACGACACAGACGACAGACATTATGTGTGTTTGTTTATGTTATGTTTCGTTCGTTATGGATCGTGAACACTAGCGTACATCCGAATTAGATTGGTATTTAGACAGTGATTATGAGTTTGATTCTGATATTAGTGGTAGTGATGAAAGCTTTGACGATATAATGTTCTTCACGGCGATATAAATGAACAACAACCTGCCGACTTTTTGGAGTTCAATCTTCCTAAAGACAATGAAGTTTGGTGATCACCTGTCGTATTTGAGGAAGATTTAAATGATATTCCAGCTTCGGATATTCATAACGACGATACTAGTAAGTTTTTATTGATGACAATCAGCCTAAAATTGATTTACTTTCGCTTTCTAGTACAAGCTCTAGCAATCTGATAGAACTTAGACCTAACTATGCTAAGTAGCTCTAATCTTGAACATAGGCCTATTCCTAAACATAAGCATATTGCTAAAAAAAGGAAATCGAATGTCTCAGCAACAGATAGGCCTACTAAAAGATTGAAACCTTCCATTAAAACACAGGTCACAAGGAAAAAAAACCTACTAATGCTGCTAAATCACCTAAAACCACTAAAAAAGGTACTAAGACTAAACAAAAATTTTGTGACATTTGATCATGGTTAGATATAAAAAATGTGCCAAAACAAATCAACTTCAGCGGTGTGCCTGGGATAAATGCACATACGCTGTGTAACCTAGGCGACAATCCCACAGAACTAGACTCTCATGCGGTTTGTTGAGGATGAGTTTTGGGAGATGGTGTGTATAGAAACAAACGACTATGCTCAAAAACAATTGGGAACTCCGGATAGAAAGATGTTGATGAATTGAAGGTTTTGCCTTATATTTCAATATGGGTCAGATAAGAAAACCTGACATCAAGCAGTACTGGCGACACTGGAAAATCATTGAAACCCCAATATTTTCTAATACCCTATCATACAAGGGACTTTCAGCCATTTCTTCATTTTTATGACGATATCACTGAAACTGAAGTTCGAAATGATAAATTGAAAAAAAGAAGGCCAGTGATAAAATATCTCGAAACAAAGTACCTGCATATGTTGGAGCCTGAAAGAGATAACGCCCTGCTAAAAATGAGGCAGGCTGAATATAATTCAGTTCAATCCAAAAAAAGAGCACGCTTTGGCGTAAAGATTTACAAAGTGTGTGAGTCTTCATCGGGGTACTGTAGTGAATTAAAAATTTATGTTGGGGAGGACAAATGTGATGAGTTGTTGGCAAGTGAGTAAGTTACCCTCGACTTGCTTCAGCCTTTTTTTGAAATGGGCTACATTGTGTATCTTGATAACTGATACTCATCCCCTCTCTTGTACACCAAACTATTAGATAAGAATACATATGCAGTAGGAACAGTACTACTGCCAAGGAGGTGTATGCCACAAGCATTCAAAAATGTTCAGCTTCAAAAGGCGAAAACGGTCAAAAGGTCTGGTCGAGGGGTTCTCACAATAAAATGGAGCGACCGAAAAGATGTCCACATGCTATCCACCCTTGATGAAGATATTGACATGGAAGTCTCCAAGACTTTTACCATAGGGAATGAAGATGTGCAAGTGATAAAGCTTAAATGTGTAATTCAATACAATCAAGGGATGTTAGGAGTGGATAGGCAAGACCAACTCCTCATCATTCCCCATCATGAGGCGCACAGCAAAAGCTTATAAGAATTTTTTTTTTTATCTGCTTGATATGACTATTTTTAATGCTATTTGTATTTTCAAGAATATAAGAAGATTAAAAATATGCACTTCACAGACTTCCGTCTAAATCTTGCGGAGCAAATTTTGACCACGATATCGATTCCGGCGCACACCTCCCCCGGACGAGCACCAATAGCTCCATCTCCCTTGCATCTTCAATTGAATCAGTGGGCTCACTTCCCAACAAAGTTACCATCTACAGCAAGCAAGATGCACCCTACGAGCTTGCAAAGTGTGCACTGCCAACAAGAACAGGCCAGAGACACCGTGGATACGTGAGCGTTGCAAATTCCGCTGCACCTTGAAAATTGCTTCAAGGAGTTCCACACAAAGCTCAATTACTAGGAAAGAGTGTAGTGGAGGAATGTATATAGTGTACGTATAGTGATTTATTTAAGTATTTTTGACAGTTGGAAAGTGGACATTCCATGACCACTCATTGTTGATGAAATTTTGAAAAATACGAAAAAATGTAAGTTGTGTTTTTTATGTTATTTATTTAAAATATGTAGTTATAAGCGTTAATTGTTTTTTTATGTAGAATATTGCATGTAATTTCAAAAAAATATACACTTTGGGTAGTTTTAAATAATGAAAACTAAAAAAATTCTCTTACTTTCAAAAAATAAAAAAATTGTTACAAACGTAAAAATATTTTTCTACAAAACAAAAATTATTAATTTATCACTAACAGAAATATTTCTACAACATTTTTAACAAACATTTGCAAAATAGGCCATTTTAACTGCTACCAGAGGGGCTGTTCATGCTCTATGAAACTACTATCTCAATGGGTTAATAAGAGTAAGATATTACAAATTGTTGATTTGCAGATAACATAAAATGTGTAAAACTTAATATAGGGGGAAAAAAGGCGAAATAAATTATTAATAATCTAAAGTTTATCTTTATTCGGTGTATTGTGTTTTAAAGAAAATTATGTTTCTTGGCAAACCTTTGAACTGACGACTTTGGTATCCCAGTAGCAGATGAAACTTGTCTAAGTGAATTACGCCTGTTTGTAGATTTCAAAAAAGTACCCACATGCAAGCTCTTCATTTTCTTTGTTAGAAAATCTATGCAATTATTGAATCTAAACCAACAATATATACTATGATTCCAACAATAATTTATACAGAAATTCAATAATAAAACAAATTGCTTTAAATATCAATGAAATTCATTTACTACTTTACAATACAAATTTATAATACATATCTACTAAATTTACAATCACAGTAATTGTACCCCTCATTTCTTCAATGATGATGGTTGTGGTAACCTATATTTTAACATTTCAACTTCAGCATCAAAGTAAGATGTGACATGGTAACAAAAATATTCTGGGTTCTTATATTGACTACTCTTAGATGCTCCGGGACCAACTTCTGAAAGAAAATAACAATAATTCATTTAGAATATGCATTACATTTGCATGTTATTCACATACTGAAATGAAATGGAATTTTTATTTGGCTCCTCTTAACATAATTTTACAAACATAAACAAGGATATAAATACAATTTTTCCAAAAACTACGCATTCTTTATATGTTTAACAGAATGAGGCTATTAAATATGTGTGTTCCAGGATAATTCTGGGACGCCTGGAGCAATTTCGATCAAACTTGGTACATATATGACTTACAATCTGTAAAAAAAATACTGTGTGGTATAGACACCCTTAGAGGTGTAGTAGGAAGGGGCGACATATAAAAATAATTAAAAACAACTGATATTAATGTTGAAACAATAGTTTTCGGGATCATTGAGATGAATAGTGACACTTTCGAGACTGTTCAAGTTCAGCCCCATCGGCATTAGGGTGGGAAGGGGTTATATAATACTGTATTTACCTCTGCCACAACCATTTAAAAACAAGTTGATGGACACCCTCATGGTTCCTACCAAGCCCAATATTTCATGTTTTGGAAACATCAATAATACACCGAGTCATCATTAATAAATTGTGTTTATGTCTGGCATAAACATTTAAAACAAGTTGATAGGTGCCACATGGTAGTTACCAACTAAATATCTTAATTTTTGGAAAATAAAAATGAAGTTTTACCATTTGTATTTTATGTGTGACAACCATTTAAAAATAATTTGACGGGTGTCATCATAGTACTTATCATTCCCAATATTTCGGTTTTCGAAAACATAAATACAATGTTTCACCATTATTATATAGTATTTATGAGTGGCATAAAAACAAGTTTATGGGTGTCATCATGGTACTTCCCCAGCCCAATATTTCAGTTTTGTAAAATAACGAAAATTTCCTATTATATTGTTGTATTTTATAAGTGGCATCACATTAAAACATAATTTGATAGTACATCATGGCTACCCACATATTTCTATTTTATGATTTTACATTATATTTTTTTCTGATGATTACTGTAACAAAGCACAGGTAAAGTACATAAAACTGAGTACATTTAACAGCTATTGATAATGAAGTTAATCCGTAACACCTTAGTAGAAGTTAAGACAATACTAGGAGTAGCAGAACAATATATTTAATGTCATTGAACATATTTCTTAATCAGTTGTTTATAGATTCACTTCGTATTCCCATATTTCAACTTCAAAAGAAATTACACACTTTGTAGATATATCAACTTCTTAATGGTAATATTTCCAACATTTACATTTCAACAAACTAAAGACCTGATTCATTCCTTGGGGGAGTTTTTTTAAGATTTTTCTTTTGTAAAATAATAACAATAAGATTAATTATGGATAAATATGTCCCTCCTCCAAACTATAACATCATAATCAATCTTGGAATTTACAAACGCATAATACATTATTTGTACTTTGTTCCTCCACATTACTATGTTTTTCAACATATAAAAAAAAACATACTCAATAATATTTTTTCCTTGTTACTTAAAGGCAAAAAACTTTTGTCGTTATCCTATAAAAAAAGAAAGAAAAACCATTACCTTATAAAAAAAAGGAAAAAATAACAATTGATCACAAAAAACCTGATAGAAAAGATGAAAGAGAAGGTTCTGACACAAAACTACTTGGAAAACGTTGTAGATGCAGCTAGACTCCATCAAGGTTGTCATACCTATAGGTGAGTCTTTGATCTATTGTAAAACAGTCATTATAAATCTAAACGTACAACTTATATGTACACACTTTCTTAAAATTTGTACTAATTTTTATTCTTTCATGTACAATTTACTGATAAAAAATTATTTCTCTTTAATTTGCATAAATATTTCATCTCTTACTTTTATACTTTTTGCCAGAAGTAGGTGAGCTGTGTGAACAAATTCACAAATTATATTTTTCTCATCGAATCCAATCTATCTCTACTAGTATTTGTAATATATTGTAAATACATTTAGTAAATTTAAATTGATTAACTTTTTTTTTTTTAACTTTTAAAAGATTATTTATTTTAATCACAACAATATAGCAATACGATGACATTGTCAAAGAAAGTACTTTTATTATAAATTCAATAATAAATTAATTAAATAAATTCAAAAAAATAGTTGTCTGTTTTTACGCAATTCATATACTTCTTAGTAGTTATATAACGGGAAAACTTATTTCTTACACCCTTCTTCTCCGTCTTTCCTTGCGGGTGAAAGATCTAGCTAAAATACTGGCTGAGCTGGCCACCTTCAATGTATTAGTACAACACTAGCTTGACACAAGTTGAGTAGTAGTTCAGCTATTACTGAAAGGTGAATGTGGAACCGAGAGTAGACAAAGGTACTGTTGGAAGAGGAAGGAGAAATCTATGTAAACGTAGTCCCAAACATGACTTTAATGAATAATAGTAAAAATAAAACCTAAATATACGCATTATTAAGTAAATACCAGTATTTGGGATTGTAACAACATTTGAACTCAGTCCAGGAACATCAGTTTTGATGGGGAAACCAGAACTTGGAGCCGAACCTCCACTTTTTGAACCAGTACTTCCAGGTTGGGTACTAAAACTCCTAGTATGTTTTACTAGTCTCTGAAACAAAACATCTTATATAGTCTGTATTAGAGTGTGGCTTGTAGAATCATACTTTTATGATCTGAATGTCAAGGAAAGCATTGGTTTTGTTAAAAAGCCTATTCATACTTATGAAAGAAACTATCAAATTCAAATTTTCAATCTGTAGGCCTATATCAGTTTTATTATAGGAACTTTAATCACATTGTACAAAAGAACTTTTTTGTAGGTTTCAATTAATTACTAAAAAAATAAGATTGTCATAAGGAATGTTTTCATATTTCTGCAGAATACAAAGTTTTGTTGTCATCTAATATAATTAAACCTAATAAGATACTGTTTCCAAAGATAAACCAACATGGGGTTTTTGAATAGGGGGGGGGGGGAATCTTGTCATGTTCTACAACAGGTTAACATAATGACAATTACATTACAGATTATATTACTTTTGCACAAAAATAATGTGAATTAGTATAGTCAAAATCATGTAATATCAAATAAGATTTACAATCTACATAATGAATATTTGACATCTGGAACAGGTTGGAACAGTCAGGTTGGGTACAAACGATTATATTTACAATTTATTAGTTATATTTTGATAAAAGTATGTTTTTAAAACTTTGTAGAGTAACTTATATATTAGTAACTATATATGATTGCGTAAAATAAAAATAGTTACTATTGGCAATGTTATTTTATTGTTGATTTAGTGTAGGCCTATTATTATACTAGTCTAATATGTCCTACTGCTCTTTTGAGAGCTTAAGTTATGCCTTGAAATAACAGAGAACATTATTTAGATTGAGTTCAGTTACGCAGTGTTAGGTTAAATTATGATATATTATTAAAATGGTTTTATCAACCAATTTAACGTTCATATTTATTTAACGATCATATTAAACGTTTATGTCTAATTTTACGTTCATATTTATTCTGTTCTGCTGTATAATTTGGAAAAGAATTATTAAAAATTCAAAGTACATGGGATCATTCATAACTAAAAAATAATATTCTATAGCAATTCAAATTTCGATCTCAGAAATTGTAAAAACCGTACTACATGAATAAATATGAAGAAATTGTAAAAAACGTAATACATGAATAAATATGAAAGAAAAAAATAACAAATGATTTTTATAATAATATATCAAACTCACATAACTTGATCTAAGTTTATGTTCATACACAATTATCCTAAGTCACAATACCTGCAAAAGATACTCACTAATTAAGTATGCTAGAAAACTGTAAATTAAGTAGTAAAATAAATGCATGATGTAGGCTATATTCAAAATTTTAATTATAAAATAATATCTTGAATTAGGACAGCACCTAGATACTTGTTTAGATTATGACTTTCTTTGTAGTAAAAAGAAATATTGTCTTTAAACATAATTTGTTTGTTTCTTTTATTGCTTTTTTTCAAATAGCCTAGGCCTACATGCAAAAAAGTTAATAATAATCCTCCACTAAATTTAACCTATGTATCTAAAGTTTTGTAACTTTCACAAAATCATTAGAAACAGATGTTTATAGATATATTTACAAAATGTAAATTTTAAATCTAACTAATTAAAACTAACCTGGTGTAGAAGGAAAATTATTTGTGTGTAGGTTAATAAAGGCTAGCACGACACAAATCTAGGTTAGGCCTTAAATTTATTCCATTTTATAATTAATTACAAAATATAACTTACAACGATATTCCTAACACCACAGATTTTCATTTTTCCGAAGTATTTATTAACAGATATTGTACAAAGACAAAAAACTAATCATAAACGTAACCTCCAAAAATTGTCAGGTCAATATTAAAACTAAGAGGCAAGACATATAACCAACATCTGAAATCAAAATAAGTTGTACTAAAACTGTTAGTATTTTCTCATTCAAGTGTTGGCAACGCACATATGTATAAAAGCACCTTTATAAAAAGCTCCATGGACTTTTTTCATCAATAATAAATTAATGCATCAAGATTTATCTTGGCCTTATGACCTCAAAATCAGAGGCTGACTATATTGAGTACAGGGATGCAAATCTCGAATGATACTAGTTAGATATAGGCCTATACCTTTTATCATGTAATTTTGGGTTACATCCTTTCTCTTTCATATTTTCTAACAGGTCTCTTTTTACCAACTTCTATGTAAAAATGTATATAGCTATGTAGGTCGAATACATTGAAAGTAATTTTAGGTTTTTTTGTGAAATTAGTGTGGCAAACCTCGCGTAAAAAGAAAATTACCCTTCACAATTAATTTGGAAATTAGCAAATTAAAATATTACCAAATTTCTGTATTTAAGATCTCTCACTCACTAAAGATCTCCAAAAGATCTCACTCACAAAGATCTCAGTGCATTTAAGATCTCCAAAACCAAATTTAAAATGTCAGTTTGGTAGTTGTCTATCAAAAAGTGAAATCATGGACAACGTCTTTCATAATACAGGATTGGGAAAAAGTCCCGCATATATTGCAATATCTCCGCTTCTAGTTGACGTAGGAAGGTGATAGACACGGAAAGTGCTTGATTGAAGCTATCTACAGGATGTGGAAAAACTCAGATTCCATTCCATATAAGACGTATTTATACCATCTTTTTTTTAATGTAAGCATAATTTAAGACCCACAACAAAGAAATCAAGGTATTAGGCTACTAAATTGTTTATACCTTATAAACATTGACGTATTATAATGGTTCTGGTATTATTTATTTATGGGAATAAGGCCTACAATAATTAAGAATATGTTTACTGCTCAGAAGACAATGAAATTTAATTCCTCATAACTTATTATCTAAGTAAAGTAAAAAGATTCTCTTTTGAACAAAATAAAGGGACTTTTTAGAAGTAGCCTAACTGAGGGAGGAAAAACATTGACAATATTTACATTTATTTAGAAAGAGGGTAAAAATACGTTTTATGCATTTTGTATATGCAACTTGAGTTTTAGTACACTCTGTAGATAGCCCCAATCAAGAGCATTCCATAGATGTGTCCATAACCTTCCAATGCAAATTTAAAGCTGAGATATTGCAATATAGACTATGTGGGATTTTTGCTGTGTATACTGTATTTGGATAAGCGCTTTGTCTTCCTTTGTTTGTGACAAACAAGTTCACAACGTTTTCCGATTATTCCTAAACGATAATAGTTTTGTACTTGCGATTTTGCACACAGATTTAGGTCATTAATCTCCACATTTCCTTAAAATTTGAACGTTATCGATAAACATCGAAAAATGTAAAAACCCCATGGCCGATTTTTAAATTTTACCTATAACTGATGAACCTACGTTGTTAGTAAAATGTTAATCAATACAGTGTCTTTGGATCTTTATTGGCTACAATTGAGCATAATTTAATTTAAAACGTTAAAGCCGAATTTGAGAATTTTCTGTTTTTTTGTCAGCTACTTAGAAATTCCGAGCTATAAAAAAGTCCCAATATACAGCCAAAATATGACTACACACCAAATTTAATTACAATTGGTTCACGCGTTTAGGCTGTAGAACATTGCACATACAACAGACATTCCAAAAACCTCTTTTTAGTTAGTGTACTATACGGACCCTCCTTTTTGTAAGTTCAAAACTAGAAATATCCTTTTGTAAATACTTTAAGGTTCTGTTATCTGTCAACAGCCATAACAAACAAAACTAACATAACTGGGGCTTTCGTACGTCCCACTGCAATCTTTTAAAATTTGTCCTCTCATCTACTCTAGATGGCGCTACTATGAGGACAGTGCTGCGACACTCTTACACGAATCATTGCTTCTATTTAATAGCGGTGTATGTGTTGTTATTTTCTTGATTTATTAACTTAAGTTAGTTTTAAAAAGAACTATTTAATAAGTCTATTTATTTAACTAACCTAACATACGTATTAGAGTTTCTGGTAAACAAAATATAGATCAGATTTGTTGTAGGAAGAATAACCACAATAATAGGTTAGATTATTCCATATACTAAAATTGCATTATTATGTTAATTAGTTACTGTTTGATGTAGAAAAATGTGCGTCCGTATAATACACAAGTAGTCCTACCATTTTTGAAACTCCGGGTGAAACGATCTTAAATTCAAATTTATCCACAATATCAATTTTTTTATCCATCACACACTTTCTCTATAATATATATATGAGAAAGTAAAAACGTAAGTAAAATTTACTACTATGGAATTTCCAAAGAGTTTAGGACTTGTTAAGTATTAAAAAATAATTCCATTAGCAGATTCTCTAGGACTGAAAAAAGTAAATTTTCCAATATAATTTAAGACTCAACAAACACATAATCTTACAAACTTTACTACTGCAGTTCCATAAAGAATATTTTAAGGTTTATAGCCACTTGGATTTGTGATCGAGATTTTAATGGGTTGGTATTATTTATTTATGAGCATAAGGTTCTACAATTAAGAACATGTTTAATGGACAAGAAAGAGTTTTTATTATTTCTTCCTAACTATATCCTGCAGTATTTTTTTTTATAGGCGGTAGATTTGATTGTGAAATACTAAACTTGTCCAATAAAATATTATATTGTATAAACATTTCTTTACTGGTAAGCTACTCTTCATCCAAAAATCTCTCTTTTGTTCATGCATATTTCAAGTATTGTTTTGTTTTTAAATTTGAGAATCGATTAACACAAGTTTATCTACGGCTATATCGACTGTTAATATTGATTGTACTATTTTGTATACGACCACACTGTAAAAATCGTATTTTGAATGCATTATTCGAATTGTAACAAGTATCATTAACGATAAACTTTTCAATTTCCGTACACATTTTTCATTACGATACAAATTTTCAACCGCCGAGTGACCAGTAGTTAAAATAGTTTGGCAGCTTTAGGAGCTTTCCGTTGAGCGGCATATTTTTGTGCCGATTTCTAAGATAGCCCATGATAGGTTAGGTTAGGTTCGAAATCGACATTTTTTACTCACCTTAATTTAGTTTCTAAATTTTACTTTAAAGATTTAAGGAAATAACATTAATTCAAAATTTAAACAGATGTTGTTTTTATGCTTTTTTCGAAAAGATTTATTGGAATGTGTTTTATAGTGTTATTAAAACTAGGTCTACCATAAATCTAAGAATATTGGCCTTCTAAATGTTCTAGGAATTGATAGTTTTGTAAGTTTTTGAAAACTGTTATATTTATAACCAGGTGGAGTTTCAAGTACGTCCCCTTGATAAAAAAATAAAATAAAAATTAATAAATGTTATTACCGAATACTCTATTTATTTCCCTAAAGTAGTAGATAAAGTAGATAGTTATTTTATGGCGTTGTAAACACCTCATGAAAAGCAACGAATTTCGACTGTCACAAATTGACGGTACACTTTTCCATTTAAAAATAAATAACTTTTAACCGAATCGGCCGATTTCAGTGAAACAACGAAATTCAGTGTGAATTATTACAAATATTGGAGGGGGGGGGGATTTAACTTTTATACTTATTTTTCTACAAATTTATAAGAGATTGATTTAAAAAAACGTAAAACCTTTCCAGTCCCCCCAATTTTTTTTCCCCGTTCACTGTCACATTTTGGATAGTTACAAAAGAGATATTGTGTGAATATTTCAGACGGTTTCGACAAATATGTCTACTTTTTTGGGTTAAAACTCGGAATAAAACGTCCATTTTAGACGAGGATAACAACTTTTCCCGATATACCAATAAGATGATCATTTTCTCAACGACTTTCTGAAGAAAATGCTATATTTACATCGCTAAAAAATGACGGATCGCAATTGATGCATTGATGCAAACACAACACGAAAAGACATGTTACGATTGTCTTAAAATAAGTGGTTTTTGACGGTACACTTTTCCACTTAAACAGCGATATACAACGAAATTCGATGTAAAAATTAAAAGTTTCACACATTTTTTTACAAATGTTATGGATTAAGTTGTTCAGAAATCAAAAAGCTACGGCTTTAACGCGTTGACAGATTTTAATCAAATTTCGGACGCGGGAATGTTTTAGCATTTTATTAAAAATATGTGGGTAAACGAAAAAAACACAAATATCCAGCTGTAATGATTTTTTACAAGTGTAGCTTCTAAGGACGCAAATAAAATGCGGTTTATGAGCTATAGGTCCCCTACGTAAAAAACCGAACACGTTTATTTTATAAAATACTCTATTTCTCAAAATCTACTCAACCGATTTCTTTAGAATTTGAGAAAAAACGTGAAGATTAATGACTCTTGAAGATAATCAGAACTAAATATATATTAGGGTTCAGAAGTAAATGGAAAAAAAAACGAACTATGAACCTTTGAAGTAAGATTAGATCCTATTACATTTTTAAGGACGATTAGTTTTAGTTGGTTTTCATTTATTTTCTAGGATGGAAGAGTGAGAGAGTTTGTGCAATGTTTTTGCATAGTTTTTTTCTCTTAAAAATATGTATTTTGTTTGTGTTTGGATAAGTTTATGCAATTATTGTGCACGATTGTTTAATAGAAAATACCAGTATTTTAAAACTTTTGTCATACTGTCATAATAAATCAAACGTTGTATCTAAATCCATTTAAATGCTAGAAATGATAAATGTTATATTACAAAAATGTATCATTCTTGCAATGCAAATGAAGCTCCAACAACGTGTGCATGGAATATTAAACGATATTACGATACGAGATAATTTAATCCGAATAGTCAGGCTGCTGGTAAATTGTTAACCAAATAGTGAAAATCAACCTATGATAATATTTGTGTATATAGGATGAATGGTACTTAGTGTTGAAACTTTTTGGGTAAAAGTGCACTTTATACGAAGTAGAAACACACTATTGAACAATTTTCCTCTAAATTCGCCCTAGAACTATGAAGTTTTACGGTTTTTCAAAAAAAAAATCGTGATTTATTTACAAAAAGTTAAACTTCCTCAACTTTCCTGCTACCAATTCTGTAAACTCATACATTTTTGAGTAAAATGCAACCATTTTTATTTTGAAGTAATAATATTTGTGTATTTATTTAGTTTCAAAGAAACAAAATATTTGTTTTCGGAAAAAAAACTTACATATTCAAAACACTATTATCGAATTGTTGCCAGGCATAAAAATTGTCAAATTGTGTCAAACACCTGCCCTTATAATAAGCTTTCATTTCATATAAGACTCTTCAGTTTATCATATTAAGTGTAAACACAGTCGCTACTTGATGAAATTACTCATTAAGGTAAATAATAACTCACATGTGAAATTTTACAAATTAACATATATTGTAACAGCTGTTTAGCAATTAAGCATCTTCAGACAACTATGAACTAAAATTACAAAATCCAACTTAATTACCAACATCTATACTAAGAAAATGGGGGATTTATTGCAAGGAAGGGGGACTGAGCCAGGGCTACCTGAGAACGTCAATGACCTGACAGGATGTGTGACAATGGGTTTCAACAAACGAGTCTGGTTGAACACTTGGTCATTGAGGTTGGAAGCATGGCAATTAAGAACAGATCTGTTGATTTCCTAACTACCATGCTCCCAACCTCAATGTCATGTCAAAAAACGGAGTTCCTAATTTTGGACGATTACCAAATTTACCCAATACTTCGTATACGGGATAAGTAAAAAAAAAAACAACCTTATATATAAACAAGTACGTAAACATTCTAAAACAAAAATACATACATGAGATAATTTAAAATTTAGAAGAAGTACTTTTACTTAACTGTCTTATTCATTTACAAAGTTTAGCACAACTTTTCGTGACAAGTTGCAAAGTGTTGGCTTTGAAACGTCCGACACGAAATAATATTAGGGATTTCCTTACAAATAAAACGAAATATGAAAACACTTTTGACTTTTATACAAAACGAAGTATGAGCATGCTCTTCACATGCTGTCAATTTGTATGGTGCAATATTGGACGAGATGTGGCTTGTTTGAGTGACAGTTCTATAATTTGTTTTTAAAGTGTGTTATTTGATTGTTTTATAGTAATTATTATGATTTTATGTTTGTATATTTTGAGTTATTATTATTTTTATTTACCAAGTATACAAAGTATAGGTTACTTTTGGTAAACATTTACGTAAGCACGATGATGCCTTAAACATAATATAGGAAATTAAAATTGGGTATACTACAGTTTTATTATAATACATTTTTCGGATATTTGAAATCATTTGTGTGTTAAAAATTCAAAACACGACGTTTCGGGAATAAGAATCAATTCCCGTTATCAAGTGACTAAAAACTAAAGAAACATGAAACTAGAAACTAAGACTACGTGAGAAGTAAAATTAAATACGAATACCAGCAACCTTAATAATATCTAAGTATCCATCTCAGAGCTGAAACTGTGGAGTCAAAAAACAAAATCACGGTAACACACAACTAACGGCATATACGTGTTGTTGTATCAAAGGTACAGCAACAAGTGACGTGGTTCAGAAGGCGTGACAAACTATTAGGGGAGTGGCCTATTGTTAGTTGTATTAAGCTTCCTAGCACGAGAACGGTTTACAACCCCTTGTGGCGATTTAACAGGTAAAATTTCAGCTTGTTTATTAGTTATAGGGGAATTCTTTAGTTTTTAGTCACTTGATAACGGGAATTGATTCTTATTCCCGAAATGCCGTGTTTTGAATTTTCAACACACAAATGATGGCAAATGTCCGAAAAATGTATAATAATAAAATTGAACTTCTATAATTAACAAATAACTTCAAACAGAGTATACTACAGTATCCTTAAAAAGAATCCTTTAGAAATTCAGAAAAATATAATTATGAAAGTCAAAATGGCGGTCATTGTAAACAGTTTTTTGTTCACTTGTGTTATAGAAATTTTCAGATTTCAATTCTGTATGTAATGACAACTCCACTTCTCTACCATGATAAATAGCGAAGACATTGTCAAAAATGTAATTTCTAACCCTAAACTTTCAATATCTCAAGAATTGGGGTGTTGGGATAAAAAAAAAGTTGATCAATGTCTGATTAAGTGTAATCTTTAACCGGTTTATAAGTTATGAGTAAATCTGCCATGAGGTTGTTAAAATATTTAATTTATCAAAATCGGTTCTGCTGTTTTTCTTTAATGTTTAGTGGAATGAGAACGTAAACCCGTTTGCAAAATCCCAAGTAAATTACGTTTGTACAAAAAACAGAATATTTCAGATTCAACACTGATTATTAAATTAGCTACATAATACATATTATGGGAATTGAAATTAGGTGAAGAAAATTATATTTTTTCAGAATTTTTTTTATATAAAATTTTTATACACATCTATAACCTATGCTTTAAAAAAATTGAATTATTTCACAATATCTTTCATAAATATTACATATTTAATTTGATGAAAATATAATTAATTGAAATAAGATTTTATCTCAATATTTGAAGTGACTTGAATACCAAAAAACATGAAAATAAATAATAATTTGTTCTAAGTACTTCTTTGTAAACTATATTAGTTGTCTTTTCTTCAGGTACTAAAATAACTAAACTGATAGAAGAACTTACCCTAGAAGCACAAACGTAAAGTTGACCATGAGAAAAAACTGTCTTCTCTTAAATCTATTGCTGCAAATATTAAAGTCTGCTCTTGACATTTATTGATAGTCATAGCAAAATATACAACAGTAGCCTTTTAAATTCTCACAGATACTCCAATAGAATTAGTGAGATTCTAGGTATGAAAACTGATTCGCCTTGATCACAGGCGAAATGTTCTTTTCAACTCCAGTAATTGGAATTACGAATGACGCTGATGAACTCAATCAGCTGTTTTAACTGTTATTTTATGCAAATGGTTGCTATGGTAATCTCAAATTATTTGTAGCATTAGTCCAGGCTAGGATTATGCAAATGGTTGCTATGGTAATTACAAATTATTTATAATAATAGTCCAGGCTAGGCATATAACCTAAATTTATTAGAATAATTTAATTATTGATGCTGATGAACTCAATTAGCTGTTTTATCTGTTATTTTATGCAAAGGGTTGCTATAGTAATAAATATAAAACTAGCTACAAATCGGTATGTAAACTAATATTCTAACCCTTAAAATCAACATTTCGCAAAGTCCATTCTTTGTATTCACATGTATGCTGCCCCCCATACGTCATGAAAGTATATACATAGTACGAGATTCAGAAAACTTGTTTAACAACTGTTTTAAACAAAACTACCTTACTTGGTAAGACCACTTGATCTACCAATACAATTTAACATTTAACAAGCCACAAGAAATCAACTTTTGGGCATTACATTTAGAGGATCTAATAAATAAGGCTGGGTAATTACCATGATTGCGCTAATTTGTTTTTCATTTTAACAAAAGTGGTTATCAGTGCTTACAGTTAAGTTGAAATAAACATAATGATTACATACAGCTTTGTTAATCTGTTAGCTTATATCATATGATTTAATATTATTTATGTACAACAGCTGATATCAACACTATTTTTATTCTTACAATTAAATTAGTTGGATCATATGATCTTTCGTTTTTTTTTATTTGTGTATAAAAGGTTTTCTTACATACTTTTTTATTTTCTACTCTTTATATTATAATTTTAAGTCTCTAATTTCGTGATTATATTGTACATAATTTTGTATTTTATTACCTAATTTCAATGTAAACCGTTAGGGAAATAATTTAACAAGAAATGAATATTGTAGATCTGCCGATAGAGGTTTTTGTGGAGATTTTAAACTACCTTCCAATTCAAGATATTTTAAGCCTACAACTTTTGGATCCAATTTTTGAAGAACCCATCCTGATTTTAGGAATACAGATTAAACATAAATTGTTTATTTTACTTCACCAAGCTGATAAAGTGTTGGAGTCTACATTTTTTAAATTGAAATCCACAAAACGAAAAAACTTGGTTTTGTACGATGGAATTGTTAGCAACCAAATAGAGTACTCCTGGAGGTAAATTGAATATATTTATTGCTGTTGATTTAGATTACCTATAATCAAATTTAAATTTAAAATATAATAATATATAACTATTTAATATTCGATTAAGATTTACAAAATGATTAGGAGAGAGGAATTTAGGTTAAAGTTGTGGATGTCACAATTATATGTAACTATCAAAATTATTACAAATAAATCACTACACAAAATAATAGTTATTGTAAGTAATAATTTAAATATAAACTTTCTATATGCGTGGGTCATTTTTTAAGTAAGAACCGTTTTTAAGTGGAGTAACAGCAATTTTATTTATCAACATAAATTGTATCAAAAACTTAAGTATGAACATATTTTTACTTTTATACATAGTCACCAAGAATATCTAAGCATTTGTTAAGTCGTGGCACTAGCTTTTGGATCATAGAACTCTGCCGCCTGAGCATTTAACCATTTAGTAACAGTTTCTTTCAACACGTCATCGTTTTCAAATCGCTTTCCACCAAGATATTCTTTGAGTTTAGGAAACACATGAAAGTCTGATGGTGCCAGGTCATGGCTGTAGGGGGGATGGTCCAGTAAAATCGAAAGTTGGTCAGATGCGTCTTGGTCATTGCTGCAGCGTGAGGCAAAGCGTTATCGTGAAGCAGTACGACGCCGCTAGACAGAAGTCCCCGCCGGCAGTTTTGATAGCGCGCCTAAGCTTGGTTAGTGTTTCGCAATATCTCTCAGCATTTATGGTCATTCCTCTTGGCAGAAAGTCACAATCGGCGGGTTTATTGATTAACATGGCGACAAACAAAGCAGTGTTACGATAGAACCAACAGTGGCAGAGACATGAAACCAACTGACTGCATAGTTGGGGATTAGGCAAGAATTGCTAACCTTGAGTGGACGTCATTTGACAGCCTGTGCGGTTGCTATGCGCAAACGGTTTTTACTTAAAAAATGACCTCTCGTATTTAAATAGGTACACTGTACGTAATGGTTTTGTTCTTAAGTTACACAACGTGTGTTAAAATTTAAAATCAACTTTTCTTTACGTGAAGATGTCCCATATAACGAAATCTTAGGGTACATTTTCTCATTGTAGCTCAAAATCTAGCGCTTCATGGAAAATTAAATCATAGTCTACCTCATGATAGTTAAAGAATCAATAAATTAGAATCAGTCATAACTAAAATCTTTATTGTCATAGGCCTATTTTATGTTTGTGAAAATTTAAGTCCAAAATAAAACATATTGCTCACAATCAGCCTGAAATTATAAATAGAAATATAAATATATATATATAATGATTCAACATTACAACTTTTGGGGTTTTCTTATAAATGACATTTATAAAAAAAACAACAAAAGTTGTAATTTATGACGGAAAAGTTAAGACAAGGAGGTTACTGACCCAAAACTTGTACTGTATACAAAGTTCAGGGTAAGATTTGAAATCTTCAAAAGTTTCCACCTCCGTTTTTTTTTTTTACAAATCGTCTAGTTTCATGGTCTTAGGAAACCGAAAAACTGTTTCCGAGGTCAACGTCTTACGTACGTAAACACGATACCAGCCATAAAAATTAAGATAGCATCATAAAATTAGTTGTAGAGGACCAAAGCGTGCTCACATATTGAAATTCAGAAAAATGTCAAAATGGCGCCCATTTAAAATGGATTTTGTTCATATCCGATGTGTTATTCAACTTAAAACACAATAAATAAGATAACAATTTGCAGATTTTATTCTCCATGTAATGTTACCACCTCTTTACATGACAACATATCCTAAAAGGATCACAAAACCAACTTTAGCGCATTACATTTAGAGAGTCTGTTTCTATTACTTTGTATGATGAAACTGGGTAGGTACCACGATGGCACATTGTTTGTTTCATTAATTTATTTTGTTTCAGATTAGCAGGAAATTCTTTGGTCAGCATAATGTGCAGCATTTATTTAAACAATAATGCGCGGAAAAAAATATCGAATATAAAAACTATAAGAATCCTTGTGAAGGAAATTTGGTTACCTTGTGCTAAATATCTGTTAGACTTTGTAAACATAATGCAAGAACTTAGAGATGAAGAGAATTTTAATAGAATCATAACAAAGTTAAGTTTATATGAACATATCTTTCTAAAAGGAATTAGATTGGGACAGTACTGTGGCTCTGAAATATTAAAATTATATTAATTGTATGTAATATGTGTGTCAGTTTTATTAGAAATTTTAATTAATATGTTTTCTTTGAAACATTTATCATCAGATCAGCGAATCTCACCGGGGTAAATTTAAACAAATAATAAATACATTTGTTAAATATTTTGAATTTCTTTTCCAATATTTGCTGATTATATTTAATTTTATTAGCATTCCCAATAATAATTTGAATTGGTTGACTTATGATGTGTTTTAATATTAGTCATTTTGTATTTCAAAAATGTTTATTGTACGATTTATTATTGAAATATATAAATTTCAATATTTCCCTTATTATGTAATCTGTTAATCAATTTATTAATGAGTTTAAAGGAGAAATAACCGTGTAAAAACATTGCACAAGCATTCCCACTCACACATCCAAAACTAATTAAAGCTGTCCAAAATTAATCATCACAAGAGTGTATAAATCAAAAAGTAAAAATAAACCATGAAAGGTGGATTTGAAAATTCTTGTATTTAATTCGCTAAGAAATTTCTGGCACAGTTGCGTATTTCTTTTCTATATGACAGACTTTAATGATTGAGGTGTCAAATAAACAGTGTTACCTGCAGATTTGGAGAAAATTAATCATTTCCCTTGAAAACACTTATTTTGTAATAATTATATTGTCTACATAACTTGAAGTTTTATTTGTTTGAAAATATTGTTGAAAACAGCTGTTTAAAATTATTTTTAGGTTAACTTATATAGTGCTTACTTTATTTGTGGGGAATAACGTTGTATTGTGATTGATTGCTTAGATCAGGTTAAATTAAACGATTTAAATTCTGAAATACGTTTTATTTCGTTGTTTTGTTTGAAAATTTATAACAGCTGTTTAAAATTATTTTTAGGTTAACTTATATAGTGCTTACTTTATTTGTGAGGAATAACGCTCTATTGCGATTGATTGATTAGATCAGGTTAAATTAAACGATTTAAATTCTGAAATACGTATTATTTTGTTGTTATGTTTGAAAATTTATAACAGCTGTTTAAAATTATTTTTAGGTTAACTTATATAGTGCTTACTTTATTTGTGGGGAATAACGTTGTATTGTGATTGATTGCTTAGATCAGGTTAAATTAAACGATTTAAATTCTGAAATACGTTTTATTTTGTTGTTTTGTTTGAAAATTTATAACAGCCGTTTAAAATTATTTTTAGGTTAACTTATATAGTGCTTACTTTATTTGTGAGGAATAACGCTCTATTGCGATTGATTGATTAGATCAGGTTAAATTAAACGATTTAAATTCTGAAATACGTATTATTTTGTTGTTATGTTTGAAAATTTATAACAGCTGTTTAAAATTATTTTTAGGTTAACTTATATAGTGCTTACTTTATTTGTGGGGAATAACGTTGTATGGTGATTGATTGCTTAGATCAGGTTAAATTAAACGATTTAAATTCTGAAATACGTATTATTTTGTTGTTTTGTTTGAAAATTTATAACAGCCGTTTAAAATTATTTTTAGGTTAACTTATATAGTGCTTACTTTATTAGTGGGGAATAACGTTGTATTGTGATTGATTGCTTAGATCAGGTTAAATTAAACGATTTAAATTCTGAAATACGTTTTATTTTGTTGTTTTGTTTGAAAATTTATAACAGCTGTTTAAAATTATTTTTAGGTTAACTTATATAGTGCTTACTTTATTTGTGAGGAATAACGTTGTATTGCGATTGATTGCTTAGATCAGGTTAAATTAAACGATTTAAATTCTGAAATGCGTTTTATTTTGTTGTTTTGTTTGAAAATTTATAACAGCTGTTTAAAATTATTTTTAGGTTAACTTATATAGTGCTTACTTTATTAGTGGGGAATAACGTTGTATTGTGATTGATTGCTTAGATCAGGTTAAATTAAACGATTTAAATTCTGAAATACATTTTATTTTGTTGTTTTGTTTGAAAATTTATAACAGCTGTTTAAAATTATTTTTAGGTTAACTTATATAGTGCTTACTTTATTTGTGAGGAATAACGTTGTATTGCGATTGATTGCTTAGATCAGGTTAAATTAAACGATTTAAATTCTGAAATGCGTTTTATTTTGTTGTTTTGTTTGAAAATTTATAACAGCTGTTTAAAATTATTTTTAGGTTAACTTATATAGTGCTTACTTTATTTGTGAGGAATAACGTTGTATTGCGATTGATTGCTTAGATCAGGTTAAATTAAACGATTTAAATTCTGAAATACGTTTTATTTTGTTGTTTTGTTTGAAAATTTATAACAGCTGTTTAAAATTATTTTTAGGTTAACTTATATAGTGCTTACTTTATTAGTGGGGAATAACGTTGTATTGTGATTGATTGCTTAGATCAGGTTAAATTAAACGATTTAAATTCTGAAATACGTTTTATTTTGTTGTTTTGTTTGAAAATTTATAACAGCTGTTTAAAATTATTTTTAGGTTAACTTATATAGTGCTTACTTTATTTGTGAGGAATAACGTTGTATTGCGATTGATTGCTTAGATCAGGTTAAATTAAACGATTTAAATTCTGAAATGCGTTTTATTTTGTTGTTTTGTTTGAAAATTTATAACAGCTGTTTAAAATTATTTTTAGGTTAACTTATATAGTGCTTACTTTATTTGTGAGGAATAACGTTGTATTGCGATTGATTGCTTAGATCAGGTTAAATTAAACGATTTAAATTCTGAAATGCGTTTTATTTTGTTGTTTTGTTTGAAAATTTATAACAGCTGTTTAAAATTATTTTTAGGTTAACTTATATAGTGCTTACTTTATTTGTGAGGAATAACGTTGTATTGTGATATAAAAGAAGAGACACAGTGTTGAATATTTTCGTTACAGTTCTAAAACTATGCTGGAGTTTTAGAGTTAGTTGTGTATTATTGTTTAACATACTCAGAATTTAATACGTTGAAAATTCTCGTAAGAACCACTTAACAAGTTTTCCAAAAGGATAAAACTCGTATACGAATAATGGGCGCCATCATGTTACTTACCCAAACCAATCACAATGTAATACCAGTAGATCCACTAAATGTAATGTTTCTTTGGCCTTGTAGTTAAATATTGGTAGATCAAAGTATTGCCTAGATGGGTACGCTTTAAAAAAAAAACTTTGTAAACTGGTTTTCTAAACCTCTTAATTGAGTATATAACTACTTTCTTAACGTAGGCTAGGCCTTACTGGCCTCGTAGATGAGTATACACGGTGATTTATACAGGCGTGAACGTTGTTTTATTCAATAAGTTCAAAAGTTACAAAATAAATTTTAAAGTAAACCCGAGGTTTTTTGGAGTTAAAACTAGGAGCATTACTAATTTACTAGTAATTTTTCCAATATGGCGATCAGCTCTAAATTTTCTTATAGATGCTTATATTTTTAGATAAAACATATTATTTTAAGACCTTTTTTATTCTTAGATATCTTACGATATCTTGAACAGGTTAGGAACTATAAGCGCTAAAATGTCTAAAAATACAAGATGGCGTTTTCAGAGGTTCTATTTCCACCTAAAACAGTTGAACCGAAATTAAAATTTAAACATGGATAGAATGAAGGCCTATTATATAAATAATATTAAAAGTTTGGAAATCAACACTAGGTTTTATTACTCACGTGGCAAGACTAAAAAATGCGAACATTTTTGAGAATTTATATTTATTTTTCTGCATAAAAATAATAATTGCAATCCACTTTATAAATATCAGTTAGATAATTGCTACTATTCATTCCATAAACAGTTATATAAATTTTCACAGATACATTTTGAAAGAAATTTTATAAAAGGAAGTCGGTTAAAACCCCTCTTAAAAATGTCTCAACATTTTTGTGCAACTTTTCTAGTAGTGTCTAGAACACCTACTGGCTTATACTAGTTTGTAATTATTACTGGATGTATTAGACATTGCGAATAAGATATTATAGAAATGTATTAACAGTGCTTATTAATATAATTTGTCCTTATTGTAAATCTACAAATTGTCGTTACAATTAAATTCATACATAAAGTAATAATAAAGAGCTGGTGTAAGGCAGTGGATGTTCTAGACAATTTCAAAAAAAATATGATTTGGTTTTCTATCGGTAATTGTGTTATTTATCACCCTACGGAACAAATAAAAATAACAGTGGTGTTATTACACCTTATACTCCAGCTCTTGTTTACATTTCATCTGAATTTCACATTGAATCGTCTCTAGAAATTAGCTTGAATTATAACTCTAGAAAATGTTAGACAGAGAAACCACTAAGCTTGTTTCAAACAAATGAATGCTCGTTATGTATTTATTTTGAGCCACAGGAACAATCTTCTAAATTATCCAACAAGAGCTCTGAAACACCCTGTATATATATATATATATTTAAAGTAGCCCCGGTGCTTCATGTGCACTTCTTGATTGATAGCTACTGAAATAACATTTTTTGTCACGATTAGTTTTTGTTTGTTTTAATTTGTATTTGGAAGTGGATAAGTGGGAAATTTTGTGTTATGTTTTTACTCCCTTTATTTATACTGCAACTAATAACTTCTTAATGGTTATGGAAGTGTAAACCAATCACAGTAATGGAACACAACCGCTTACCATTAAATCCTTGATCCACATGACACATTAATCCTTACTCAGTTGGACAGACCGAGGTTGGCAATATACGTGAATTCTCCTCTCTCTCCTTATATAAAACGGAAGTCTATCCATCTGTTAGTAGTGTACCGTCTGTAAGATGTAGCCTGGACTTTCATAATGCGCGGGCGGAGAAGTGATGACATAATTGTTACAGGAGCTACGTCTCAGCTCTGTTTAAAATTACCGTAAAAAAATACTGTAACTGCAGACATATTTATATAACAATATTTTATACAATATTTTACTAAATACCCTTTATTAAGTGCTTTTTCGTACACGAGTTAGGTTATTCTTTATATTACACTAAACTTAATTAAATTTTATAACAACCAACTTTTTAGTTTTTTGCTAATATGTCCCAAACTGGCATTTTTGGAGAGACCGATAGGTTTTGTTATAAAATTTAATCAAACTGTTAGTGCCGGTTTTGAGATAATCGTTTTTTAAAGTAGCAACCTTCAAATTTAGTTATTAAAAAAAAAAAAACTTTCCCAATATATGGTCAAAACATGCCTATATACCATATTTCATAAAAATCGGTCGATACGTTTGAGCTGTATAAACTCTGCATCATTCCAAAATACGACGTATATGTGTGAAAATAACTCTGGATTTAGTGCATATTAAAATTAAAAGTTCAACTGTATAACTGATAAGGTAACTTCTTATCAGTTCCTATTTATAACGTTATTAATCAACTGAAATATTTCACCAAATGTCTAAATAGTGACAAAAAGGTAACTGAATAGAGCATGTCAAATAATTCCAGCAAAAAGGATCATTAATAAGCAGAATTTTGGGAGAGGAAATGACAGCCTCGTTAGAAATACCAATGACAAATGACTTTAGTTTTGCAACTGTCACTCTGGAAAAGTAATAACTTGGATTCCTGTTAAGCTGATACAGGAAGCTGTTACGCTATTGGTGAAGTAGATCCAATATTTTAAATATTTAAATTAATACATTTAAACAACGTGCTTACTTGAATTCATGTGTTTATTCATGGATATGATTTTCAGTTGTGAAATTGTCACTGCTATGATTGGTTAAGAGTTATTCATATGTTGAATTTTCAAAAATGTATTACACAATTTACTTTAAGAAACATATATATGAAATGTTGGTGTTTTTTAAGGCAAACCAGAGTATGTTCGAAGGAAAACAACATAACCATAAATATCTCATGAGGAAAAAGTTTTGGAATATCCTATTCTATTCACAGATTGTAATTTTTAGAACAAGACGTTTATTACTCTGTTTTGAAATTATTTTAATAAACTTCCGGAAAACATAAAAAAACAAAGTTTTTTCAAGAATTTTCGCGGATCACTGAGAGGATATCTATTAAGGAATGCATTTTACTCAGTGGAGGAGTACCTCAGCTCGTAACCTCCGAGTGCCTGGGATGCATTTTGTATTCAGGATGAAGACTCAGATAATTGATTAATATGAGATAACATGTATACATAATTCACTGTATCTTAATTTGTTTGTATTTTATAAAATTTCTATCTTGTGTACTTGTATTGTGTGTTGTGAGTGATGGTTGTATATTATGTATTTAAGATATGGCAACTCAAATGTATACCGCAGCAATGTTGGACTATGTCTGAAATAAATAAATAAAATAAAAATAAATAGGCTACTACTTGGTGCAAAATGATCAATTCCCAGTCTAGGGTCGAATATTTTTCACTTGAAATAATTATTTAATATATTTGGGTTTAACAATTATTGGGAAAAATAAAAAATGAACCTTAACCTGGGGGTAAGCACGGCGAAGACACTTCTCGAGTATTGTGTGTTTCTACTTATTGTACTGGCTTGGTAATCCCTAGGGAACCTAGTTAAATCTTATTACATGTGGTATTGGGTTAAATACCTCTCTTTTCTATCAAGTTTTCTCTTGGCAAGCTCTTCTTCTCTTCCGACCTTGATGCTATTAGAGTATTCAAGGGCTAGGACTTCCTAGGTGATGATAACTGAGAGAAACCGTGTTTCTAGCATAAAGTATATTTTTTCATTAAATAAAAGAAAATTTCCAAATCATAAATTAAAATGATCAACTTTTGTATGAAAATCTATTCTAAACTATTTGTATTTAGTATTTATTAATACATAAACGATACGTCAGTAGTGAAGAATTATTAATTACATATTCTGTCTCTGTCAAATCATGGTCAGTAAAGTCGTTTCAGTTATATCGGTATGATAAGACCTCAACATAGATAAGTACACAATCTCTCTGTTCTAATTACTTCATAAAAAGCAAAGTTTGGAAAACCTTATAACTGAGATTAAGGAAATTAGGATTCTGGAATCCTTAGCAAATTTATGAGCCACGTTTTTAATTAAACACTAATCTTCAGGAGTAACTAATTACAATTTGCAATTATTAAACTTAACATTCTTTTAATTAATTTTGGCTTTGGCTTATTTGTTGTTGCTAATTTTTTTATTGAATAATTAGTCTCGAATTGTTATACATTTGGTTACCCCCTCCCCTCGGTTCGTTGCTCCTTCTTGGTCAATTAAAAAAATTATAAACTAACTATTATAGTTTATCGATTTACTCTTTCAGAGCTTACTAAAAGTGAGTACGGGTGTAGCAATCCCGCGGTACAATTTGGTAGTTTTGGGGTAGATCCCTTTCATTCATTTTTCCTATTAGGTCTCTCTTGACCAATTATTGTTCTTCTCCGAATCTGACGCTATTAGAGTATACGAAATCTATTGTTTTATTTTATACTATTTTTATAAGGCGATGACAGAGAGTTTTTGCTTAAAAAAAAACTAGGAAAATCTATCTGCTTCAAATAAAACTATTGAAAAGGTCTAGATATTCGATTGAGGTTGTTGTTGAATGTGACGTATTTAAGTATTCTTCATGATTGTTGTATTGAGACTTATAAACTGAGCCCGACAAAAAAGAAGTGTGAATTTCTGAACAAGTTAAGTTAAAAATGAAATAAATCTAATTTATTAATTATAATTTCGTTTTAGTATTATATAGACGTAACGCGATTTTTATAATTTGGAAATTTATAATTTATTGATTTTAACGTTTATACTTTTTTATCATATAGTATTGTTAAATTAAATAATATTTCAAGTGGAAAATATAAGACCTAGGCTGGGAATTGAACCCAGGACCTTTGTCTTCACGCACCAATACTTTACGAACTGAGCTATCCTGCACAGGGGATACACTCTCTGTGCAGACTATATCATAAGTGTTATGGAAACTGGACGAAGCCATCTACCACTGGTACCTGGGAAAGGGTCGCCAATTTTTCTGTTTATCCCATTTGTGACACGTGCGGTCATATAAACTACCTGTAACGATGGCCTCGTTCAGTTGTCTAGGAGTCATTTCTTGTTTGTACTATCAACATGGATATCCGTAGTGTAAGTTCTTTTACGAATTTCATTTCAGAAAATGGTTTAAAATATGTTGTGTTAGAATGTAAATCAGTAAATAAATCGTTTGATTATTACAAGTGGAATGGAAAAATGTACCAAACCTAACCAGGTCTTATTTCATGAATTTTAACAAGCCATTAATTATTTTTTTCTCCCAATAATAGTGATAATAAATAGCAAATAACAGAAGAAAAAAATGAAAATTTAAAAAAATTATAAAATTAAAAAAATTGCAAAATTATTATTGTGAAAAAAATTAATAATTTTTCAATTATCTAAAGCGGCTGCATTTGTCAACGAAGAACTCAAGAAATAAAATCTTCTCTCTTATTGCACTACTACACTATTTATTTAGTTAACTGATATTCTTAGGTTAGGTTAGGTTATCTTTGCATGTTCAATCGCATGACCTAGGTTTCCTATACTTTAACTGTAAAATCGTTTTTTGGCAACTGGACGAATTCCATCGCATCATAACAATAGGCGACCCTTTCTACAGCAATAAAACACAATAGGCGACCCTTTCTACAGCAATAAAACACAATAGGCGATCCTTTTTACAGTAATAAAACACAATAGGCGACCCTTTCTACAGCAATAAAACACAATAGACGACCCTTTCCACAGCAATAAAACACAATAGACGACCTTTTAGACACTAATAAAACACAATAGGCGACCCTTTTTACAGTAATAAAACACAATAGGCGACCCTTTCCACAGCAATAAAACACAATAGACGACCTTTTAGACACTAATAAAACACAATAGGCGACCCTTTATACAGTAATAAAACACAATAGGCGATCCTTTCTACAGTAATAAAACACAATAGGCGACCCTTTCTACGGCAATAAAACACAATAGACGACCCTTTCCACAGCAATAAAACACAATAGACGACCTTTTAGACACTAATAAAACACAATAAGCGACCCTTTTTACAGTAATAAAACACAATAGGCGACCCTCTCTACAGCAATAAAACTCAATAGGCGACCCTTTCTACAGTAAAAAACACAATAGGCGACCCTTTCTACACTAATAAAACACAATAGGCGACCTTTTATACAGTAATAAAACACAATAGGCGACCCTTTATACAGTAATAAAACACAATCGGCGACTCTTTCTACAGTAAAAAACACAATAGGCGACCCTTTCTACAGCAATAAAACACAATAGGCGACCCTTTCTACATTAATAAAATACAATAGGCGACCCTTTATAAAGTAATAAAACACAATAGGCGACCCTTTATACAGTAATAAAACACAATCGGCGACCTTTTATACAGTAATAAAACACAATAGGCGACTCTTTCTACAGTAAAAAACACAATAGGCGACCCTTTCTACAGCAATAAAACACAATAGGCGACCCTTTCTACATTAATAAAATACAATAGGCGACCCTTTATACAGTAATAAAACACAATAGGCGACCCTTTATACAGTAATAAAACACAATCGGCGACCTTTTATACAGTAATGAAACACAATCGGCGACTCTTTCTACAGTAAAAAACACAATAGGCGACCCTTTCTACATTAATAAAACATAGTTTTTATTAAACCTCAGGTACTAGTGGTACATGGCCTTGTCCAGTTTCCATAACCCTATTATAAATGAAGTAAATGGATAATACCGAAAAACAAAACTTTACACTCCTACAAGGATTAGAAAAGATACAAACCACCATTACAAATAAATCAGTTCTAATAGTGTAACCGTTTCAATTAGAAGAAATCAATGCAAAGGTAATGATGTAACAAAGCTATATAACTAGTTTTATCCAGTCATTTTATTTTTAAAAACGTTCAAGAGATATTTTAGAGGATTTGAAAACGTAAAAAGGTATTATTTTTTAATGATAACGAACAACCTTTTAATAAATACACATTAATAAAAATCATTTTACTTTAAAATAGACAACATAATGAAACAATGAAAAAACAAACACAATATTTAGTAAATTCTACAATTTTATTTATTTTATTGAGTCTTGCCTCAATAAAATTGTAGAATTTACTAAATATTGTGTTTGTTTTTTCATTAAAATGGAGTTCTACCAAATACCTTCAGTCAATAGTGTAAATTGCATAATGAAACAAAATTATAATTACATTTATTACATTATATTTTGTTTTCTCCATTTATTATATTTATTTTATATTAGACCTTTGAATATATGACCTAGTCTGAAGGAGGAACCAAACTATAAGTTGGGAAAGTTCTAATGATTTGCGCTGCAAGATAACAACTTATCTCTGGATAGCTACATCCTACAACTTTTGTTAAGTTTGTAATTTTTACTTAGAATTAAGTGGGTATCAGAGGAAAACTTTATATGCAGTTCCTACAGTCGAGTCGTAACAAATTAGTTTGTAATTTAATTAATTATTTAATGTAGTTTGTACAGTATTCCAAAGTATTTGACTTTACTTCTAAAATTAATTTTTGTAATAGGGGGTTGTAAATAAAAATTCGGTTACATTTATAAATAGGAGTAGGAGTAGAGGTTATTATATAGTTATATAATAAGTCAATGTCCGCACATGTAACTGATAACAACCTGTTCATATTATACATTAGTTTTATTATAAATTTTATGTTTTAATGACGTCTTTTTAAAAACCCTGACGCTTTTACTAAAATAAACTAATACCTCGTAATATCTGTTGGTTTTATTTGTAAGTAAATATTTATGGCAATGGAAAGTTATAAAGTTGAAATACCTTTTTATTAATTAACATTATTATTAAAATACCGCTAATTGCCTTGTGTGTTAGACTAGAGGGAAACAAACTTTGAGAGAAAGTCATTTCCGATTGGATCGTACTTTTGCATTCGAGTTTACGACAATCTATTCTACTAACAAAGACCTTTAAAATGAGGTATTATTCGGCCCATGATTATATTAAAGATTTTCCAGACTTCCTTTGGGGGTCGTCCACTCGTAACGAAATGACAGTTAAGGTTATCAAAGTGTTGTTAACTAGAGTACTTAGAAGAATTGCATATATTTATATAATTGAAAATCCTGTAATATTCTTAATTATACGTTAGTTAAACAGTTAATAGTTTCGATTTTCAATTTGTTAATCTTTTAAGTTTTAATTTTATAATTTGATGAAATTTTAGATTATTTATTTATAATGATATTCCATTTGATAAACACACAGAGCGATCAAAAAACATGTATATTCGAAAAAATTCATTCGTTCTGGATTCTCATATGTGTGGGGCCTTGAGTGTGTATTTACCAATATATTACTCTGGGGATGCCACGAACTGTGAGGCCATACACACGGCCCCACAGTTTTAAACTACAGAATCCTATGAATTAAGCTCTAAAATGAATAATAGATTTAATTTACAAAAATGCCTCACAATTTAGTTTTATACACAATGGGGGCCATGAAAAAGGCTGTAATGTAGCGCTAGATATTTCGATTGTGGTGGAGGATTACGGAACTACACTACCCCTACAGGTTTGCGTAACAATATGTCATGCAGACATCGGCGCTTTGAGAAAGCTGTACTTCGGATGTCCTTTTAAAGTCATTTCCTGATGCTACATCCGGAGTAGACAATCAAATGAACACGAATTATTTTTTGTCACCTATTGAATGGAATTCAGATCTTTAACTTGTCTTGTACTGTACTGATGGGTCCATTTGTCTGTGTGCGCGGCTTGCTATGGCGCGGCGGGGAAGAGGGGAGTGGTTATCGCTCATTTCCAAAAACATGTGGTGCAGCGCGGCGCGCCGAACGTAGATTATTCACCTGTCTTCAATGTAGCTTCGAGTTGTTTGTAAACATCATGTTTCTATATGCACTACAAATCTTGTAAACTGTAATTTTATGTGTCGCGAAAGGTAGACATAGTTGGGTGAGCGAGCCCTACTTTTACAGAACGGCTAGTAGCGTCAGAGCCGCGCGCACAGACAAATGGTCCCACCAGTACTGTGGATTTCTATTTTTTGTGTAATTTTTATTTTACAATATTCATAATACATTTGCCGTACGAATATTTTGTTTTAGTTATCGACTTTGATTAATTTTTTTAAATGATCTATGTTGTTGTCCTAGTCGCTGTTGAATTATACACAATTACAAAGTTCAGGTAGCCTGTCTCAGGGGCGTGCCGACGGGGGGGGGGACGAGCGGGACCGGACCCCCCCAGAGCCAAAAAATATTTTAATATTTTTTTATAAATTAGCAAAATTAAAAAAAATATATATTTCATAAGATATATTTCAGTCTCATATAGCCTAAAATAGCACCATATAAACCCTATTTTTCAAATTTTTGGACCCGGACCCCCCGTCTGGCTGGGGGTTTTCCATAACCCCCGGCCGCCCCAAAACTCCCCAGGCCGGACCCCCACCAGAGTAAATTCCTGGACACGCCACTGGCCTGTCTAACAACCATTTAAAACAAACTTGCCCTATTGGATAAGACCTCATAATCCATCAAACATAATCTATCTAACATCTCTTACAAGGCTTAATAAACCAACTTTTGGTATTGAATTTAGTAAATCTACAGTATTATTTTGTATAATGAGGCTGGGTAAGTACCACGATGTCCCATCAGCTAATTTTTTATTTTATTATTTTTAAAATTCTTTTGTACGGAGAGATAAAAAGAGCATTACTATAGCAACATTTTACAGTACGTGTAAAAAAGTCATATATTTTGTGTAACGTAATAACTGTTTATATTCATTTGTAAAAATTATAACAAGTAATATCTCAATTCAATGTAAACTAAAATATTTCTTAATATGGTACAAAATCATGTAAAGTGGTTGGTGTAACCAGCAAGGAAGCTTAGATGTGGTTTTAATTTAATCAGTGAACTCATGCAAGTATTATGTAATGTAAATGGAACTATATATACCAACCACAGAGCGAGTTACTTTCAAGGACAGTTTATTGTATATTTAATGACGTTAAATTAAATTTTACTTTGTAACGGTTGACAAATTAACGTATTAATTGTAATCACTTCGAGCGTCTTTTCAAAGTTGTAGTAAATCAAAACAAGAGATTTAAAACTAACGACGTAGAAATATTTAAAGTGGAATATAATAAATAAATTTTGCAAGAACTTGTGTAAAACATTTTATACACATAGATTATTTTAAAGTAATGTTTCCAAGTCTATAGCAAATGGAGGAGAAGATTTATTAGATTGTATTCTGATATATTGGTTTGGGAGTTTCGGATTTATTTGAAAATAACTCAAATGCAAGCTACGTGAAATATCATCTCAGTTACGATTGGGTGGATTGACTTTTAAGTTTTATTTCCAGTGATACAATTCACAGTTTCTTTGAAGTTTCATTTTATGACTTTAACTTGTAACTTTTACGTTTTTTTGATAGAAATACAATTTTGAATAGATTTGTGGTAAATTAGAAGTAAATGAAATTACGTTAGTGGTTTCAATTTACCGACAATTGTTCCCGAATCAAATTAATTACGGGATCGATTATTTAAAGAGGGGAGTGCAAACTAGATTTGTTTGTAGATCTCGGCTGGATTATATGAATGTTTGTCATGGTACTTACCCAACCAAATCATACAATGTGATACGAACAGATTCTCCAATTGTAAAACTCAAATTTGGTTCCTTGGGGCTTATAGGAAATGTTAAATTGCATTGGTAGATCTTATCCACTAGAGTACGTTTGTTTAAAACAGTTGTTTCACATGTTTTTTGAACAGTGTATATCTTGACATTCAGATGTGTAATTACTGAACAGACTCTACTCGCTTCGCTCGTGTCATTGGATCAATCCTAGAGGTCTTCGAAGCCTGTACATATGTGATGTTACCACCTCCATCGTTACGCTCGGATCCTGCCGGATCACGTGACTATACGAATATCACATTCTCTTATGAGGTCACAGTGCGAATGTGTTTTTCAACAATAACTTCGCCGTTTGTCATCGTAAAGAGTAGGCGTTTGTACTATTACAAGCATAATTGAAATCAAAATTTTTATCTAATTTATTGTGTTATTAGTTGGATAACACAAGAGATATGAATAAAAATAGTCCCCATTTGGGCAATAATTTCCATTCAATTTTTATGGATTTCAAAAGGGTTCTACATGAGGACATTATTAGACCCCTATACCAAATTTGTTGGCCTCTATCGTGCCTTTGTACAGACACCAACGACAACGACGACGGACGGAATGTATGTCGAAAATAACTTTTTCGGTTTTCTGAAGGTCAGTCAAAAAATAGGGCTTTAAATGTTGTTGTTGTTGTTGTTGTCCAATTGCTTTCTCTGGCTGACGCCATCTTTAGTCTTGCTTCCCAGTACAGACCAGGGAGGTCTTTTTTCCTCTGCTTTACTTTATCCAACTTTCTGCAGACCAAGAGATGGTCCTTGTTCATGACGGTGTCCGGGCTTTCACACAATGTGCAGTTGTCATAATCCAAAATCTTCATCCTCTTCAGGTGTTTTATCAGGCAGTCGTGTCCAGTTGTAAGTCGAAAAATTGCGACAGATGTCCTCCTCTGCAAGTCCTTGACTTTCTCATACAAGTCGAATACATCTTCATAGGACTTGTTCCTTATGTCCTCTTTGACCTTATTGGTGAACTCAAGATGAGATACTCGTTTCAGTTCGCCAATCCTTGCTTCCAAGGTGTGTACTCTTCTTGGTTTCTGTATTATGTGAGTTCCTCGCTTGGCCAGCTCGTCTGCTTGCTCATTGCCTTGTATGCCTACATGTGATGGGATCCACTGCAGAACTATTTTCTTGGTAATATGCTTGACTGAGCTTTAAAAGTCAAGAGCTTTTAATGTTTAACGAACAATAAACTTAATCAGGTATATCAAATGACTAGAGTATAAATGTAAAAGAAATTTAAATGTTTTTGAAATTAATAGTAAACTGTTTTCATTTAGCAGTTCGTTTATACCACCAATTACTGTACACTGTGAGCAGTACTCAATGTTGAATTGAAGTACATATTTCTTTGTAGAAAACAGCGACTAAAGATTTAATTAAGGAGAGTTGTAAGAAATAAAGTTTTATAGGCTTCATAAGGGGAATGTGTTACAATCTGAATTACCATTCTTGTGCAGTTTATTAGTAATTTATACTAGTAAGTATGTTAATTTTTCAAAAGATCCGATCTCAATTTTTTACTAATCTTCATGTTCCATGGCTTTAGGAAAGTGAAAAAGTAATTTTCGGCATCTCTTTCGTCCGTCGCCATTGTTTCCATCGTCTGTATATAAAAGCGCGACATCAGCGACAAAACGAATAAAGGAAGATTCATTTGTAGAATCCTTGTGAAATTCAAAGAAACTATTTAAAAATTTCAAAATGGCGCTAATTTTAAACAGTTTTTGTTTATATCACGTGTCTTAATAAATTAAAATTTGATTAAAATTGGAGGTTTCAACTTTATACGTATATTATAAATTCCACCACTCTATGAATTGTTGGAAGTTTATTATCAAATATGTAATTTGTTACTCTAACCTCCTATTAAAAAATGTGATATGGCTTAGTCAAAGATACGAGGGAGGCGAATGGAAGCTCCTCACATTTATGCAGCTTCGTAGCCCACTGGGGCCGAACAATTGACATGAGTGAAGCGACTGGAGACTTTGGAACATACACAGCTACGAGGCTGATTAGGGCCTAGACGACGTCAAGACATTAACCTATAATATCACATTTTGTGCAGCCTGACACTCTACAATCATTTTAAAATCTCGTTTGAAAATAGTCGATCCCGTAATCCATTAAAATATATTTGATTCATAAATGAACAACAAGACGCTTCATCTGTAAACTTGGGGAATTGTTTTCGGAAAATTTAAACCACCGAAAACAATAACATCGGCCACGAGAATGTTATAAAAGACACAAATAATACTTACAGTTGAAGATGTAGTGAGGAACATGTCTAGGTTTAAAACGTATTGTTTTAACTTCAGAATTCTATTTAAATTATATTTAAAATGTTTTTAAATTTAAATATGTATGATATTGTCACCACTATATGTATTTTATTCTCCATTTTGATTCAGATAAGAAAATACAGGGTGTTACAAAAAGGTTGGGCTGGCTATGCATTTTCATGTTCTATGTGTGATTCTAAGCTGAAAATGAAGAATAATATTTTTTTCAATTTCCACTCTGTTTAGCAGCTAGACGCCATTTTGTTTTTTAAAAAAAACTCACTGAAACTCTGGAAATAGGTATATAAGATATCGAGTTCAAATTTGGAATAAGCATTTTACATGTTACGATTAACAAGTGTACCAAATACAAAGAATTTATTTTTATAATTTTCAAAATGGCGGCCGTTACAAATTAAAAAAAATAAAAATATTTTGTCTCTTGTACATTTTTTTGTAAAGTTAACGGTTTTCAAGATATTCCACGTTAAAAATTTGTAATGGCCGCCATTTTGAAAATTATAAATATAAATTCTTTGTTCTTTGTACACTTGTAAATCGTAACATGTAAAATGCCTATTCCAAATTTGAACTCGATATCTTATATATTTTCAGAGTTACAGTGAGTTTTTGTAAAAAAAAATAAAAAATGGCGTCTAACTGCTAAACAAAGTGGAAATTGAAAAAATGTATTCTTCATTTTCAGCTTAGAATCACACATAGAATATGAAAATGCATAGCCAGCCCAACGTTTTTGTAACACCCTGTATAGCGTAAATCTGAAACCTAAATATTTGTAACTAAAAGATAGTTGCATCTGTAATTCCGCTGCATTTTTGTTATTTTAAGTAATCATTTTTGCTGTCGATATTTTGTAAAATTAATTTCGTAGTTATTCTTAAATTGAAAATAATTGTTCAAAATAATCTAAATTAAGCACTTTTATTTCTCGTTATTCTAGACATTTATAAAAACTAACAGTTTACAAATTTATGTGTTATATTAAAAAAAAAAAAAAAAAATCCAAAATCACAGTTTTATTTTCATTGATGTAATAGTATAATAATTACACTAGGGCCAAAAGTGAAGCTTCGATACAAGCTCAAGTTTAACAGCCGGAAAATGAGCGAGGATCGAAAAGCTTCTTTTGGTCCAAGTGACGAACTATATTTTTCGTTATACTGCAAACAATATAAGAAGACAAATTCACAAAAATGAAAATGTTATAACCTATTTGCCTTCAAATCGATGGTAACAGCTGTTTTACGGTTATTTATAATCAAGAGTATAGGTAGTTTTTTTAGATACTTTACAATCAATAATTAATTCGTATAAATGAAGTAACAGCTGATGACTTCGACTTCAGCTGATGTTTTTAGATCCTAGGACTAAAAAGAACAACTTTAGCATCTCAATGCATGTATTGAAAACAGTTATTTTTGAAGTAGTATGACGAAAAATATAAAACGACCAAATTAAACAGTATGTCTCTAAGTTAAACGGAAAAGTAGGTGAAGAGCCTTTTATACAATACAAAATAAGTTGCTGTGTTTGTCAGCTATGAACTACTTTGCGACTGGGACAAACCGAATGTATCATAACATTTTCATTTGCAATATGTTGTATAAATAACGGTGGCTTTCATCAATTGTTTAACCAAAATATATCTTCAATTTTAAGAAATAATAATAATCGTGTTTGTAAAAACCTTAAGAGGAAACAAATCCAAGAAAAGAATTTCACAATCGTCAATATAAAATTTAATTATGAACTTTGTTGAAAACTGATTCAACTTTTACAACTTACAAACTTTTCTAAATAAAAGGAAAGCTGTAAATTTGGATTTATTCAATGAACCAATCAATGCCCACTGGACCGTTGTGGGAAGTATTTGTTTGTTTTCATATAGAATTCGTTTATATAATTTTGTTCAAACAAAAATGTTGCCTAAAGTTTTTCCTATTGTTATTATTGTTTATTAAGAATATTTTATAATTATTTCAATCCTTACCATCGTACAAGAGTTTGAACGTATGTAATAATTTTGTATATCCATTTACTAGATCTATATATGTTAATGTACAAAGTAATATCGAAATCGGCTCAAGTGGTTTGGTTACGTTTCAGTACACAGTCAGTGGATATGCATCAATATAAAATCTACTCACAGAGAAAATCTTCTAAATGTAATACGCAACATTTTAGTCACTTGAGCCATGTAGGAATTGTTAAATTATGTCGGCAGATCAAGCGGTCATAGCAACAAGGAGTTTTTTTAAAAATAGTTCTTACACATATTAAATGTTGAGCTTGACTTATGAGAAAAAATATACAGTATAACAAACACACAGAACACAATTCTCATAAAAAATACGCCTAAGTATCAGACGCGTTTCAACGACAAGGTCGTCCTCTTCAGTCATACACGAGCTACACCAATCAAACTATAACTAGTTACAGTTATATACATTTATATAGTTATAGTTTGATTGGTGTAACTCGTGTATCACTGAAGAGGACGACCTTGTCGTTGAAACGCGTCTGATACTTAGGCGTATTTCTTTTATGAGAATTGTGTTCTGTGTGTTTGTTATACTGTACAGTTCTTACACAGGTTTTCCGACATAGTAAATATGTACGTTACTATTTTAAACGGTCCTCTTAGATTTGTATGTATTAAAAAGTATCCACTCGCTACGCTTGTGTCGGCGACGTGGTCCTACCGGATCTCGTAACAATGGGAATATCACATTCTCTTGGGGGTGGGGGGGAGGGAGGGTTCTAAAATATATTTTTAACAATAACGTTGCTATTAAGTTTGTTATCGTTAATACAGTAGGTGGGGGTTAGTACTATTACATGCAGAATTGAAATATTTTACATAATTTAGTATGATAAAAGTTGAATAATATAAGTGATATATAGAGACATTTTTAAAAAAAGGCCGCCATTGTGACATTTCCAATTATTTAAAAAACAAATTTTAATTGGGTTCTATATGAGTAAACTATACAGTCTTGTAGCAAATTTCATGTTCTTATTTTAGTAGTCCTTATCGTGCTTACGTACAGACGACACCGACGACAGTGACTACACGACGAGAATGAGAACACCGACGACAATGAGAACATTGACGACAATTACAACACCGACGACAATTGCAACAATGACGACAATGAGAATAACGACGACAGTGACAACAACGACAATGAGAACAAAGACGACAATGACAACAATGACGACAATTACAACAATGACAACAATTACATCAATGACGACAATTACAACAATGACGACAATTACAACAATGACGACAATGAGAATAATGACGACAGTGAGAACAACGACGACAAAGATAACAAAGACGACAATGGCAACAACGACAATGAGAACAACGACGACAATGACAACAATGACGACAATTACAACAATGACGACAATGAGAATAATGACGACAATGAGAACGACAATGAGAACAACGACGACAATGATAACAACGACGACAGTGACAACAACGACAATGAGAACAACGACGACAATGACAACAATGACGACAATTATAACACCGACGACAATTGCAATAATGACGACAATGAGAATAATGACGACAGTGAGAACGACAATGAGAACAACGACGACAATGACAACAACGACGACAATGGCAACAACGACGGACGGATGGCTTTTCGGAAACCATATCATCGGTTCAAGATCAATAAAAATTTTAACGTTTACCAAACTTTCCATATACTTTGTATGGGTATAATGTGTACTAAGTAATGGGAATACAGTACGTATAAAGCGTCAACTGGATGGTATAAACTCATCCTTACAAACAATAATATTAAAAAATACTTATTCTTCAATTAATAAAAAATCTAATACATTTATATTCAATATGCCTCTATTTAGTTGAATGTTTAATTAAACTTTATTATATAACTATTTTAGTTTATCATGAAACTATTTCTTTCAAGATTTGACATTTTTTCAAGTGAGTTTATAAACAAAGCATTTAATTGACATTAGCCTCTTTTAGTTTATAAAAGTTTAGTTATATTTTCTGTTCACTATTAAGTTTGTTTTATTGTGAGGTCATACTAAAGGTCGCAGTATCTGCAGTTGGCAGAGTGTCTCGTACATTATGTCATATTCGTAAGTCATACTGACAAGCTCACATTTCGAGTCACCGCTTGAGTTAACTGTACCGCATGGAAATGAATTATTCTTATGTTTATCATTTCTCTTCTGAATGTAGATCCACAAATTATAATTTTTACACACAATAAACCAATATTAAAAAAAATTAATGTGTAACGAAGTAATTATTAAAAAATAAAGCGAAGCCAACAAAACAAAGAGAGATAATTACGAAAATATGAATCTTTTCTGGAAACTGTACGTTAGCACAATAAAGGCCACTAAAATAAGATAGCAACATTACATTTGGTATAGAGGACTATAGTGGATCAAATAGAACCCTATTGAAATTTCTTTTAAAACATATTCAACTTGTTTTTAATAAGTTAAAGTTGACTTGATTAGAAACTCTTCTTCTAATAGAACAATAAGTTAAGCAGGTGGAGTGTTCTTCTATCTTTAACATTAGAAAATATGTTATAGAAATTACAGTTCTTTAATAATAATCAAATTTATATCCACAAAAAATTAGTTTGAAAACGAAAAAGCTACAGACTGCTGCAAAGAGAAGATCCCAAAAAACGTGTGTTCCAAGAGTCTCCCCATGTTGAGAACTATATTAACGATTGTTTACAATTTTACAGTCCTTTCTTTGCGTAACTAGTCACAGCTGTATACCAGGCGTGGGATAGGCAATACAGTATGATGTATGCAAATTGCCTACCCGAAGCGCCGTGATTTGTGTGCTAGCTACAGTGTACATTTTTTTACTTACGATATACTTATTATTTTCAAAACATAAAAGTTATAACCATATCTCTAAAATTTAGAAAGAATGTTACATATACAGAAATCAACATCGCACAATGATTTCACAACCTTTCTCTCATATACAATCATAATTAGCTAACAGCTCAATAAACAAACTATACGTTGCAGATGATGTGTTGATATCATAGGAAGTCAGTTTATTTTGTGTAACAAAATCAGTATAATAAACTGACTATAAAAAAAAACTGGTTATAACAAATTGACTATAACAAATTGGTTATAACAAATTGACTATAACAAATTGACTATAACAAATTGACTATAACAAATTGACTATAACAAATTGACTATAACAAATTGACTATAACAAATTGACTATAACAAATTGACTATAACAAATTGACTATAACAAATTGACTATAACAAATTGACTATAACTATCGAAAATAACTGAAGTTATTTTGTGTTTCATTTTACTCGGCAAAATGTTTAATTCCTTTTATTTGAATTGTTTTGATTTTGAAATAAATGATTCTTGAATCGCAGAGCATTAACAAATTGTTCTCTTCTTGTCTGGAATTAAATAGATGCTATTCCCAATGCAGACATTTCCAACTTGTCACGATGAACTGAGTTCTATAGAGAGATTTATTTACAAGAAGATAAGTTGCCATTTCTCTTGACGTCTACTAATATTCATTCTATTGGAAGTCTTCTCTTTATAAAATAGAGGGCAAAGTTAAAATTATTATTTCAAAATATGGTTGCCCTTCTTCGAATGTAGTAGTTTGTGGTACGTGGTGCAATTAAAGAGTGTTCTACCGTTTTTTGGTGTCGGTTTATAATAGCAATACTAAATGGTCCTTTGTATGTTTGTTCTAAAGCAATTAATTATACTATATAATATTCATAGGGTGGTTTTAATGAATAAAAATATACGTTTAATCTTCTCTGTAAGTACAATATATGCTATGAATAATCCCGTTATGGATATAAGCTTCCGATATGACGGAAGCTGATCTTAGAGCTAAAAATAAGGGGAAAAAAATATAAACATAGTAATGGGAGTCGGTCATTCTCTCTCTCTCTCTCTCTCTCTCTCTCTCTCTCTCTCTCTCTCTCTCTCTCTCTCTCTCTCTCTCTCTCTCTCTCTCTCTCTCTCTCTCTCTCTCTCTCTCTCTCTCTCTCTCTCTCTCTCTCTCTCTCTCTCTCTCTCTCTCTCTCTCTCTCTCTCTCTCTCTCTCTCTCTCTCTCTCTCTCTCTCTCTCTCTCTCTCTCTCTCTCTCTCTCTCTCTCTCTATATATATATATAATCTTTGGAAGTAGATAAGATATTTAGTGAAGATTTAGGAACTACTATTTATGCAACTTTTTACCAAAAAAACCGAGAATACATTTCGTAAATTTTCAAAATGGCAGACAATAAAATGTTTAATGTAGAATATCTCAAAAACCATTAACATTACAAAATATTTACAATCAATAAACGATTTTCCTCTTTTAACGAAAAATTGTCCTTTCGGTTTTTTCTCTTTATCAAAAGGATGACCTAGACAAAAACAACTAAAAACATAAGTTCATACTAAGTGTTTACAACACCAAAAATAAACTTAAACCAAAATATTATGATAATTGGTAATAATAACATTATAAATTCTTGTCCAGAAATGTACCAAAATAGAATATGTTTTCCTTAATAATTGAAAATAACGACTGGTGTTTTAATAATAATAAAAACATTTTATAATATTTGTGATAACTTGGTTATCCTTTGAATAGTACATAAAATACCTCACCTAATTTATTTTTTTTTGTGTGTAAAATCACAAAATGGCCGATAGACGTAAAACAAACGTCTCCGAATCTATGCATATAGAAACTTCATTTTTTTTTGTAACTTTAGTATCTTCTCTCGAAATATTGCAGTATAATTTTTAATCGCTCTTTTTGTAGATTCATTCATGGCTTTTAATTATATAGAACACTTTACCACTGATACAGAATATACCATAAAACCTAAGATAACAACCTACTGGCAGGTTTCGTAATTCAAACATGATATCGTATAATGAAGAAAAATAAGTTAATGAAACTTTATTTAAATGCCTATTAATTTTTTATTTACTGGGGGTTTTACTTCGCCACATATAAGTAGTATATAGAAAGTTATGTGATGGGTAAAAAAAATCGATGTTTTGAGGTTATATCGTTTTTGAGATCTACTAAGTCCAAAAATGTAATTTTGGGATGTTTTGCTACAAAAATTAACATAGGAACATATAATTTGGTATAGGGGACTCTATTGAGACTCAGATAAATTGAATTGAAAACGTATAAATTACGTCGATTTATTTTTTTTCCTTCATACCTTGTATGTTATAACGTATACACTAAATTAAATAAACTTGCAAATTTAAATTCTAAATGTAATAGTTTCCTACCAACTCTAGGTCCCAACATTATCAAATATGTAATTTCTAACCTAACCTAACCAACTCCAAGTTTCTACATTGTAAAACATGTAATTTCTAACCTAACCTAACCAACTCCAAGTCCCTACATTGTAAAAAAATTTAATTTCTAACCTAACCTAACCAACTCCAAGTCCCTACATTGTAAAAAATGTAATTTCGAACCTAACCTAACCAACTCCAAGTCCCTACATTGTAAAAAATGTAATTTCTAACCTAACCTAACCAACTCCAAGTCCCTACATTGTAAAAAATGTAATTTCTAACCTAACCTAACCAACTCCAAGTCCCTACATTGTAAAAAAATGTAATTTCGATACCTGAACTCCTAAGGAAACTCCTAAACAATACAATATTACATTGCCTAAAATACTAGCTTTTGTTCATCTAATTTAGCGGATCAATCAGCTGGTATGATGGTGTTGGGTAAGTACCATGATGGCTCACATTAACTGATAATGATTTTAAAAAACATGGAAAACTATATTAAAACGGCAATTTTGTTGTTCAACTATTTTGTATTAACATTAAGTTGAATTATTCTGATTAATCATTATTCAAATTAATTATTTTAAATTAAATTCTATGACGTCATAATGGAGAGATAAGATATTGGAAACTAGGTTAGAAAGTTTAACCAATAAAAAAACATCTATCTTTAAAAAACATACAAACTTATCAATTTACAAGTTACAATTTTTAACGTCTTTTCCATTATGAACTGTTGCTCCTTGCCGTTATTATGAGCTATAAATTTAAATTACTTTAGAAACATATTTATTCCAATGCTGTAAATCAAGTTTATTGTTGTTACTTGGCAGAAAGTACTTGAATACAAAAGAAAAGACGTTTATTAAGAGAAAATGAAACACATTTTGTTCCAGAATGTACACATAACGAAGCAAAAGTGTCTCTATTAAATAAGGTTAGGGTTTAGAAATTTTATTGCAGTAATATGAAGAAGAACATAAATTCCCTTTCATACAGTTATGATTACGTTCTGCACAATAATTTATATGCAGTGTGCTTTAGCAACTCTATTACTTCCATATTGTTGTTATGTTTATAATTCAAAATTCCAAGTTATGTGTTGTAAAATTTTATTGTTTACAAGATTGATTTTTATAAAATTATTTTTTAATTTTATATTATCCAGGGAATAAAAATAATTATTACAAAAAATAACTTGAAGGGCACCATAATTCTATATACTACATAGTACAAGCAGATCATTTAAATAGAATAAAACTCAAACACAAGATCTCACAAAATTATGTTTATTAATCAAACGCGGTTCAACGACAAAGTCGCCATCCTCAGTGATACAATAACTAAACTATAACTGATTACGTTTGATTAAGTAAAAACAATATTTGTGAGAACATGTGTTCGAGTTTTATTCTATCCAATGTTATCTCACAAGTCTAGCTCAATGTTTATTTATAGATCATCTAAATGTAACGCCCAAAAGTTAGTTTCTTCATCCCTGTAAGAAATAATAAATTGTTTTGGTAGATTAAGGAATCTTATTTAGTAGTGTAGGTTAGTTTATAGCTGGTTTCATAAACCTCGAGTTTGTGTATATCATTACTTTCTCTAACGGGCCTCAGAGATATGTATATATTAAAAAGTCTCCACTCGCTTCGCTCCTTTCAGTTTCTGGAACTGCCGATCTACACAAATATCACAATTTCCTGGAACGTCAGGGTTCGAAATTACTCTTTTCATAATAACTTCGTTATTTATTACCGAGACGAGACGAGAGGAGACGAGACGAGACGAGAGGAGACGAGAAGAGACGAGACGAGACGAGACGAAAGGAGACGAGAGGAGACGAGAGGAGACGAGAGGAAACGGGAGGAGACGAGAGGAGACGTGAGGAAACGAGAGGAGACGAGAGGAGACGAGAGGAGACGTGAGGAAACGAGAGGAGACGAGAGGAGACGAGAGGAGACGTGAGGAAACGGGAGGAGACGAGAGGAGACGTGAGGAAACGAGAGGAGACGAGAGGAGACGTGAGGAAACAAGAGGAGACGAGAGTTGACGAGACGAGACGAGAGGAGACGAGACGAGAGAAGACGAGACGAGACGAGACGAGACGAGAGAAGACGAGAGGAGACGAGAGGAGACGAGAGGAGACGTGAGGAAACGAGAGGAGACGAGATGAGACGTGAGGAAACGAGAGGAGACGAGAGTTGACGAGACGAGACGAGAGGAGACGAGACGAGACGAGACGAGACGAGAGGAGACAAGACGAGACGAGACGAAAGGAGACGAGAGGAGACGAAAGGAGACGAGAGGAGACGAGAGGAAACGGGAGAAGACGAGAGGAGACGTGAGGAGACGAGAGTTGACGAGACGAGACGAGAGGAGACGAGACGAGACGAGAGGAGACGAGAGGAGACGAGACGAGACGAGAGGAGACGAGATGAGACGAGAGGAGACGAGACGAGACGTGAGGAGACGAGAGCAGACGACAGGAGACGAGACAAAACGTGAGGAGACGAGACGAGACGTTTAAAATAGGTTATACGAAACTTTTGTTTTTTAAACTTTAGGTACACTTATTTTAACAGTTTGATACCTATAAGCTTAAATTTTTTAACTGATCTTTTACTATTACTATACCACATTTGTTAAGTTATGTTAATATTAAATTACCTTTATTAATAATAAAAAAAATTATTGAAAAAATAAAAAAAAAAATTTATAAAAAACTATTTAGTATATTTTTATAATTCTGTTACAGTAAGCAAAGACACGATTGGTAAGTAACCATCTAAAATTTCATAGTTATAGGCCTTATAGTTTCTCAGATAATGGTAAATACAAAATGGTATTTACTCCTATTTGATTACACTGGAAAGATAAAAGATAGAGACTTCCTTTAAAAGTGTGATATATACTTAAAATGTGTCAATAGTTTTTAGTTGATATTGAGATTTTTATAAAACTCAAAATGTTTATAATAAATTCTGAGAGATGATGTACAACTAATTTTAGTTTGTGTTCATTCCTCCTAAATGAAAAACCTAACCTAACCAAACAGTTATTGTAATATTTACATTGACAAATCTACACAAAACTAACAATATTTATGTTTGTTTAAGGCACTGCTATACTTGAAATAAATTATTACAGTTTTTATGTAAGTAATTGACAAAATTGTATCAACTATTTAATTACAAAATTGCACTATGACTATCGTTTTTTTAAACGGAATCACCAGTTTTCACTATAAACTCTCTACAGACTGCAGCAGCTGTCCCTGTTTCCCACAACAACTCTTTGTGAATATGATTGCTTCCTCTCAACAAATTCTCTCTCATTTTTCTACACACTTAGTGATGATTTCCTTTGAGAATATTTCACAGATTTCACTAACTACGTCTTCTTTTCATTTTCAGAAGGTTTCTGATACATAAAATTTTGAAACTATGTTGATATTTTTGTGATGTTCAGATTTTGTTAAAAGATATTATTTTTGAAATAATAATAAGGCATATAATTTATTATACGTAGAATCAAATTATGCATTACAATTTTATATAATGAAAAAATTGATTTCACGGTTTTTGTGAGTCTGTTTTTACGTTCCCTGATACTAAATGTGTTTTATTTAATAATGTCTGTATTTGTTCTTACATAACTGCAGCTCTCTACAACTCAAACACTTAGACATATTTAAACACATTTGGTTTTTGGTACATTTTGGCTATCTTCGGAATTAATTCTTTTTTAAAAATAATTTAAAATTTGGGGGAAGCGAGGAGAAAATAACAAAAATTATAAGTTTCATAAAATCGTCTCCAACGATTTTGATCAAATTTAACTAAAATATAGCCTGTAAAGACATAAAAAAAATGTATTGGTCGCCATGTTCCCGAAAATACTTGTTTGCCAGTTATGGGTAAAAAACAAAAGTCGTTCGTGGTGTTATAAAATACGTAATTTATCAAAATCAGCCCTACCGATTTTAATAGAATAAAACTTTAAGAAAATTCACAAATAGTAATTTTATGGATTAAAAAGGGTTTCAACTAGATAGATAAAAAGAAAATTCAAGAATAAGATAAGGATTTTATTGTGAAATATGTCCAAAGAAATATGTAGTCCAAAGAAAACGTAATGTCATTTCAAGAGCTAAATAACACTTTGCACACTTTAATTACACCTATGTGCGAAAACACTACTCTAAAGTAGAATATTCTGTGTTGTTGAAAAAAATCAATAAACTAAATACTATTAGATGCTTGCGAAATCTTGTATATTTACAAATACCGTAATGTAATTGTAAATAATACATTAGGAGTTATACAAAGTTCTATATTATTGTAAATTATATTTTGTATTATTAGATAATATGAGATTAGTAATGTAGGGTAAGTTACAGTTTAACTTTGGGCTATTTAGAATGACGTGGCAGAGTTATAGATTTAGTTATTGTAGCATGAGCATCACTGAAGATGGCGATTTGTCGTTGAAACGCGTTCGAATAAATAAACATACTATTTTTGTTTAAGTTTATTTATATTAACTGTACCATCGCACAAGTCAAGCTCAGTGTTTATCAACTGATTTGGTTCAAATTTAAGTGAAATGTGTAGAATAAAACGACCAAAGTCCTGAGATAAAGCCAAAATGTGTCTACATATTAAATTTGATTGAAATCGGTCCACCTGTTTCGGTTATAAAATACGACGGATGACAGATAGTCAGACATATTCCCCAAAACCATTGGTTGATATTTCTAACAAAATACATAACTTTCCCTATCTTACGTAAATGTAAGAAGTAAAAAATGGAGATACATGGTTTCAAAAACTTGTATTTTAGTTAAAAAACTGGGTTAGGTAAGTTCCATAACAGCGGTTACCAAATTGTTACTAATATAGAAAATCTAATAACATAATCTCGGAATTCAGGTTTAAAATCTTTGAGAAATAAACAATTATCTATTTAAAAAACACCGGGGCAACGAATTTTGAAAATAGGTTAATAATTATTGCATAAAGAAAGCTTTTCTAACATAATATTTTATTAACCATGATATTTATTTTAAGAGCTATAGAGTATTGTTAAACCCGGAATAATAAAAACTCTATTGCGCCAATTTTTTATGTTCGTAATTAAACCCAATGTTCATAAATAAGTAATACCTGTGCCATTACGATCTTGGCAGGAAATCTAAGTAGCTATAAGCCTAAATAAGTACTTAACTTTCCGAGTCATAAAATCCTAAAGTATTCTACGTTTAAAATTATATTAACTAATTATTCATTAAGATATAAATTAACATTTCAAGCTTTTCATAATTATAGATGTTAATAGTAAATAAACAAGGTACATTCTTTTATCATGGGAACTATTTAATATCGTATTAAATTTAAATCAGATTAAAGTATTATTCTGATAAAAAATTGACAACCATTTTTCAGGTTAGGTTAGATTATGTTGTTAGGTTAGGTTAGGGCGATAACTTTCTTAGTTATTGTTTGATAAACCTACTAGTTTAGGAGTAGTAGGCACTTAAAGATTTGGCGTTTGAAATATTTTCAAGAGGTGATTTTCCATACTTCCCATTGTTCAGTCAAGGAAAAAATATAAGAAGGCATATGCTAAATGTGTAAATACTGATGTAGGGCTAGAAACAAAACAAATAATTTATGACACAAATAAAAACTTACTAAAATCTAGTGTAAGCTAAGTAAGGTAGTGAGGTATTGAATAGTCTATAAAATTCCTATTATTAGTATTTATACATCCTAGACTGCTCCTAATTATATTTCCACTTCATTTAACAATGTGAAGTATGGAAAATTATCACCTGTAAATGATTTAAACGTCAAATGTTGGAATTTTAAGCGTCAATTACTCCTAAATGATTAGATTTATCAAACAATAACTAAGAATAAAAAATGCTTTTAACTTTGTACAAAATCTGGGGTCCCTGTAAGATATTAAATAAATTGTCAGCAATATTGAAAAACAACGGCCATTTTTCAGAGTTTGCAAAACAGATTTATACGTTATATAAAAATTTAACAACGGTATTTCATTTAAAGTTTTCCATCAGATTAATAGTTACCTATATACATATAACGCTCACGATAAAATAATCAAATGATAATAATATTAACAGCGGATGTTTGATTATAGTTATTCATATTCAACTAGGAATATACTTTTTTGAGTCCTTGATACTAATATTATATTTTTAAAATAAATGTGTAACATAATCACTTTTCGGAGAAATGAAACTGTTGGACCAAACTTAATGAAACAGTGTTTTTTTCTAAATGTGTAAAGTGTTTAATGCATTTAATAACTGTAACGTACAATTTGGATTACCGGCAGTACAAAAAAAAAATAAACAATCTAAAGCTATTAGTAGGTAAAGGTAAACAAAAGGTGTCAACAAAGTAATTACCAACCCTTATTATACAATGTAACACAAACACATCGAGTAAAAGTAATGCTCAACAGTTAATTTCTTGGGCCTTGTAGTAAATATTAACCAGTAGGGTAAGTTTGTTTAAACCCGTTGTTACACAGGTTTTCTGAACTTCGAAATACTGATTTCATTACTTTCTTGATATAAGGTAGGCCCTAACGAGCCTCGTGTCAGTGTCTTGACCTTGGCGGTGTAAATATGTGATTGAGCCTCAACTCGCTACGCTTGTGTCGGTTACTCGACCCTCCGCATTTCGTTAATATACAAATATGACATTGTCTTGAGTTAAAAACTCCATTGCCGATAACAGCTTCGCTATTTGTCATCGTAGAAATGTAGGATTGGCACCATTACATGCAGAATTGAAATCTGCAAACTAGTGTCTAATTTACAGTTTGGCCAGTTTCGGATGGCGTGTATCGTACCCTTTGCTCTCGTACGCGCAGTGACGGACTGCCAGGACAATGGCTGGGCGAGCTATCTGTCACTCACAGCAAGATTTCTATTATCCTAACGATTTTTTACAAATGTTAGAATTATTTTTTACAATTATATTATTGGCATGTACGTGAATTTACAAGAAAAATAAGTCAAAACTCGACCATATTACTTCAATGTAAGGGCTACTTATAAATATTTAAAAAAACTACTTCTCTGCGTTTCGAAGCTTTTTTAAAGCTTGTGTTGGAGGCTTGAGACAGTGAAATATTTCATTAAAAGTCGGGTGTATGTTTTTGTTGTTTTGTGTGTTTTTTTTGTAGGAGATACTTTGTCAGAACAAGAACTATTTACAAAATCTTTTAAAAAGTGTATTTTCATGTTTCACTTCTTTTTGAAAAGATCAGGCTGTTTATTCTAAGGGGGCACAGTTGATGTCCTCATCTTCATCTCTCCTTCAGTCGTCACCTGATGCCAAGATGATGATGAATTGTTCCACACATCAAGGCTCGACTCATCAAGGCCTTCACTCTTCCAGTCTTCTTCCATGATTTTTTCCACATGTTCCACATATTTGGCCCTCTTTTCTCTCGCAATTGTCTATCGACTCCACGAATAGATTCTAGACATCTTTGAGCTTAAACGTTGTATTTCGTTTCTTGAAGTCCTTCAGGTTTGAATACACCATTTCAATGGGGTTGTAATGGCAGTGATACGGTGGTAAGGCGGATGAGCTTGAATCCCCTTTTCACAGCTTCTACAACGATGACGAGGGTTGGTTGCGGTGGTTTGTGTAGTCAGATAATCATCCTGGCTTGGGTGTGCAGAATTTGACTTTTTTTCAGCGCACTCATAGTAAAAATAGTACTACAATAAAGTTCGTTGATAATATTATTTATAAAAAAAATACTATCAAAATAAAATAACTACAACACCACAGTCGGCCCCCTACCAGGTTTAGCTAATATTAGCAAAATTTGGATTTGTGAAATGGTTTTAAAGGGGGAAGTTTATTTGTCACTAATCGTTTCCCAATAACCATTATAAAATTAGTGAATCATTTACAAGCGGATGTAGGAAGGGCGGATGTGACTAACCGAGGAGGATGTGGCTATATTGGTGGATTATGTAAATATTGAAAATCTTGTTTAAGAGGCACTAACTATTTGGATACAACTTTAAATGATATATAGCCCCGCATAATGTTCCAGTAATTCGATATTTATTTAAGACGTTTACAATATATATATATATATATATATATATATATATATATATATTCATCATTATATAATTATATGTTACAATAATTGTAGTTATTCCTTACTTTGCAGTAATAATTGGACTTATTTTTCTTGTAATTTCATGTAAATGCCAATAATATAATCGCAACAAAACAATTCTATAATTTGTAAAAAATGTAGTAGGGTACTAGGCGTATTGTTATGAGTGACAGGTAGATCTCGCAGCCTTTTTCTGGCCCTGCGCGTCTATGAGCGAAGGGTCTACTAATCCGATACATGCCATCCGAGACTGGCCACATTGTAGAGTGTTAAAATTTGAATAAAATACGAGTTATGAAAAAAAAAAAAAAAAAAAAAAACTGATTAGAATCTTTGCCATTTTAACATAAGGTTTTACATGAGCACACTATAGTCCTCTATAAAAATTTCATTTTTTTAAAATTTTGATATCGTATTTACGTAATGACGACAACAGCAACATTTGGGCTCCACGTAAAAAATCTTTTTTTTTTGTTTTCTGAGGTTATGAAGCGTGAAAATCAGTCAAAAAAGACGATCGATATTTTTTTGTGATTAACGAAACTTACCTTATACTTTGAGAGTAAGTAATAATGATTCCTAAAACTATTTTATGTCCTATATATTCTCTCGATACTATAAATAATCCTTTTAACAAAAGGGAGTATATATTTCCAATGGAATAATGACATCATGACATGAATTCAACATTATCATAATGCTCTTTATAGAGCTAAGCTTTAAATACGATCTGCTTTAAACTTCCATTAAATAGTCATTATCTCGCCCACAACTTTAAACGACTACAGATACGGCTACCGGAGAAAATTGATATTAAAAATGAAGAAAGGTAATTTTGTTCATGAAATATGTTTTAGGTAATTAAATGAACAAAACAAATACGTTTAGAGTTTCATAACGTTCACGGATCTTAATTCCACGAATATACTTTCATTGTTTTTAAAATGTAATTCAATTGTTTGTTGGTGTGTATATAGTCTTAGCTATAATAATTTATTACATTTTTTTGTTTTATAGATACTTTACAAGATCTCACTATGAGGTTCTGTTGAGATGGGTAATTGACAATCAAAAATTAGTCAATAATTCCCACCCAAAACTGTGGCAATTTAACTTAACTTTCTCTACGTTATGAACCTTCCTACGTCTTTACTATTCATTAGTTGCGCAAAGTAATTTTTATTTAATATACACCACTGGGCCACCCTTCTTATACATAAAGAGGGCCAAAGTCTTTCTTATATTAAAACTCTTCTTTCTGTTGTGGTCAATTTCAATTTGTTCTACTAAAATGATATAAATATTAAATATATAAAATTGCAAAAAAAAGATGAAACCACTATATATATATTCACAGGATATATAAAAACAAAAATAAAATAAAAAGGTGAAATGATAAATTAAATGTATTAAGTCTATTAAAACTAACATAGAAAAATCATACATATACACACATACATATGCACGTACAAAAAAGATGTTTGTATAAAAAAGAACACCAAAATAATTAATATAAATAATTCTAAAGGATTCCAGTCGAAGTTTGGTATACACATTTTATATATTACATTTTTATCTAAATATATCAAGAATCAAAACTTTATCTCATAAAATTTATATATTGCAGTTTTTCATTTTTTGAGATATTCAATACAAAAAAAATTCTAACATTCACTACCCTACAATTTATATGATAAAGTTTTGATTCTTGATATATGCAGATAAAAATGTAACACAAAATGTATACACCAAATTTCGACTTGAAATATTAATAATTTTAAAAGCTACAATTATAAAAAAAATGGCCGAAAAATAGAAAACGAGGCGTTTCCGGACGCATGTTTATAGGCACTTTTTATTTTGACGCGTATAAGTTTGCTACGACATTTCTGAACTTTCTTTCTCTACATTTTATGGTAGGTACAACCTAATTTAATTATAAAAACAGCTTTTACATTTTGAACCTTTACAAAATGTCACAGTGCAACAGATCGTATTTTTAACCAAAAATAGTGGACAGATAAATATGTGTGTAAAATCAAATAAAATTTTAAAAAAATCAATAAATTTAAAAGAACTTTTAAATGGATTACCACCTAATACGTTTTACTGTTGGAAGAGGATTTATATAAAAGCTTTTATATATATCACAGAAACGTTTTATAAATATAAAAGCTTTTCCCTCTGGTGACAATAATGCAGTTTTTAACAATACAAAATTCACATTTGTACTAAGCATTAAGAATTGAGATATATTTTTTATAGCATTAGTAGTTGGTTTAAAAGAGGATTTCCTGAACCATTATCTGGGATTGTAACATTAGAGTTGCTAAAGGCGTTAGCACATCTCGTAGTAGTAAACAGTAACAGGGACTCACCATAGTGTGGCAATCCCAATATAACTTAGCTGGATTCATGACTATTTTGATAAAAACCCTCTCTTTCATCTTTACTGTTAGGTCTCTCTTGAAAAACTATTGTTCTCTTCAACCCTAAGGTTATTAGCTGTCTTTATTTGGTGTTCTTTTTTTCCTTTGCATTTATCAAGTTTACGATCTATATGGTTAATTTTAAAAACCATCGACCACTGTTTTTTGACTAATCTTTGCGTTAGGTCAGAAAATCGAAAGTTGGATTTAGTTTACCGTCCAACCGTTGTTGTTGTCGTCTGTACGTTAGCGCAACAGCGGCCTCAAAATTAAGATAAGAGAATTTGTTATAGGGGGCTACAGCGTGCTCATATTAAACACTATTGAAAATTTATGAACATCTAGTTAAAAATATCAAAATGGTGGTAATTGTAGACAGTTTTATGTTATCTCGTGTGTTACTCAACTTATAACAATTTTTTTCCCTCTTAAATAACGTAAATTCTGGATGATAACACATTTTACACTGTTTTTAACACAACTCTAGAAGAAAACGTCAATAGAAGTCGATTAGGGCTTCTTGTTGGCCACAAACAAAATAGGACTATTCTTCCAATCCAACAGTCAAGAAACCTGTAATTGAGAGATTCTCGTACATTGAGACTGTATAGGAGTGGCGCTCCGTTTTACTAATAAATGAAACTTCTTTCTCTTCCTGTGTCATTAATTTATGGTAAAACATACGGTTCAGAATGTCTCTCTGATTGTCGTATGTGTAGTGTTCTACACTCCAAACGTTTGGAAATATCTTCGGACGTTATTTCCATCTTGTTGCTAAGATTTTGTCGTCACAATTTGGCGGTGGCTTTCATAAGATGAAATCCGAAAATTACCATTTTATTCAAATAGGCGCTAAATGTTTTGATAAAATCGTGCTCTTAAGAACCCGATAATATATAAAAGTGCTGTTTTGTGAGTTATGGTGTTATAAAATATTTAATTTCTATGAACAGGATCTACAGATTTCCTTCAATTTTAATGAAACATGAAACTTAATAACCCAAACCCTCGTGCATAGTCGTAAGTATACAATATTTCGGTTTAGGAATAATTGGTAAAATAAAAATAAAAATAAATTTGACAGCTGTCACTCTAAGGACCCGTTTATAGCACAATGAAAGGATGTTTAGGTCATTTAGGATGATTAAGAATCGTCATCTTAGTTTATTATGGATATTAGGTAAGTTGAAATATATACAGAGTGTTTCAAACTACGTTTAAAATTATGTTGTTTAAAGGATTAAAATTCTTGAAAGAAGATGGAATGAATATTAAATAAAGACACCCCCCCCATGATCCAGAAATATTTTATTAGCGTTAGGGTAAGAAAAGAACAAGCGTTGCTCGAAAAAGATCTAATATTAAAGCTGAAAAAGAAGGATCTATCCCAAGGGCAACAAACACACAGAACACAATTCTTACAAAAAATACGCCTAAGTATCAGACGCGTTTCAACGACAATGTCGTCCTCTTCAGTGATACATGACCTACACCAATCAAACTATAACATTATAGTTATATATAACAATATGTAAGTTATAGTTTGATTGGTGTAGCTCGTGTATCACTGAAGAGGACGACCTTGTCTTTGAAACGCGTCTGATACTTAGGCGTATTTTTTGTGAGAATTCTGTTTGTTTGTTATACTGTATAATTTTTCTCATAAGTCAAGCTCAACATTTAATATTTAATATAAACGATGTATGTAAGTGATATTTTAACTTCTAACACAATTCAAATTTGAAGTGTATCATTATATAGTTGCTGGTATATGTTTCATATAGAATATGTTTTTATCACCGTATTCTATACGCTAATAAATATATTAGCGCGCTCTGTGATTTAACAGTTTCTATGTAAATACATGTAATATATGGATGTATGCATGATTCAAGTGTTGAAGGCAATGTTAGTATACTACTTTGGCGAGACAATTAGGCTGATGTATTTTGATAGTGCGGCATAGATGGGACATTTAACAATGGATTTACAGTTCAATAATAGAAACTCTCTATACAGGGTGGTTCAAAATTGCACGGGAACACTTCGGAGGTGATTTTATGGAAGATGAAAGTTTATATGAAAATAGATCCGGAAACGCTTCGTTTTTCATCTGTCCACCATTTTGTGTTTAAACAAATAACATATTTTTGGAGGTAGATAATATATTGAGTGAAAATTTAGTATACATACTATGTAATTTTTACCAGTATACTAGAAGGCCAAGAAAGTCTTTGTAAATTTTCAAAATAGTGGGCTTTTAAAATGTTTTATATAAAATATCCCTTAAGTCATTAACATTACAAAATACTTACAAAAAAAAACTATTTTTAAAAATTTTTACTCTACGTCAAAAGAATAACTTATATTTTTACAAAAAAACATATTTTTGGAAGTAGATAATATATTGAGTGAAGATTTAGTATATATATATATATATATATATATATATATATTATGTAGCGTTTTACCAGTATACTAAAAGGCCAAGAATTTATTTTGTAAATTTTTAAAATGGTGGACGTTTAAATTGTTTTATATAAAATATCTTTAACCATTATAAAATTTCTTACAAGGAACAATCGATTTTCTTCCTATAACGAAAAAAAAATTAATTTTTACATTAGGTCAAAAAACAAAAACAAAACAACTGATAGTCTATTTTGACAAAAAACATAAAATCTTAGTTGTTTTCAACACCCAAAATCTATTGAACAGAAATGTACCAAAACATAAATTTTTCCCAAAACAGTTTTAAATTGTCGACTGTTAAGAAATCATGTTTTTACGATAAATCAGTTATTCTTTGAGCAAAAAAAAAAAATAAAAATAATAAACATTTTATTTTTCGTTTAAAAGAGAAAAATTGATTGTCCCTTATAACTATTTTATTTTGGTAATGGATTAATATTTGATGCTAAACCATTTAAAAATCTCCCATTTTGAAAATTTACCAAAAAATGTCTTCGTTTTCCGGTATACCGAGTACATAAATATTGCTTATACCAAATATTCTTTCAATATATTAACCACATCCAGACATATATGTGTTTTTGTTTTGTTTATAAAAAACACAAAATGGTAAACAGACGGATAACAAAGCGTTTTTGAACTATGTTTAAATGTAAAAAATCTAAAATCAACCCCCGAAATATTACCTTGCAATTTTGAATAACTCTGTAGATATACTATCTTTCGAAATACTTAATTGTGTTTATGCTAATGTAAACCTAATTGTTGACATTGTAGTTGTTCACAGGGTTTTTATTATTTTAATTAGTCCAGTTTTGCGTTGTTCCTGACCGTAGTTTTAAACTCTCAGCGCCATTTCCACTCTCAGGTTTAATTTGTAATTGCAGTTAACATATTATCCAGTCCCATTGGGGTTACATAAACAGAAATAGTTCCTGAAGACAATTAAACATATTATTACAAAATGTTTTGCCAAAAAAAAACTGTTGAATTGTTCCAATATTACTTAGAACACGAGGTGTGCTAAGTCTGTTTAGTAATCTCCTGTTTTTTGACTGATCTTCATGTTTTAAGGTCTCTGGTAACTGAAAAAAGAGATTTTCGAGACAAGGTATCTATTCATCGTCGTCTGTATGAAAGCACGATAGCTGCCACAAAATTTAAGAAAGGAACATGGAATAATGGTGTAGTTTAATCAATTGAAACTTAGGAAATAGAATTAAAAATGTTAAAATTGCAGCCATTAACGTAGTTTGTTTGGTTCATATTTCATTTATTATACACACTAAATTAGAAACAATTTCATATTAATTTCTACATGTAATGTTACCAACTCCACCTATCTACGAAGGTAAATTGCAAAGCTATTGTGAAAAATGTAATGTCGATGAAATTTTGATTTTAATATATTCTGTAGTGTCGAGAGTAATACTTTTTCGTATACACACACTACGAGGCCCGTAAATCAATGATATACATAAATACGAGGTTAAGAAAACCAGTGTAACCAACTTAACCTACTGGATAAAGGTTTTGATCTACCAATACAATTTAACATTTATTTCAAGAGAGAAGAAACCAACTGTTGTACATTACATTTAGATAATCTGCTTGTATTATATGATGGGTGTAGGTAAGTACCATGATGGCGCCCATCAACTTTAAATTGTATATAATAAGTGGTAATATACTACCTGCATAACCAAAAATCGTAAATACAGTTTAATTCTATAAAATAAAACTAAAATTTGTACGTTCGTATAATTCTAATATTTTCTACAGTTGATTTAGTGCTTCAAATAATATAATACACTAATAGTCTGTATTTAAGTATTTAAATAATATAAAATTCATGGCTTTTGTTTCTATCAAAATCATAAATGATTTGTCAATGATCGTAGAAAATTATTCAAATTCTAATGGGACCAAAAACGTCGTTCGATAGTTGTCAATCAAAAAGTAAATCTGAAAAATATTTATATGTTAAAATACGATTTGAATTTACCATGAACTAAAAATACTTCCGAATTGGGAACAAATCAAACTTATACTTATCTCATCCTTTTGACGATTTAGATTTGTGTGAAAATATCGGTTTTGGATTTATATGAGGACAGTGTAATACCAAACAATACGATTCTTAGTGATCAAAATATTAGATACAACGTATTGAAAAGAATCAATGATTTATTAATTTAAGTAAAATCAGTTTTGTTCTCTTTGAAGTAATGTTATATGAACCTTTGTTTGATTTAATTGTTCTCATATGTTTTTATTTGCGAAAGCTTTGAACTTCAAATTAGGTGACAGTGTTTGATGCCTTACCAGATGTTTTTAACAACATCGTTATGGTGGCAGTAAAATCTCTCGTTTGTATTTCACAGGTATAACGTCTTATATCTGCTTCAGAATTCAGATTTCTTATGATCTTATATTTTATAACGAACACTAGGCTGATGTTTTTGTTTTTGTGGTTTTTATTTTATAGTAAGACCAGTATTCACTGTCCTAGATATACTTATCAGCTATATAGCTTTTGTGCACGTTGATTCGCAGGACCTTATCAACATCTCATGTTTTCGGAAAACTCTGAGATGCTTCGATTATGTCTTCCTGTTTCATTATCTGTCCCCATTCCATCTAGTGATTCAATTAGTTTTCTGACCAGAATAGGGCAGTCAAAGACTACGCATTGAGGTGTTTCACAGTTGCACCACATATCATATACAAAAGGTCCGTTGTGTGTAACCCCATTTTGTGTAGATGGTTACGGAAAAGTCAAGAATCTAGTCAATCTTCACTGATCAGTCATCTGTTTGGAGATTAGACACTTGAGCATAGTCTCAGACTGTACATTACCTATAGTTTTCCTCTTGAGTTCAATCCCATCATCAGATAAATTAAGAATCACTCATTTGAATTTATCTGATGATGGCATATAAATTCCGAAATGGGTTATTTAAAAAAATGAGAAATGAGTTCACGTGACCCCTTTTATTGTTTTTTACAAAATGACGCGTTTTGTGAGTTCTACTTATCATCAGATAAACTAAGAATCATTCATTTGAGTTTATCTGATGATGGTATAAAAGTTCCGAAATGAAAATTAAAGAAAAAAAAGCAAAGACGTCTCTTGAACATATTAGATAAAGTACTTCATTGTATTATACATATAGCTATATCTATAAACTTTTTTTTCAAGAGCTCCTTTATTTTGAAACTCCAAAGTGGTCAAGATACTTGTCACAATAAAAAACTAAAAATTTTGATTTTTTAAAATCTGCTCTGACGATTTTGATAACATTTTGAAATGTAATTCCTAAATATCTAAATAAACCATTTACAATTTGTGAATTATCGATAAAATAACTCTATCTTAGACGCTTCCCCTATAACTTTACTCTACTTCTTTTGACTACTGTACGTGTCCTTACTTCAAGTTCTTATTATTACACACCGTTAGGACTTGCAGGTTATTTAAGAATTGAGGAAGAAAGTGTTATAATGTAAATAAATGTGGACTTTTATAGCTCATAAAAAGTAATGCTTCCCGTCATACTCTTAAGTGTGAGTTATTGTTGAAAAAATGTTTGCCTTCTTCTTATTTTAAAAATGAGTCTGTTTTTCCTTGCTGAGAATGTAGTATCAATGTTTATATTGACATGTGTCAAGTCAATAATAAACTTTCTTCACACGCTGTTTTAATTTGATTAATGTTCATTTACATAGAGTAAGACGAAATAAATAAGGACGGGATATCCTATATAAATTGCCCAATAAATCTTGGCTATCTTTGACTCTTTATCATCTTTTTGATAACTGAAAATTAGATGTAGCTCCTATTAGAATAGAAACATAATATTACTAATTTTTAAAATGGGCTAACGTTGAAATATTTATCGTTACAAGATATGATTTTTTTGTTGTTACAAACAGAAAATTGCGGCTAGATAGGAAGTATGTTTATTTAAAATTTTTATTGGTTTTGATATGAGGAATAAGTTCTTGAATTTTTGAAACTTTTTTTTAAACAGACTGTATATTAGGACCTGCAAAAAAGGTTTGATTGTTTCAAGATTTCTACGCACATAATTGTCATCAATTTTACATGCACCCTTTTGTTTTACAAGAGTTTATTAAAAAAACTAAAAGAGGGTGGACTCCAACTAAACAACAAAAATAATTTGATTTCAAAGCTCCAAACTCTCGTGTTTAGTTCCAATTTCAGAAATAAATGGAATATCTAGATTTAACTTAACTAGATATTTGAACATTTCGATTTTACTCAAATAGTACACGCATTAGTCTATTTCTTAATATTCAGAATGTAAATCCTCGGATTAGTCTACAATTAATTTATTTTCACCAGAAATAAAACTAATTTGACTCTCTTTCCCAATCAGATTTATTATTTTTAACAATATATCATGTATTTTGACAACCACATACCACATTGCTACGTAAAGTTCCACGCCATATTGATTTACACTGGGTCACAGATAAGTTAGTTGAAAATTAACTTCTTATCATGTACTATCCTTGAACTTAATATACATTTGGAATATGACAAAAAACAAAAAAAAATTCTAGTTATAACCAGTTTTAACGATTGAAAAAACTAATGAAAATTAACATTTTCCTTTTTAAAGGAGAAAAATTTATTTAGAATAATTTCTAATTTGTAACAACTTTTAGAACATAATTTACAAATATTTTCAATTTACAAAATTAATATGTTTATAAAAATCATAGTTATAACTAATCAAATAATCACCATCAAAAACCACATGTTATCGTAATTAGAACAAGTCTCACATAATAAATGGATAAACTCCATAGAATTTCAGTGTAATCCAACGGTATAGAGAACAGTGTAATTACCTCATGGTAAATATTTTTGCTGTCATAGCGTAGCTTGTTAAAATATCAGTGCAAACCATATGTAAATAGGAACTTTTAAAATAATTTAATGTAATATACTTTTATACAAACATAAATATATTGTAACACATAATAATAATTATATTGCGCAACAGAGTGAAAACAATTTAGAACGCTACTATCCAGTATGAAAACATTTATTTATCGTCTGTACGTGAACGGTATCTGAGTGTGCTCTCAAAAGCTCAATAGAACTCAATGAAATAAGTAATAATGGCGGAAAAAATAGATTGCATATTATGTATTTGTTATAATATTTTTTAAGCAGTTTATAATATATTGTATTATCTAATTTATTTAACTTGATTTGTAAGCATTTGATTGTATAGTTAGTACAAATATTCTTCTTCATTGTTTCATAGCTTGTATTATTAATTTGACATTGCTATGTAGCTAATGTTTTGGAAATAAATATTGTTTGGAAAATCACTAACGCCTCTAAAATTCCAGATTGGGAGCGATTTGAGTACGGGATTTTTTTAGTTGTTATAGTAATTAAACCTAACATTGAAATTTGAAATCGTCAGGTCAATTTTAAGGTATAGACACAGCCAGTGATTCATTTTAAATTCATCCTTGATGATTCTGGAATAGACACGTTCACCAATATATTTATTTGTTTTTACTCTAAGGAGCTACATTTGACAAATGTGTTTATGGGAACCATCATGGTACTTACCCAGCGTCATCATACAATATAATGTAAGTAAAATTTTCAAATGTAATGTTAATCCCTGTAGAAAATGTTAAATTGTATTGGTAGATCAAGAGGTTTGTAAATTTGTTTTAAATTAGTAGTTACACGGGTTTTCTGTAACGTCGGGTAAGACCTAATGGGCCAGGAAGATGTGTATGTATTTAACAGTATCCACTCACTTCGCTCATCTTGGTGGCTCGGCCCTGCTAGATCTCGTAGCTATATCATTTTTCCTTTTGAAGTCTGTGTTCAACCTTATATTTTTGACATTAACTTTGCTACTTTTCATCGTAGTGTGTTGGTACCATTACATGCAGTTTTGAAATATGGAAATAAGTAGGGCCTATTTGATTTAGTGTGTTAAGTTATTAACATACGAGATATAGACTGTTAAAAATTATCGTCATTTTGACGATGTCAATTCCTTTTTTTCTGAATTTTAATAAGGATCTACATCAGCACACTATAGTCAGTGGGTATCCTTGATTTATCCTGGGTATATAACGTTATTTACATATTTAGAAACATAATACCAAAGAGACAAATTATTTACCTCATCAATTTTTATAATCAAGTGATTTTTTAAATCTTCTTTTTCAGTAAGAAATAAACCTTTTTATATAGTTATTTGTCAAAATTATTATATTATTAAATCTTTGTTGAATGATTTATTGAAATTAAATAAAAAACATTAAGGGGAGCAACGAAATCATAGAGTTGAATCATATTTTTTTCGTTATTTTAGAATTTATGTCAGGCATATTCATGAAAAGAAATTAATATTTCCTTTTTTGTATTATAAATAATGCAATGGGATATTATAATGATGTGAAATCAGTAGAATTTCAGTATCTGGATAAAGCAAGTTTTTTTTCTTGTTGACTAGATGAATTAAATCTGTTCATATATATATTTGATTCTAGGATTCCAAAATTAAAAATCAACTTGATACTTTCAAAATTTTTATTGGAGTATTTATATAACTAATATAATTATAGCTTTATAATGCTCTTAGTTGTTTTATAACTTGTGGTTGTAATATCAACTATATCACTACAAAGTATGCCTAGCTACATCTATCGATATTAGTAATGGATTCTTTAAGTTTTCCTGTAAACTTTCTAGAGACTGCAGCAGATGTCCCTGTTTCCCACACCAACCCTTTGTGAATGTGATAGCTTCCTCTCAACAAATTCTCTCTTATTTGTAAACACATTAGTGATGATTTCGTTTGGTAAGATGTTATCTATTTCAGGAGATTTTCAGTAATAAACCACAAGTAATAAAGTGGATATTTAATTGTAAACTATCGATTATTTTCGAGTCAGTGTAGCGGTGATTTTGTTTATATTTTACGTGGTATACCCCAATAATCTCCTCATATAAGGACATTATCCTTAACATCACTTAAACGTTGTATACAAAACCAGTTTGTTTTTTTTATATTAACCTTTACCCAATTGTTAAAAGTTATATTTTTTATAGAAAAATTGATTATTCTTTGATTAACAGAAATTTTTATTCCCTTTAAAAGAGGAAAAAAAGGAAAATCTCTTGTCTCTTGTAAATTTTTGTAGTTTTCGAGATATTTTACAATAAAAATTTTGAATGTTCGCCATTTGGAAATGTACAAAGTAATCTTGGATTTCTGGGGTATACTAGGTTACATAAATAATAGGTATACCACATCTTCAATTTACATCTCACCTACATTTAAAGATATGTTTTTTCCAATATTTTACCTATTGTCAAGAGTGTACCTTATTTTATTGTAAAATAAAAAAATGGCGTTTTAAAGAAGCGTTTATTGACCTATGTATATATAATAATTATCTTAATTTTAGCTCTAGAAACAGTACTAGAAAAATTGTCTTAAATTTTGAATTACCCTGTATTTATTAATATGATTAAAAAAAATATAACTAGCAGTAAATACATCAGAATTTGATCATGCTTACAACCAATTATATAAAATCGGGCTAAAATTTTATTATTATAACTTTATTTTCTATTTCTACTCGTTAAGTATAGTACATTTTCAATTTTATTTCTTGTTAAACTTAGTTTTTGTTAAATGTGCAGCAGTATATATGAATTTTGTTAGACATGTCTAAATGTTGCTCAAATTGTTACTATGGCATGTTTACAAAAATAAAATTAAACTATACAGCCTTTACGAGGATTTACATTTGTCTTGGTATTATTCATCCTTTAACAGTATGGAATCCTTTTTAATGTAATTTGTAACGTAATGAGTCTTTGTGCAGAAAACATTTCATTAATGGAACTGTAATTAAATAAAATGAGTTATTGTTACAGTTGTCATTCGTTTAAAAAAGTTGCTCGCTTTTATTTTCAAAGTAAACTAAGTATATAGTAAGTTTTGTTCACGAAAAAATATCAACCTCTCTTTGCTTAATTATTCTCATGTTTCATGGCCCTAGGAAAGTGAGTTTAGCCATGCTGTCCGTCCATCGTCGTTGTCGCCTGTAGCACGATATCAAATAAGGATGGAAACAATTAATTATTATAATAAGCTCATACAAAATTCATTTGAAACTTAGATACATCAAATGGAAAATATTTGTTTTTGTTCATATCTGGGTGCATTATGTACCAAATTAAATATAAATTAGCAAACATTTGAAATTTTGCTTGTAAACCATTACATGCAGATTTGATATCTGCAAATTTGTATCTAATTTAGTGTATTACAAAAAACCAGTGTTCAGTACCAATAAACCTTACATCTATACAATGACAAATAGCGAAGGTATTGTCAAAAATGTAATTTCGAACACTGACCACCTATGAAAGTGTGATTTTCTTGTAGTTACAACCTAACCTAACCTAACCTAACCTTATCTAACCTAACCTAACCTAACCTAACCTAACCTAACCTAATCTAACCTAATCTAACTTAACCTAACCTTATCTAACCTAACCTAACCTAACCTAACCTAACCTAACCTAACCTAACCTAACCTAACCTAACCTAACCTAACCTAACCTTATCTGACCTAACCTAACCTAACCTAACCTAACCTAACCTTATCTAATCTAACCTAACCTAACCTAACCTAACCTAACCTAACCAAACCTAACCTAACCTAACCTAACCTAACCTAACCTAACCTAACCTAACCTAACATAACCTAACCTAACCTAATGTAACCTAACCTTCTTCATAACCTTAAATACCAACCGACTTCATAAATTAGCGATATACAAGGTTCAGAAAACTTGTGTAACAACTGTTTTAAACAAATTTATCCTTTTGGATAAGACAATTCGATCTACCAATACACAAATACAATTTAACATTTCCTACAAAGTACAAGAAACCAACTTTGGGCATTTCATTTAGTATATCTGCTTGTACTGTATTACGTTCTATTATGGAACTATGTAAGTACCACATTGAAATGTCAAGTTGAGGAAATCACTTTATATTTTAAATAAAACAGTAAACTAATAAATAAATATAATACAAACAGTTATTTAACCACTCTGATTTTAGTTTTTATTTAAGGTAAAGTTATTAATTTATTTAAAACAAAGAATTAAAATTGTACAAAAATATATTCGTGTTTCCATTTGAATGTTAAAATCCAAAAAGCAATATAGAAATTTGTTGAATTCAAAGTAAGAAAAATAAACAAGATCATTATTTTAGAGATTTGACGCTGCTGGGAAATTTTCTACCATAACAACAAAAGGCATTTTATGAAATTCAATTATTGTTCAAAATGAAACAAACGTATTTTCTGGTTTTGAAATCACGTGAAACGATGAATTGCTTATATTAATATCGTTGGACAATTTCCATCATTTCTAGACTACTAGGGTTTGTGGAATTTTCATCTTTCTATGCTCTACATTAGTCACTAGATAACGGAGGTTGATTTATGTTCTTGAAACCTTGTGTATTACTTTTATAAACGCAATGTTTGATTAAATCAAATTAATAAATTTAATTTGTCAAATGGTCTTCTTACATTCAAACCATAAAATATATTGTTGTTATAACAGTTTATTTAATATTAGTGTGCTTCAATTTTTCTTCTTCTTTGTCATTTTTTCTCATCATTATGAACATATTTTCTCATTGAAAAGACTGTTAAAAAAGAGTTGAAATTTAAAGAATGAAATTTTTTAAAAAGAAATCCACAGTAAAAAAACGTTAAAGGTAAAATGACTTTTGTTCAGTACTTTACACTTATTATAAATGTTTGACATGGATTTTCAGTAAGAAAAGGCAGCACCTTTTCACAGACGCATGGTATAAATATAGAGTTTATGTATACGGTGCGTCAAAAATCGGGATATATCCATTTTGAGATGGCCTGAGTTAAAAAAAAGTGGAATGATATTTGTCTGTAGTCTGTTGTACGTACAATGTACAGTGGCTCTACAACCTAAACACTTGGACTGCATTTAATCAAACTTGGAATGATAGTATATTTTTAATATCTTTCGAGATTTTTTCTTTCTTGTTATACTCGTAATTCAAATTTTAGAATTACTAAAAAAAATAACAAACAAAAATTTCACTTAATATCTTTGATCACTTTATTTGTGGAGCACAAATACAAGATGAAGTTTCATTTTCAGTTTAAAAACGCTACTGACAGCGGACTGTGACTGGTAAAGCCAAAACCAAAATGAGTGAGGTCTTAGCTTTGCCAGTCACAGTCCACTGCCAGTAAAGCTTGTGTAAGTGTAGCAGCTAATGATGATGACGTTATTGAAACTTCATCTTGTATTTGTTTTCCAAAAATAAAGTGATTTCATAATGGAAAATAGTGTTTTCATTCATTTGGTTATTGAAGTTTCTACAAGTGTAGCTAATTACAGTTGTTGAATGATTTGTAATTTTGCCCAAGTGTACTTTCTCAGGTCCCAATAGAAACGTTATGGTTGCAATCTATCGAAAAATGTGTTGATTTTGAACGATAGACTTCCACGGTCACAAACATCATTATGATCTTGTTCTTCGGGGTTCGACCGCGTCAATATTGTCTGCACGTTGAGTACAGCCGACGTTTTTGACATTTGTTAAGCTTTGAAAATGGACATCTGTAAAGTGCCCGAAACGTCGGCTGTACTCAACGTGCAGACAATATTGACGCGGTCGAACGCCGAAGAACACGATCATAATGAAAAATGTGTTCTTGAGTTATCGATTAACAACACAAATCGTATGGATAGTATAAAATACTTAATTTCTCGAAATCAGATCTGGTGATTTATTAAAAACTTTTAGTGATTTGTGAAGATTAATAACCTAAAACTGTGAATAAAATTACGTTCTAATTTAAATACTTTTTACACGACGTCCATGAACATGTATTTCGTTTTCAATTTTGATTGACTACTACGGAAATTACGTTTTTGGTGATGATTATGTTTGGTTCGTTTTTATTTGTGGAAGCGCAAAAATGTTTTGCACCGTTAGTTAAAAAAAAAAAGCAAGCAAGAATATTTCGAGCAATAACTCAGACTTAAGAGTATGACGGGAAGCATTACTTTTTACGAGCTATAAAAGTCCACATTTATTTACATTATAACACTTTCTTCCTCAACACTTGCGAATCCTAACAGTTTGTAATAAGTAGAACTTTGGATAAATTACACGTTAAATGAAGTGAAGTTACGGAGGAAATATCAGGCCTTTCACAAACTTATTGTGTTCAGAATCGTTAAGTTGAATTTAAATTATGCAATGATGCAAAACAATGTGGATAAATTTAATCATTCTTTCTTTTTCACATGATTTTTGGTTTCTGTTTGATGTGCACTAGTCAAAACGGATAGATTTAGGTCAAATTTGATATTTACGGATATTTTAGCGATGGGCCAAAACACATTAAACGATAAATCATGAAAATTGAGGAGTGCTGCAAAACGACAATAAATTCGAATTAATAGTTTGTTCTAAATGGATGGGTTCTTTAAGGAATAAAAAAAATCCTTCATAGAGTAGAATATCTTCAAGGAATGATTTTTTATAAATTATTTTAATAATTTTCAATTATTTACACATTTACTTTTATATGGAAGCTTTTATGAAATATTTTAAATCTAATTTTATGTCGGTTCGTTATTTTGAATCCAAAAACACAAATTTAAACTGTTGTTCCAAAAATTAAGATATAATATTTTAAAACAGTTAAGGAATACTGGAATAAGTCAAAAATACTCATTTCCTTAAAATCAACACTCACGATGTTGAATGTTTTTATTTCTAGAGCTACTGATGCAAATGAAAAATTATTTGGATCAGCAACTACGGGAATGTATTTAAAAATAAAATTAGGAATAGGCTTAGAACTAGGATTCATTAAAACAAAAATTATATACATTATAATTTTTTTGTTACATAAATTGAATATAAAATCACATTGGTTGATTTTTCACAAAATAAAAAAGTTAAAATAAAGTCATATTATAAAAATAAAAAAAGATATTACAAAGGGAAAATGTTTTAGAAATAGACAATTCTTTAAATTTCTAAAATAATTTTAAAAAATAATAAGGGCCTAAGAATAAAATTTTCTTATAAACATATGAAAAAAAAATCAATGGTAGATTATTAAGCGATATACTAAATTTTGGTAACCTCTAGGTAAAAATATTGTTCCATATGTAAGGAAAGCTGTACTTATTGTTAAAAAAAGGTATTTTTCTCTTATTAGACATGTTTTGGATTGGCTATATAAAGAATTAAGCAATGTACATGGATCCGGTTCAGTTTTGAATTATTTTATACATATTAGGTTTAACATTAAAAAAAAAATTCAAATTACACTATTGATTCTTGGAGAATTAAATATTTTACTAAACATATTACTTATTTTAGAGACTTTTTGCGAAAGATGTGTTTTCTAATATAAAACTATATATGTACGATTTACAAAACTCCCCAGTATAAACTACCTTTATATCACTTATCAAAACAACCTTTTCTGCTTTAACGTAATTTGATTTACTTCTTACAATTTGTATATTCTATTACCATTTTAAATTTCTTATAAAATGTCTTCTTATTAAATATATATATCAACTACTAACAAGCATTGCTCTATACAGTGTAATTGACAAAAAGATACATTGAACTAATAAAAGATTTAGTTAATGGCTTATAGAAAACTTAAAATATAACAATTTTATTAAAATATCGGAGGTGTTTTATAAACTCGGAGAAAAGAAATTAAACCAATAAGTTTCTCCGAGTTTATAAAACATCTCCGATATTTTAATAAAATTGTTATAAACCACGTTATGGTTCTTAAAATTAAATATTTTATAACCTATAAAGGAAAAGTAAAGAATAGAAACTATTTAGTTAAAAATAGAGGCTTGTGGATCTTTTAATAGTTTTATTAGATCTAAGTGTTGCATTGTTAAATTAGTTATCGCATACATTAAAAGGTAAAATTGTAATTTACAAAATTCTAACGTAAAAACTGTGAACTTTGTAAACAGTTAATTAGATCTGATAAAAACATAATATGTGATAAATATAAGAATCTAGTCGTAGTTCTTTATAAGATAGAATAAGCTGATGAAACATTAAACAATTTATTAAAGGAACTGAAAAAAGAACATATAAATGTACTAGATATAGACATTACAGATGATTTTTCTGGGATTTTTAATAAGAGGATTTTCAGATAATATTTAAATTGAAATATTAATTTTTGTATGCAAATAAAATTTAGAGGAAATCGTAACGTAATTTTAAGCAATGACATAACTGTAGGCAAGGGTCGTTAAGCTTTAAAAAATCTAGAGTATAATTTTACAAAGAGTTTATTTGTCAAATGAACAGCCCAGGTGTGTTGAGAACTTGGAGATCATGTTAATTGTTCAAATAAAAGACTAAAAGAAAGTCTAACAACAAAGAAAATGGAATAGCAAGATTCGAAGCTACAATTTAATGAAGATATAATTCTAACACCGAAAGAAGTTCTTTCTATACGTTAAAAGATTGCTTACAACTAATAGAAAATCTCAAAAAATATTACGAAAACTATCTATTCTATTCTATTATCACGAATGTGGAATAAATTAACTAATAATTTAAAAACAGCTGTTGTGTTATTTTTAAGAATTTGCTATTGTAGGTGTATTGAGGAAATAAAAGTAAACAACAATTTTCAAGAAGATGAGAAAGGGAGAAATAAACTTTTTCATTTTGTAATTTCCGCCTATAAATTTATTTTGTGTAATTCCTAAAGAGATTATCATAGAGTAATTAGGACTTTTTTAAAAGAAAAAATGTTGTACTATATATTAAAAAAAAGGAGAAATATTACACTTACGTTATTTAAATTATACTCAATTAATTAATTTCACAGTTAAATTCTTCTTATTTATAATATTAAAAGAAAAGAGAGAAATAATTAAAGATACAGTAGAACCCCTCAAACTCGACACAATGTGGACTTTAAGGTTGTCGAGTTTGGGGGTTGTCGAGTTTTAGGGAACTTTGGTATTTAATGGTTAGGTTTGCAACAAATACTCAAAATTATTTTAAATAACTGTACATTTATTGATTATCAATGATTAAACGTTTATTGCAAAAAAGTCTCTGCCTGACAACAAAAAAATAGTGTGTTCAATCACACATTAAAATTAAATTTATCGATCGGTCAAATGAGATTTAAAAAGTGTTGGCCTTGTACAATACGTTTAGTAAACTAAAAAGACCTATCCTAATATGCTGTAATAAAATTTACAGTAAAGTCTACAGTAAAAAACAGACAGTCCATTAAATATTTTTAAAGATTAAAACAATTTTATATAAAAAACACAAAAACATTAGAGCAAAGTTAGCATTGTTTGAAAAAACTTTTGATTGATCTTTGTTTTTCTTTTTCGACTGGACGTCTGGCAGCTTCATCTCGAAGTCGCCGAAGAAAAAGAATGTCCATACCAAACACAGTCCAATACAAATGCTATAAATTGAACTGCTGATCGCATATAATTAAGAGTCGGATCATTTTTCTCACATGGTTAAGACCTTTATTACAAAACTTGAATCATAGTTCTACGACGCTCCGTTGAATTGTTATGACAAAAGACTTGCCGCTTACTTTAATGGAATCGGTGCTAATGACTGGTAGCATCCGGGTGGTTAGGCGCTTGGGTTCACAACAATATGAATGTTTTGACAACAAATGTTTAGGGCTGTCCTGGTCTACCTGGACCCTTTATCTTTAACTTTGGCCTCTACTATACAGTAGGATTAGAAAGTGGCTAGACAAAGGAGCATCCCTCACAGCTTTATAAACAAAAGTAACAAGCCTCAACCTCCGGGCATCTGGCAGGCGCACATGGCATAAAACAATGCAGTGAATGACCTTGGAAATCCCATGCTCCTTGTCACTGGCCCTGTCGAGTTTGACGGAATGTCGAGTTTGACGGAATGTCGAGTTTGAGGGGTTCTACTGTATGGAGACACAAGAACAAAAATCTGAATATTTAAGTAAAACTACATTGTGAAGGCAGAATATAAAATTTGAATAGAAAAGGAACCAACAATATACAAAATAGAAGACGAACCAGTAAATCAGTTAAGAACACAGTGGTTAGATTTCAAAAAGTTGGATCTTTCTAAAATGTTCGCATATTTTGTGCAATTTTTGCACATTTATTTAAAAACGTGCTTGGCACAAGATGCTGTTAAACGAATCCCCTGAATATTGGTAGAAGATTTAATATTTACCCTATAGGATTCACGTATAAGTAGGGGTGTGATAAACCAGAGAGATCGTAGATTCAGGCTTCTTCATATAGCCTTGGGTTAAATCCTTTTTTCATGTTTCCTTTGAGGTCTCTCTTGACCACCTTTTATTGATTTCCGACTCTGAGGCTATTAATATATCCGAATGCTAGAGGTTTTTCTTAAGACGATGATGACAGAGAGATTTTTCGGCTTTAAATATCAAAAGATAAAAAACTAAATATAACATATTTAAAAACAAAAATTAATATTACAAACGGTAATATTATTAGTTGTAAAATAAAACCACTAGTTGACCGATAAACTAAGAATTTAAAATTTTAAACCAAAGTAATAACAAAGATGCAAGTGTGGTTTTAACATGTTCCTTTCGAATTATTTATTTGAATGGCTGCATAACGGAATGAGTGACAAATTTACGGTGTATTTTATATTGCAGCAAGAACACTTCTAAAATGTAATTTCGTTTAATGGATAGCTTAGTTATGTATACATTTCAGATTACAATATGTTTCATTTATTTTTAATACACGTTGTTTATTATATTTTGAAATACTTTCTCTGACGTTACTACTGTAGCTTTGCTTTAACATAATATCTTTAAACATTTATAAATGAATAGCATGTTACAATGGCGAAGGTTGAAAAATACATTGATAACAGTTATTTATTTATTACATACTATAATATTATAGAAATAACTGTATTGATGATAATATATAAATTGACCAAATTCATTAACAGTTAATCTGCGGAGATTATGTTCCAAAAGTTTACCTTTCTGGTTATGCTATTGTAATGTAATTAACCTAATGGGCTTATTAATATTGCTAAGCTAAGCTAACCAAACATAAGCTAACCTAACCTAACCTAACCTAACCTAACCTAACCTAACCTAACCTAACCTAACCTAACCTAACCTAACCTAACCTAACCTAATGGGCTTATTAATATTGATAACACGTGTGGAAATCCCAAGGGACCCTAGATAGATCTACAGCTATATTCATGTAGTCTTGGTTTATAAAACTCCTCCATTTTTCATTTGAATTTTGTCTTTATTTCAGAGACCAAGAAACCAACTTTTAGCTTACATTTAGAGGATCTACTAGTATTACAGTGTATGCTGGGTAAGTACCTTGATGGCGCCTATTATCAAGTTGTTTTATAGTATAACTTCATAGAAATTAGTATATTATGGTACATTACAGTACATTTTAATGCATAGAACGTTTATGATTGACTTGCACTTCCTAAACAGCAAAAAGTAAGGATGGAACTGGTACACATTCTTAGTAATCCCTTCGATAAAGAGGACTTTATATTCATGGAACGTTCTCCATATTGACATGGGAAGGCTATTAATCAGATACAGTTTATCCTCAACTATGGAGGAAAGAGCAGGAAACTCAGATTCTTGATATTTTGGATTGGAGTTTAGATTAATTTTTTTTAGTAAGAATGAATTTCAAAGAACTTGTTTGAAGAATAATAGTTAATAATAGTTCCGTTCTTCAAATTATTTTTATTTTGAAGCTTACAGGCAAACGTAATATCAAAAAGGTTGGTGGCTTCATCATGGTACTGACCCAGTCTCATTATAAAATGTAACAGAAGCAGATACTCTAATGTATTTCAAAAAAGTTGGTTTCTCACACCTTGTAGGAAATACTAAGTTGTAGTGTCTTATCCAGTAGGGAGTAGGGAATCTCATTATTTTCTTTTTTGATGTCGTCTAGGCCCTAACGAGCCTCGTAGATGTGTATATAGGGAGTTCAAACAGTCTTGTTGCCCCAGGAAAATTTGTATAATCAATGTAATTCTGGGTTTACGTCCTTATTTTAGTTAACAACACTTTTATACACTTCACTGTCAGATTTCATTATAGATGTCCCGCTGAAGAAATCGGGATATATATATATATATATATGTATGTATATATATACACACACACACACATAGGGTCGAGAAAAATTTCAGCATATATTACAATATATGAGCTTCTAGTTGGGGTAAAAAGAGGTGATAGACACATTAGTAGAAGGTTCTTGATTGGTACCATTTACAGAATGTGCCAAAACTAAGATTACATATACAGAGTGTTCTAATAATATGAAATATTTTCTCCCTCTTTTTTAAAATGTAAGTATATAAGTATATCAATTTTTTCCCAAACTCAGTGCCTAAAAGTCCCTTTATTTTAGTGAAAACAGAGTTTTTTTAAAATAATTTTTTTTTTTAAATAATAAGCTATGAGGAATCAAATTTCACAATCTTATTTCATTTTTATTCGTCCATAACACAAGAAAACATTTATGTGACAACCCTTTGGAAAGCTGTTTACATTTGCTATCTGATGATGTAACTATTTTTGCATAGAGTGTTCCAAATATCATGATTAAATATTGTTATAAAATTTTTTTTTGTATTTACAAAGAAAGTCGTTGTTTTACTCCAATAGGTTTAACAAATGGGTTTTTAGCTCTTAGTTTATTGGTTGTCCCAAATCTCTAGAGGTTAACTTGTTATCAGTTGTTCAGGAACCACTTTGTCTACTACATGTTTACTTTTGTCTACTTATTGATATAGAGTGATTCAGTCTTGTTTTCAATTTTGCGTTGGCTTTACTTTTGTAAACGTAAAGGAAATTGTATTTTTTCAATATTGTTTTTGGAACTCCCTGTAGAGAAAAATAATATTTAGGTACTTTATCAGATAGCAAATTTATCTCTCTAAAGAGTTGTTATGTACATGTTTTTGTGTTATGCCCGAGTAAAAATAAAATAAGACTGTGAAATTTGGTTTATCATAACTTAGTATCTAAGTAAAATAAAAAGATTCTGTTTAGGCCCTAATATAAAATTAAGGGACTTTTTAGGAGTAACTTAAGGGGGAAAAACTTTGATTTGATTATTTAAAAAAGAGGAAAATACGATTTACGTTTTTAAAGACCCTGTATATGTAATATGAGTAATGACACATCTTGTAGATAGGTTGTTTAGAAAAAAAAAATCATATTTTTTCCAATACTGCGGCCTATGAAAATTAAAAGTTATTTTCAATTTAAATGGCCACCATTTTGAAACGGATAATTGTAACAACTCAACTTAAATATATATTTTTCTAACTACATTTTTATATTGATAAGTACCGTGCAAAATTTCACTTTAATCGGTTAAAACGTTCTGGAGATATAAATTATTTAGAAAAATGGTGGATATCCAGTAAAAGAAGCGTTTCCGCACATATGTTTATAGAAATGTTTTTCTTCATTTTGACTCATATAACCACCCCTGAATTATCTCAGAGTATTACAGACACACTCTAATCACACTATAGTTGCCTCTACCAAATTTGTATTTTACGTTTTGTGGTCGCTATTGTGCTTTAGAACAAACGACGAACAACGGATGACAGTAGAAAATAATTTTTTGTTTTCCAGAAACATTAAGATCAATAAAAAAAAGGAAGTCGATATTATTCCGAAACTTTACCTTACACTTCGTATACTGGCTAAGTAAAAAAATATCTTAAATTTTACAAAAATAAAACATACGTATTGTTGTTTTTGCTGAACAACGAAGCAGTATATGATATACTAATGTTAACTCCAAGGTCAAATAACTTCAGCGTGTGAATATTTATTTTCATATAACTTCCACTGGTATTTGAATTAATGGTGCATTTCTACCCTCGGTTTTCTTTACTCAACACAAAATGGAAAACGTGCCTAGAATATGACTACTACTAAACGTAGTAGTATGAAAAGTTAAAAGAATTTCTATTATGTTCTAATTGTAGATCACTTGGGAATGTTAAACAAAAATATGTTTTTAAATAATCTTTTTAAATAAAAAAAATTATTTTAGTATAATTGAAAAATAAAATGAATTAAAAACAAATAAAACACACACAGTACAAAGTAATAATTCAAACGTAAAACACAAAGTAAAGTGTGGGAGGCCACACTAAAAATAAATAACACGAAATAAAACTTGAAAAATTAACACAATTATAACTTCTCATGGAAAATTAAAAGTTTAGAGTTACGATATTTGGTAACCTCCATGATTGGTGCTATTCTCCATGTTCGCGGTACACTACAGATCATAAGGTTGTGTGCTTATTGTTTACTCTAGTACAATCACATCTTAATAATTTTCTGACCTTTGACATTTACCCATAGTTTTTAGTTCAAGAGGTTCTTGAAATATACCATGACTAGCAGTTTCACAGGTTTACAATTTATTTATTGTTGTAAATTTCACAATTATTTCTGGTTATATATTGTCGAAATGTACATTTGGATTGACCATCACCGCTTTACAATAGTTAGAAAAGGCGTAGTAATCCTAGAGAACTCCAGCTGGATCTGTAGCTTTGTCTTGGGTTAGATCGCTCTTTTATCTTTCGCAACAGATCTCTTTTGACCATCTATTGTTCTCCTTCGACTATGACGCTATTAGAGTATTCGAGGGTTAGTTTTTATTTTATTTGTTGTTGTTTTGTTCTTTATTTTTTGTAAGACGATGATCATTGAGAGGTTTTTACAAAAAAAAAATTATTAATTTTTACATAATTATTTTTTACCTATCTTGTGTAATATTTAACTTATAACACACTAAATTAGATAAACATATGCAGATATCAATTGTGCAAATAATGGTGTACCATCCCCTCTCACCTTTCTGCAATGACAAACAACTAAGTTATTGTTATAAATGTTATTTTGAGCCGTAACTGCATTATAAAATATTCGAGATCTGGTTACACTTTACACCGAGATTCGGCTACGAGTGGTAGCTCCTTCACATGTGTAGCGTATCGCGCTCCATTATGGTCGTGACGCTTACATGGGCGAAGCGAGTAAAGATTTGTTGATATATGCAGGGTTACGAGAATCAGAAAGTCTGTGTAACAATTGTTTATCCCTTCTGGATAAGACCCGTTGATCTATCAATACAACATATCCTAAGAGGCCCAAGAAAGGAACTTTTTTGAAAGATAGCTTGTATTAGATTTTGAAGTGAGGTTGGGTAAGTACCATGAAAGCTCGCATCAACTGTTTTATAAGACGACAATGATCCCTCTGAACAACAAGGGAAAAATGAATTTTGAATTTTTTTATTTCTAAAGTTGAAGTATAACTTGCTGTTTCATTTGTAGTTATTTAATGTTATATTGAGTGGTTGGCCATTTCAATTTATTGTATTATTAATTTCATAGATGGAATTTTAATATTTTGAAATTTTTTAACACAAGTATAAAGTTTAGTTAACAATAATAATATTAACTGTTTAAATGAAAAATGATAAACACTGTAAGCGTTTTAATTTTCTAAATACTCATCAACGTCATAGCAATTGAAATAAATTTTCACTATGTTAAAGCAAGATTACGTTGAATTTATCGGTTTATTTGTGATGTTTTGCATTTCTAGAAGTAATTACTTAGCATTAAAACTCTATGTTATGCCAAACGACTATTTGGAGCTTTGTTAGTAAACTGCACAATTTGCATAAAATACCTGGTGTTTCAAAATGAATATCGGGGTTTAAGGCATTGTAGTATTTATTAAATTTAGTTTACAATCATAAATAATACATCAAATGATAGGAAAACTCAAACAGTTTTTCTACAAGTGTTCAATGTGAGTACCATTCGAAACATTGCCCATATCGAGTCGATATCCGAGTTTGTCCCAAACCTTGATCAGTGTGTCTGGAGTTGTAACAACTGCTTCAATCATGTGTTGGGAATGTCAGTTGGTAGTGGAGACACATACACATGATCCTTTATGACCACTTAGGTGAAATGTCGATTCGTCACTGAAGACGACACGATCCATAAAATCTTCATCGTCATGCAGCCACATATTGTTTGCAAAGTTGACACGTAAACCGTATTCTGTAGGCTTTAGAAATTGTAACAATTACAAACGTAAGGATGCAGTTGTAACGGTCTCCTTAAAACTCTCCACACAGACGTCACTGAAATCCTTAATTCACTACTAAATTTCCGAACTGATTTCCTGGGGATCCGTGTGAAAGACTATCTCACTCGTTAAACACGTTCATCACATTCATCAGTCATTCTTGGTCGTTCCTTTGGAAAGGTTTGGTGTTTTCAAACTGTTGATACCATCTACGGGTGTTACTATCAATTGGAGGATTACATTCGAACTTAATTCTGAACGTACGTTGTACTATAACTACATAATCAGTCCTTGCAAACACAAAAACCTTTCTCTTCACTAGTCGCCATCTTTGTGATGTCATCTAACGAAAGACCAAGAAAACAGTCCATACTTATGCGTACAGGTGTACCAACAAAACAGTGTAGCATTTAAATTCAAAAAGCACATCCGCAATATAACTTCATTAACACTCTTCCACGTCCAATTTCCGTCCCTTGACAGATGCTGGCACCTGGCGGCCCGCTCCAAAACCAAGCATCGCCTGATACCGAACACAAAGTCCATTCGCCGGTCAAGCTAGCTTCTCTAATACCCGGTCCACAGTCTAGATGTGATAACAACATGGTCTACATTCTGCATCACTCATCTAACAAAAGTTTTTTTTTCTCTCTAACCTTACAAGTCTCATACAACATCATGTTAATTTACAGTTCGTGCGTTTTAGTTTAAATAACCTAGTTCAAAATGTTAAAATAACCATCATTTTTCTCGGTACATGCTCACGTGAACTGCGACAGGATTAACCAGGTACTTCAACCTTACAGATTTTGTCATATTATATATTTTGTTAATTTTTAAAATAATTTGTTAATTATCATGTATTCTTTAAAATATGTATTTCATGTTTTATTTAATATTCAATTTTCTTTTGAAACTGAATGATTATAAAAATTTTCTTTTCTTAAAACATCATTTACAAAACCTTGTAAAGGCACATTTTAAGTTTTGAACAATTTTGTGAAATAAGTGCAGACTAATGTTGAACATTAAATGATCAGAATATCCTATTGAACATGTCAAATATAAAACAATTAGAGAAATTTCTTCTAAATCAGAAAATTTCGTTTTATAGACTTTTGAAGAATCTTACAAGTCTTATACAAGCTTTCTTTTAAAACAAAACTATATATATAAATAAATTTATAATCATCTAAGAAGCTTTTAATTACAATCTTAACGAATTTCTGTGATGCAATTAATTTACTTTAATTTTGACAAATAACCAGATATTTTCTTCCATAAAGAACATTAATGCTACAACATGTCTGATCTTGCACAGACGCTAAAAGAAACGTGTTTTTTGTTTGCCACAGCCAATATGCTGGTAGGAGAAATAGAGAAATTCTTGTCTCATATTGCGCAAACCAGCGAATCATCCTAGCAAGTTTCGTCCTGTTGGCAAAACACGTTTTTGAATCACATAACTTCAGATTTTTCAAGTGCATAAAAGTGATGTCCTTTTTTTTACAGCTGACTTTACTGAACTTTAACTAACTCATATGATTTATGTGCCTAAATTTACTTCGGCAAATATGTGTTCCTTCAAACTATTTTCTAGATGTAGATTTTTGTAATTATTTATAAATTATATAACAATTTATTGGGTGGAGCCTGCATGCAATTTTCGGTCCTAACAACCTCCAAGAGGTTAGTTTCTAAATTAAAATAATTGACGTCAATTAACAAAATTTCAAAATTCTAAATTATTTTCCTTTTTTTTTTTTTTTAAATATAAATTTATTGGCCAATACAGTTTTTTTTTTAAGAAATTTTCAAACCAATTATATTATGTTACTTTAGTTTAGTGATAAACATGTTAACTATAGATATGATCTTTCTTGAACTTAAAATATCAAGCTCTTTTATATTTTGTTAAATTCTGTTACTGTTTAAAAGGAAACTATCATCTTATAAACTAAACTAAAAAGGGGGGATAAGTTTTTTTTTGAAAATCTTGATTAATTTTCTTTAATTATTATACTTTTACTTTAAGGGCGTATAATCTTTTTTTTGATTAATTATAATTCTGTGAATTATTAAGCTGTGCTCATTGTCTTTTTTTTTATTGTTAAATTTTTGTAACTATAAATATATATATATATAAACTAAAAGGGGGGGATAAATTTTTAGAATCTGTTGATTAATTTTTTTTTTTTATCTAAATTATTATATGTTACAATTAAGGGCTTATAACTTTTATAATTTATGATCTTGTTAATCATAAGTTTTTTTTTACTGATGATTTGTGTCAGGATGTTTTTTGTTGTAAATGACAAAGTCTGAACCGTCGAAATCTCTTTTCTGTTTTCAATAAACTTGAGCCTTGTTAATTATTAAACTTGTCTTTGTCTTTTTTTTATTTTTCATTTCTAAACATTGTTACCATTTTGGTTCCGCCTTTATTAAATTTAAGTCCCCTGGTAACATGTTTCTGGTAGCAGAGCGTGGTTAATTTTAAATTCTGGAACCGTAGTTAATTTTCAAAATTTCGCATTGGAACTATCTAAATTTAAATTCAAAATTATTTTGTTAAACAAGGCTCATTTTTATGTTTTGCAGCTTTTCAAATACTGTACAACTGTTGCTGATGAAATTTTTTTTATTTAGTTTAAATATTTAAAGCTCTATAAATCTATAGTCTCTTTTTTTTTATTATTTATTTATTTTTATAAACACTTACACAAAAACTTCTAAACCAATTTCGATAAATTTTTTTTTATTATTATTTTGTCTGCTTAAATTTTTTTTTTATATATATATATATATATATATACACTGCACACGACTCATTCACTGAATTTGATCCAGACAGCGGGGTCATTCGGGAATCCAAAAAAATTTTAAATAAATAATAAAATCCAAAAATAGTTAAAAAACAAAAAAAAAAACAAAAAAAAAATTTCAAAAACTCCTTCAAAAATTTTCTCGAGTTTTCTTTCGTTGTCTGTATTGATTCATACTTACACACACACATATACACAACATCTACACTACATATAATACTTGAGTCTTTCTCTGGCTCTTTAATTTTTTTTTTTTTTTTGGGCATCTTCTTAAAAGAAATTTTTTTTAAATTACTTGGTTTATTTTTTTTTTATTTTTATCTATTATTATCAGCAACAGTTAAGATGGCAGTGGATTTGCTGCGATTAGTGGACCCGTTAAAAAACACTGAGCTTGCTTTTGAATTTTTTTTTGTTTGTCATCTTGAAGGAAAATTATTTTTATTTATTTTTTTTAATTTTATCATCATGGCGGTGGACTGGTTGATGCAGATGGTGGCATTTGCTTAATAGTAAATTGAAATGTTGAACACCTTTTTTTAAAAAAAATATATCATTGTGTGCAAAATTTTTTTTCTTCTTCCAAATTATAGGGGCCCAGTTTTTGTATATAGGACGACATGGTTGGCCTGTTTGTCTTGATTAAATTATTCGGTTGTTTGTCTTTTATTATTAGCAGGTCAACATGTTGGTTCCTTATTTAGTTTGTTTAGGGATGAGAAAACCGGAGTTTGTTTTTTTTTGTCATGGGTCACCTTTTATATACATTCATCTTGGTACCATCTCTTTTGCCACACTCTTTTGCTACACCTTTTTTTTTTACACTTCTTTCTTTTGTACATTTTTTTTAAACACTTAAATATTTTGATGAAATTTTTTTTTTACACTTTTTGATTAATTTAAATTCCTTTTTGGGGCACATGATTAAAGATACACATACATAAGACCTTAAGTCAAATATTACATGCCCTGCCTTGCGCAGTAAAACCATTTTGACTCCCCAACGTTTCATACTGCTTCTTGTTTATTTTCAAAATGTATTATTTGTTTAGACCCTTCAAAATTCTTTTTTCTCACGGAAATTGTTAAGAGCCGTGAATAGTTTAAATTTCTCTTCGTATGGGAGAAGAGGAATTTAAAAATAACGACGCTGAGCATGATCTGACCTAATTGGCTTCAGGAGTTTTTTTTTATTTTTATTTATTTTGTAATTTAATGTAAAGGTCGGCTCAGAGGATACTCCCCCCCGTCTGAGTCCGACCTTTCCTGTAAGTCTAAAGTGTTATGCACTTTCCCTCCCCAGTCCCCGGAGTGGTCACCTCCACTTGGTATTCCCGAGGTGCCACTCCACCCCTTTTCCCCACGTACCTTAGTGTACAAAGTCAGTTCATGCACAGCAATGTCGACCTTTGCGTCACCCTTCAGCTCTTTCTGTCGGGGGCTTGACCCAATGATAGGTGGGAAGAGCTGAGACGCTATAGAAATTTCAAAATTTAATAAGTAAGTGCCGAAGGAGGCTACACCCTAGAGTGGTGATTATTAAAGCATTATGAAGCGTTGTTTCTATCAGGTGCCCTGATTTCAAAATTTTGTAGGAGGCCCTTCTGGCCCCTTCCTTAGAATCCTTTTGGAGGCCCTTCTGGCCCTTGTCCCTTTTTCAAAATTTTGTGGGAGGCCCTTCTGGCCTCTTTTCTGACTCCACCCTAACTCCGTCTTTCGGGGGGGGAGAGCTGTAGCATTTAAATTCAAAAAGCACATCCGCAATATAACTTCATTAACACTCTTCCACGTCCAATTTCCGTCCCTTGACAGATGCTGGCACCTGGCGGCCCGCTCCAAAACCAAGCATCGCCTGATACCGAACACAAAGTCCATTCGCCGGTCAAGCTAGCTTCTCTAATACCCGGTCCACAGTCTAGATGTGATAACAACATGGTCTACATTCTGCATCACTCATCTAACAAAAGTTTTTTTTCTCTCTAACCTTACAAGTCTCATACAACATCATGTTAATTTACAGTTCGTGCGTTTTAGTTTAAATAACCTAGTTCAAAATGTTAAAATAACCATCATTTTTCTCGGTACATGCTCACGTGAACTGCGACAGGATTAACCAGGTACTTCAACCTTACAGATTTTGTCATATTATATATTTTGTTAATTTTTAAAATAATTTGTTAATTATCATGTATTCTTTAAAATATGTATTTCATGTTTTATTTAATATTCAATTTTCTTTTGAAACTGAATGATTATAAAAATTTTCTTTTCTTAAAACATCATTTACAAAACCTTGTAAAGGCACATTTTAAGTTTTGAACAATTTTGTGAAATAAGTGCAGACTAATGTTGAACATTAAATGATCAGAATATCCTATTGAACATGTCAAATATAAAACAATTAGAGAAATTTCTTCTAAATCAGAAAATTTCGTTTTATAGACTTTTGAAGAATCTTACAAGTCTTATACAAGCTTTCTTTTAAAACAAAACTATATATATAAATAAATTTATAATCATCTAAGAAGCTTTTAATTACAATCTTAACGAATTTCTGTGATGCAATTAATTTACTTTAATTTTGACAAATAACCAGATATTTTCTTCCATAAAGAACATTAATGCTACAACATGTCTGATCTTGCACAGACGCTAAAAGAAACGTGTTTTTTGTTTGCCACAGCCAATATGCTGGTAGGAGAAATAGAGAAATTCTTGTCTCATATTGCGCAAACCAGCGAATCATCCTAGCAAGTTTCGTCCTGTTGGCAAAACACGTTTTTGAATCACATAACTTCAGATTTTTCAAGTGCATAAAAGTGATGTCCTTTTTTTTACAGCTGACTTTACTGAACTTTAACTAACTCATATGATTTATGTGCCTAAATTTACTTCGGCAAATATGTGTTCCTTCAAACTATTTTCTAGATGTAGATTTTTGTAATTATTTATAAATTATATAACAATTTATTGGGTGGAGCCTGCATGCAATTTTCGGTCCTAACAACCTCCAAGAGGTTAGTTTCTAAATTAAAATAATTGACGTCAATTAACAAAATTTCAAAATTCTAAATTATTTTCCTTTTTTTTTTTTTTTAAATATAAATTTATTGGCCAATACAGTTTTTTTTTTAAGAAATTTTCAAACCAATTATATTATGTTACTTTAGTTTAGTGATAAACATGTTAACTATAGATATGATCTTTCTTGAACTTAAAATATCAAGCTCTTTTATATTTTGTTAAATTCTGTTACTGTTTAAAAGGAAACTATCATCTTATAAACTAAACTAAAAAGGGGGGATAAGTTTTTTTTTGAAAATCTTGATTAATTTTCTTTAATTATTATACTTTTACTTTAAGGGCGTATAATCTTTTTTTTGATTAATTATAATTCTGTGAATTATTAAGCTGTGCTCATTGTCTTTTTTTTTATTGTTAAATTTTTGTAACTATAAATATATATATATATAAACTAAAAGGGGGGGATAAATTTTTAGAATCTGTTGATTAATTTTTTTTTTTTATCTAAATTATTATATGTTACAATTAAGGGCTTATAACTTTTATAATTTATGATCTTGTTAATCATAAGTTTTTTTTTACTGATGATTTGTGTCAGGATGTTTTTTGTTGTAAATGACAAAGTCTGAACCGTCGAAATCTCTTTTCTGTTTTCAATAAACTTGAGCCTTGTTAATTATTAAACTTGTCTTTGTCTTTTTTTTATTTTTCATTTCTAAACATTGTTACCATTTTGGTTCCGCCTTTATTAAATTTAAGTCCCCTGGTAACAACAGTTTGAGTTGCTCTTTCATTTGAAGTATTATTTATAATTGCATGTTAAATGCAATAAATATTACAAAGCCTTAAAACCACAAAATTCATTTTGAAGCGTACATTGTCAATTTGTACGTTTTTAGTAACATCAAAAGTTATTCGATACTGTTTATCAAGGATCAAATGTTTACGTTCAGTAATAGAGATAGATACACTGAACGCAAAGGGTATAACATTTCAATTCTCTTCTTTTAATTTAAAACTGTATCAAATAAAGAGAGAGGGTGAATGCAGTTGCAGTTTTATTGTTTAACAAAGATATACAATTTCAGTAAATCACTTTGTTGGAATTACTTTGTTTCAGTATTACACAGAAGTTTTTAGGAAATTAAATAACGATGTATAATAGATTTGTAAATGGATTAAATTTCACAGCTTTTAGTAACTTGTATACTGGAGCTACAATATAATACTGTTCCAACAATATAATACTATACAATACAATACAATTCTGGAAATACAGAATCATTATAGTATTACCTTTTCATTAACGTTTTCATAGTACTTACCCTGTATAATCATACAATATAATATAAAAGATCCTCTAAAAGTAATGCACAAAAGTTGGTATTTTTAGCCTTGTAGTAAATATTAAATTTTATTGGTAGATCAAAGGGTCTTATCCAGTAAGGTAAGTTGGTTTAAAACAGTTGTTACACAGGTTTTCTGGACCAGGGTGAGTCTGATAAGGTGTCCACAATCTATAACAAGAGAACGGTTTGATCTAAAACAATTAATCAAAATGCATCCTCTTTAAATCACATGCAGGGACTTCATTTAAAATAGTGTTGTTAAATTTTATGTACAGGTTGTAACAAAAATGGAGTTCCCGAGTTCAAATCTTCAAATGTAAACATAGTTTGTCTGAACTTCATTTTAAACTTCTATAAGTTTTCATTATTTAGTCAGAAGTTGTTTTACAACAGTGTTTTCCATATTTACATGGTTCCTCAAAATGTTTCATTTTTTGATTTCTAAAACTAGGATTATTAGCTAAGTATGTATAGAGTATGTTATTATCTAGCCATTGATAGAAATCTAATTTTTTATCGTATGTTTTACATACGATAAAAATTAGATTAGTTATAAATTGTATTTTAATTTCTTTTTAATATGAACAAAAGAGTTGGTGTTTACAATTTATTTTACTGTAAAAACCAAAACTTGACACATTTTCGGGAACCCTGTACATACGGATAATATAATTGTAAAACTTTATGCTCCAAAATGATGAGGGTTTAGACACCTTTAAAATGAGTTATTACACAACCTATGTTTACATTAAACAATTTTGAGATTTGAATCCTGGAACTCCAGTTTTGGCACAACCTGTACATAAAATTAAATGACACTATTTTTAATCTATTCCCTGCATGTGATTTAGGGTGGATGTATTTTGTTTACTTGTATCTCAAACCGCTCTCTCGGTATAGATCAGACTTACCCTGTATAACTGCTTTTTTTAAAGTTGGCAAGGCCCTAACGAGTCTCACAGAGGAGTCACGATGTAACTTTATTTTTCTTTCTGTTTTATTATCAGTGCATATTTTACATAGTATATTAGGTTTTATAATTGTTAATTCTTTTGTAATATTTTATTGCTATTCTCTTCCCTATTATTTTGAACTGCGTTGTTACGACAATTAAACAGAGGAGAATATTGATTTATAATGCATATAACTAATACAAATTTTGACTAGGTAATTATTTCTTTGACTTAAAACAATAAAATTATATTTTTCTAAGAAAATATTGTTAGTATCATGATAAATAGATTATAAATTAACAATTTATCTCTAAATTCTTTGAAAAAGGACAGAAAAAACACAGAAAGTTTTTATGACTTTCACTGTTGCACAGTAAATTCCCAAACCGAGAGACCGTGGATTTAACTGAAATATAACCAACTGTGAACAATGAACGTGAGAGGGGGAGAGTACGAACATGCGTATTTGTTACATAAAACCTGCAGGGAATCGAAAAAAAATAATTGAGAACGGTTGCTGAAACATAGTGAAAGAGAAGACATCAAGTTGTAATTATAACACTACATATTAAAAGGATTTTATAATTATTTTATTGAATATTTTTGTTTGTAAAAAAATAATAAATAGCTACAGAAATATCTAATTAGTCATTAGAATTGTAATACTTTATTATATTTAAAGAAATATAGATTGATATATAATTTTAATGTTAGTTCATTTTATTGAAGTAATCTGTTTATTTTATATTTTAATTATCATTTGTATAATTTTCTTTATATCTATAATTATTTGGTATTCACAAAAAATTAATTAACTGAAATATTTAGCAGTGTTTTTAATCTACAACCCTAATTACTTACTAATCTACAAAAATGTAAAATTACGTTTTTTGACTAACCTTCCCATGACCTCTAGAAACAGGAAAAGTGATACGATAACAGGAAAAGCACGATAGCGGTTACGAGAATTAAATTAAGATCCAATGTAGTTATTATACTGTCCAAATAAAATTTAGAAAAATCAAATATCAAAAGTTAAAACGGCGCCCTTTAAAAAAAATTTGTTCATATCTTGTGTAGTATTATAAACACAATAAATTATGTACAAATTTGTACCTTTGAATTATGCACATAATGGTTCCATCCCCACCTCTCAATTAGGATAAGTTTTGAAATTATTCTCTAAAATGTAATTTTGGAAAATGACCTCCCAAGAAAATGTGATATTTGTACAGTTATGAGATCTGACAGTGTCAAGTACCAACACGAGTGCAGAGAATGGAGGCTTCTTCACATATTAGTGGTGACTTTTGTATATACAGGGTGTTTAAAATGATTAGGAATTCAGAAGCTTGTTTTTCACATCAAAATTAATGAAAAAGTGTATGGAAACATATTTCCTAAAATACTTAGCTTTCTATCTAGCCGCCATTTTGTGTTTTTAACAAAAAATAATATCTTTTAAACGGATGGAGTTGAAATTTGCGTGCTATATAGTGTTATAAAGACACAATTTCAGAAAATAATCAACCCATTTCGTTTACACATTTCAAAATGACGGTTATTTAAATTATTTAATGTTGAATACCTAAGAAACCTTAGGTACAAACTATTAACAAGTGGCAAAATTTTTCCTATTTAAGCAGCAAAACAAAATGGATTTTGAATTCTTTGTAGCTTAAAGGATAATTGAGTTATTGAACAAAAAACTGAATACAATAATTCTACAGCATCCAAGATTTGCCTAGAATAAAATTTGAGCAGGAAAAAAATAATAAATCATTTTGTTTCAATGGAAATGTTTTACAAAAAAAGTAATGGAAAACAAGATTTGTATGAAAAACTAGTCGTCATTTGTATGTGTGCGCGATGCAGGCACAAAAATTATATATGAACATGAAATTTGTTAAAGGGACTAAGTCTGCTTATAAAGAACTATGTTTTTGATCTCATGTGTTATTTAACTTATAACACACTAAATCTGCATGTAGTGATATCAATTCGACTCCTCTACGATGGAAAGCGCGTAACGAGTGGAGCTGTTTTAATACAGACATCTACGATATCCACTAGAGACTATTCAAAACTTCAATTACAATTAAATGGTTTAAAAAACTTGTGTAACAAATCTTTTAAACAATCTTACAATACTGGATAAGATCTCTTGATTTACCAATACAATTTAACCAACTTTTATGCGTTACATTTAGAGCAACCGCTTGTATTAAACCAAACCATCATGGTGCTTACCCGACCCTACATGTAGGGTCGGGTAAGTAACATGATGGTGTTGTTTTAATATTGTAAGGAATGAAATACGTTAATTTAAATGACATAATATTGTTTATACAAAATATGAAAATCAATTATTTAATACTTACAATGAATGAGTTTTGATCTATTATTCTGTTTAGTATTTATTTAGTATATTGTTACTATCGTCAATATATATATATATAGTTACTATCGTCAATATATAATATATATATATATATATATATATATATATATATATATAGTTACTATCGTCAATATATATAATATATTGCCCATCTCATAACATTCTCTCCTAATCATACGTAAATAATTAAAAAACATTATAGATTGACTGAAATCACTAACAAGATTTGAGCATTTTAAATTCAAAAGTTAATTCCTAAATTTGGTCCCTTTATTTGTTTTTACAGCGTAGTAAATCCCACAGGAAATCAGTTACAAACCGACACCACTGAGTGTACTACTTTATTATGTGCATTTAGTTATTACTAGGGTATATCGAGAGTGTCACACAACTGTGTTTGATAAAGTGAAAGTAAAAACAATGTTAAACCACACTGTTTATAGAGGTTACAAAATAAATCTCAATATTTTACCATACACAATGTGTACAGATTATTTATTAATAATGTGTTTGGATGTTTCTCGTTTTAATGAACTTCAGAGTAAGCTACGGAGAACCTTCACCTTTGGGTTGTTATTACGTTTTATTTCACACAAATTAGATATCGTCTCCATATTTTTAAAAATTGAGGGTTTTTTTGTCATCTGACGGCATCTTCAAGGTCGGCATGTCGTATTACAAGCATCAACTCCTCCCACAATAGCGCATTCTGAACTGAACCCACAAAATTACAACTGTTGTAATCATATTGAAACTTGAGAATACAGCATTTATTTTCTTAGGTATAAATTCAATGGCGAAAAACCTTTCAGTATTCATGGCGTTTAAAAAAAAATAAGGAAACAATATATAATAAATCCCCTCGAATACACTGTCAGGGTAGGAAGAGAAAAAAAGATGATTAAGAGATTGCTCATAAAAAAGATAAAGAGAGGGATAAACTAAGACATAAAGAAAATTGTAGATCATGTTCAGGGTTGCCACAACCTTACTCACTGTAATATGTGTACCCTAAGGGTATTTTGAATTATAATTCATTCCGACAATTGATGTATATTTGCACACCCGATTTTCTATTCATGACGTGTTCTAACCTAATTAGGAACGCATAATACAATATTTACTCTAGGCCTATGTCAATTGTAGTCTTTGTTTTACTATACTTTAATTATACATGGCTACAAAATTCACTGCCACAGGCAGCATCAAATGCCAGTTCTTTATGTTCACTTAAAAACTCATTTTTACACAACGCTTAATTTAACACTCGTTTTCGTACCTTTGTCGTACAAGTCAAGCATATAAAATTTTGATTATACAATAATAATTTAAATCAATTTCGCCATTGGTAAAATTTAGTGGTTTTGTTACAAAAGCACTTACATATTATATTTTATTTAATTATTAACTGAATACGTTAACTAGTAAATACAAATAATCTGTCATATTTTTTTGAACTGTCAAATTTAAATTACCTAAGAAATTACTAACAAATATGATTATTACAGTAGAGTTCATTTTAATTTAATACATTTTTTAAATCTATCTAAAAATTGTATAAGATTGATAAAAAGACGAAAAGAGTTCAACATTTAATTCAAATTTGGTTTGTCTATAATTTATAAAGGAATAATAATTGGTAAATATTATAATTTTAGAAAAATATAACGTTTACCTAAAGTTTTAATTCTCTATGATTCGTTCAAAGATGCTTCATCATCAGTTATTCCCTCATCATTCTTCAGGACTTTAATACATAAAGCGACACAGACAATAAACAACGTGGTCATTTGTTACGCGGTGCTATTAGTGTGTCGTGAATTGGTCTCAGTTTGAATAAATCAATTATTTTAGATCTTATTTAAATTAGTTTTTAAAACAAATAATAAGTTTTTAGTTGGTTTTAAAAGAAAATTGTGTTTGTATAAAAATAAATTTTTTCCAAACGTAACAAAAGTGGTACTTTTATTTTAACGACGTTTTTTGTGTGTTGACAATATTTTGTATCTATAAACATCAGTTTGTTGAAATTTGCAAACAATATTTTTCGTAACGTGTGTCCCTTTACGTCTTTGATTCACTACAACCGAACTAACCATTTCGGGAAAGAATAGTTTCCGTTATTTTTTGTTTGTTTTGGTGTTTGGAGAAGTGAAAAGTGTTTGCAACACATTTGCATTGCTGTGTATAGTAACAATAATTAATAAGACATTTTATTTTTATAATCTAAGAGAGGTAATATTGTATTTATCTACAGTTAACCAACATAGTTGAATAATTAATATTGTTTAATAAATATTATGACTGTAGAATTAGTGTATAACAGCATAGAATTAAAAGAAACATAAATTGTTTTAAGCTGGAATGAAGCGTCATTCACTTGGCATGGATAATGGTTTGCCATTTTGATTTATACTTAAACCACAAGTCAAGAAGAAAAAATAAACGTCTAGTTTTATTTCGACTTTAGAGGCACAAATCGACACTAGTTACTCTTATATGTCGATTTACTTGAACAAAGAATTTTATGTAAATAACATTTATAGCCATAGTTCAAGGACGCGTCTAGATTTCAACTTTTTGCATTAAATTCAAATCTGTGTTTAGATTCTTTTAAACATTTTTCAATTAATAAAAAATACACAATTTTATTTTCATGGTATGAATTTTAGTTTTTTAAATAATTTAGATGTCCAAATATAACGTCAATCTGAAAACTAACAATTTGTGGCTAAAAGCTAATTACATCAGAAATTCCTCTGCACTGTTGTACTTTAGTGAATTTTTAGGGAATTTATTCATGAGGTGTTGTGTGGTAAATCGGGAACATTGGCTTTGTGAAATTTAAGTTCTGGTGGTTCGAAAATTGAAAATAACTGATCAAAATATATAATATTCTTTAATATTGAACGAAGATTTTTGAGACCAAAGTTGAGTGAACTAGTATACAATTAAAGACTTAATCATTTGTAAATATTCAAATTCCCAACCTTTTTAAAGTTGAGATATTTTCGTATTTGATTTTTACGTAGGTTTTAAAACTAAAACTATTTACCAAATTTCAAATTTCAAAGTTAAACATCAAAGTACGTAAAATACATATTACAAAATACACAAATAAGTTGATGTGCTCGTGAGCCATGAACTATCTCAATAATATAATTATCTTTGCTGTAGAAACACTCAAATTGAATCATAACCGTTTCATATGCAATATGTTGTATAAATAAATATGGCATATACTGTATAAACTGATCAACTGTAGAACAATCATGTAGCTTCAATTTTAAAATAATATTAATAATTTTGTATCTAAAATCAAAAAGAGAAAACAAATAGTTGGAGTTTAAAATCGCCAACATAAAATTTAATTATAAACTTTGTTGAAAACTTGTTTAACTTTACAATACACAAAACTTTCTAAATAAAAGGAAAGCTTTAAATTGGGATTTATCCAATGAACCAATCGATGTCTAATTGCGCTTTTGTAGAAAATATTTGTTTGTTTTCACAAATCGGTGATATAAGTTTCTTACAAACAATACTTTTCGTTAAGGAATTATGTGCGAATTTTCTAATATTTATACGGTTTATTAAAAAAAAATATTTATAGTAACAAGCGAGAATATATACAGGAAATCAAAAGTATGTTCCTCCTCGTGAGACACACTGTACATATACATATTATTTCTGTATGGTCTTAACTAATCTAACTATAACTATAACTATAATTAACTATAACTTAACTAATCACAAAAAATTATAAAAAACATACATCTGTTTTTTGCTATTTACAAAATTTAACTAATAACATTATTTGCAAAAAAATACACCCCCTTTTCACTTCCATAAATAATGATCCCACAATAAGTAATACTTAGAACACGTTTTGGAAGTCAAGGATACTTAGTACACTGTATAATGGAAATGTTTTCAAGAATAATATGGAATGGAATTCCAGCTTCAATAATGAAGCATAGTAGGCTACCAACCAACCTGTTTTCGAATACGAAAATATGTATTAAATAAAAAAAAGGATTATTACCTTAGTTTTATATGGTAACTCAGAATGCATTTTTACACTGATGAAAAAATAGTACTTTTTGTGTGTGTAATATAAAAATAGACGAGGGAACGGTGACTTGTTTGCAAGATCAAGGGAGCCGCGTGTAACTACCATTGTGATGGAGAATGATGACTCCCTTATGAATAAAGATAATAAAATGAATGAACTGTGAGAAGAAAATACGATCGTTACTTCTTTTTAGTAACACTAAACTTAATTCAATATTTACTACTATCATAATCCACTGCTGTTATAGCCGTAGCGCTTCCATAAATGGACGCACTGGATATTTTAGTTTGGGAAATTCTGTGCAACGGGATAACTTGTGAAATAGTTAATGTTAAGTGAAATAACAGTTAACGATATACCGTTAAACTACATTTAAATGTACAAAGTTATTGAAGTTAACAATCAATCCAAATATATTTTAACATTAAAAACATTCTCTTTTGTTGAACTTTAATAATAAAACATTTTTGAAAACAAATTCAAAGTCTATTTTGAACTTAAATGTGTTATTTAAATTATTCAATATAACTTTAAGATTGAAACTACAGAAATGAACTGCAGAATTTTATTCAGAAGATTTATTTAGAAACAACAGAATATTTTGTTGTTTTTATCTAGATTGAGTAATGATGCAATAATAAATAATGCTTTAGGTTTACAGTTGGTAATTAAAAATGTAAATTTACTTAATACGAACGCCTGGCCAAATATTGTTACTTAAACATATAATACATTAATAAAGCATTGAAATAAAACGGTCCAATTCAGTAAAAAATTTAGAATAACTAACGATTAAGGGGAAAATATATCAGTTTTGTTTGTAAAAGTTGGGCTTTGTAAAATATAAATATTTTAAACACATTTTAAAATAATATTAAAGTAAAAGCAAAACGCACAAAATGTAAGTATTAAAAAATATAATGTATTTTGTATACACTCTTATTGTCACTTGTAATTCGTAAAAATATAATTTTAGAAACACCTGTTAGAAATGTGTATTTTCATGTTCTTGAAATTAGCAAACTATGATACAACAATACATAAAAATAACAAATAAAATTAAGTGTCACACTAAAAATGATCAAATAAATTGTTCGAGAGTTATAGACAGACTAATTGTGGTTTTTTTACTTTGGTGAACGTAAAACGTGATAATATTAATTTTTTTGCAAATGGTTTCTAAAAACTATGTTTGTCTGTCTGTTGTTTTACAGCCCAAATGCGTGGATGGATTTTAATCACTGTTTTTCCTCCTTTTTCTCTAAGGACACAAACAAATTTGTATTTTGTAATTTGTCTCTAAGGACCCAAATGATGGAGTTTTATTTTTACTCCATCTCTACAAAAATTCAGTTTCTTCAGTTCTCGGTAGAAAAAAAAATCAGCTACACGTAAACTATCAAAATTAACCCTACCGATTTTGTTAAAATTTTATTGAAAAAAAAATTAACACCTTATGTAAAATGCTAATAAAAAAACATATTACCGTTAAGAAAAAATTGGCAAGAAAATAATTGTCAATCAGATATGATTTGGCCAAGGTGTGTCAAGTTAATGACACAAGCTGTTCAATTTTGAGTTCTATTTAAATAATTTGCAAAGACTACTGCCATTTTTGATTGATAACTATCGAATTGATGTTTTCCTTAACGATTAGTATTGCTTCCATATTTAGCCTTTGCAACCACTACTAGACAACAGAATATATTTATATCAGTCAAATACATACAGTTTCTTGTAATATTAAAAATGAATGAATATCCACAATCAAAAGCAACTGTTTTAGTAAACAATACGGCAAATAATAAATTGGTATGTATTTTAAATGTACAATTTTTAATGTGTAATTGTTAATGTATATGTGTATATTAAATGTGTTCAGTATTACTTGTGTGATGGCTTAATGAGGCTGAACATCTGTAGTGAACAACAAGTCAACAGAATTACTTCTGTCGACACAATCGAATAGTTTTTATTTGGGTTATTAAAGATGAGTGAGTGAGAAAGTTTGTGCCTTGTTTTTGCACCATTTATGTTTTGTTAAATTACTCACAGAGACTTGAAGGAAGAGCAGAAGATATTATTTCATTTACGAATTGATTTAAACAATTGTTTTTAGGTGATGCAATGTTTTCATACTAGAAATAAGCAATGACAATTCTAGATTATTAGAAATATATCTAAATTATTGATAAAATAATATGTACTATATATATTTATCAAAATAAAATATCCAGGGAAGTAATTTAAACTCACTGGATATTGGATTCCTGCGGCATGTTAGAATCAAAAGATGTGATCTAAACCAATACAACGTTTTTATTCAATTTTCTCCTTCCTACTTTAACCTAATTCTTTGTTCACCGTTCCTTATTAACAGGAGAATTCAAGAATAAATAAACATTACAGAAGGTCCTCGTTGATTTTTTTTTCACGAAAATTATTTAATGAGCTACACAAAGACTCTAATTATCGTATTCTTTACGCTGAAAATTAAATTGTCGAAAATAGATCACACGTTAAAATTAAATAGAGTCATTAATTAATTAAAAAACATTCTTTTCTAATAGAGACAGACAACATTATGGAAATGGTCTAAATTGTGTACCCAGAGGTAAACGATATGTAAAGTCAATATAAAAACTCAAGACTATACATAGTTCCTTGGCTTCCCATACACTAATAATTAAAGATTTTAATAATCTCATAACATCATCTTAGTTTGCGCGGTGAGGGTGCAGATATCCTCATACAACCATATTTTGTTAACGAACATATTTTATGTAAAGAAAGTATATATATTGTTATAAGTATGTATCTGAACAGTATAACAAACACACAGAACACAATTCTCATAAAAAAAAGATTTTTATTATTTTATTTGTTATTATTATTTTTTTTTTAATTTTTATTTTTTTATGAGAATTGTGTTCTGTGTGTTTGTTATACTGTATAGTTTTTCTCATAAGTCAAGCTCAACATTTGATATGTAACTAAAGTAACTCTTGAATTTAATTTCCTTCATGAAAATTGTTTTGGGTTAGATTTTGAACTTTAGTTTGCAGACAGTTTCATAGAAAAACCTTTTGTAAAAGTAAAGTTAAAAAAAAATTACGATCAAAATAAATGTATATTTACTACAATTAATTTTATTTATAATAATTCATTTCAATGTGGGATAGTAAAGTCAAGCAGTAACGAGAAATATGAGGTTGTCAGTATGACGTAATTAACGGGACACTCTGCCAACTGCAGATATTGCAACCTTTAGTATGATACCAGAATAGTAAAACAAAGTTAATAGCTAGTGGGCAATGTATATGTCAACTTTTACACATGAAACAGTCCGAAGGTCAATGATATGACATTTTATATTTCAACTCATTCTATAGAAATGTCAACTCTCTAAAGAAGTAGTAAATCTGATGAACTAAAGTAGGTAGATAAAAAATGAAGTTTGATGTTTAACAAGCTGCATCTATCGATATTACGTCTAAACAAAGGTAGACTTAAGTTTATTGTAGTTATGTTTTAGTTGTCAATTGTAGAACTAAGTTTTTTTTGTTTCATTATCAGTATTTGAAGTATAGAATAAGTTTGGTAATCTCAAAATAATTTTCACCTCCATTTTCCCACCGATCTTTACATTTCACTGCCCCGGGAAACCCGAGACATAATTTTCGACATTCTGTTGTCTGTACGTAAGCACGATATCTGCCACGAAAAATTAAGATAGGGACATGAAATTTAGTACAGAAAACTAGTGTGCTCATAGAACTATAATGAAATTTATAAAAAATCGAATTAATAATGTAAACATAGCGGCTAATTAAACAGTTTTTTAATCTCCTCTAATATGCATTAAATTAGATAAAAAAATGGTTATGTCAGTTTTGCATTTAATGGTACCAACCATACTTCCCTACTATAACAAATGTAAAACTATAATAACATTCTCCTACAGTCGATACATGCCATATTTATACAATATATTGATTATGAAACTTTTATGATTCAGTTAGACTGTTTCAACAGCGATGACAATTATATTTATTATTGTTTGTTGCCATACCGACTACTGTTAATTATAATTTATTAAATTACTCACCGTCCAGTAGTTTTTTGCGTTTTTTCTCAACGACGGCCGTTTCGGCTATTCAGCCATTTTCAAGTGTTCAGTTTCAGGACATTTACTATTCCTCGTTATAACATAAAAGTTCACAACACACAGTTATACACGCAATACACATACACAATAAAACACATCTTGTAGGTACACTATCTGTATCTGGACTGTCGTTGAGAAAAAACGCAAAAAACTACTGGACGGTGAGTAATTTAATAAATTACAATTATATTGTTGAGATGGTTCATAGCTGACAAAGACAGTAACTTAATTATGTATTTTGTAAACATGTATGTCACGTACTTTGCTGTTTAATTTAGAGATTTGAAATTTGACAAATAGTTTTGTTTTACAATCTACATACAAAACAAAGAAGTAAATATATCAAGCTTAAAAAGAAATAGGAAATTAAATATATACTAATGAATATGTCTTTAATTTGATATTGGTTCAGTTACCGTTGGTCTAAAAGATCATAATCATGTTTTTAAGTATGTAATATAATTTGAGTAGTTATTTTAAATTTTGGAAACATCAGAAGTTAAGTTAATGATACACTACAGACGTCATAATATGGAAAAATCGAAGATAGAAGATAACCAGTTATCATTCCAAAAACCACATTGTTTTGTACTAAAAAAAAGGACTTTGATTTTCGACTCAATTTATAATATTCATTTAAAACAATACAATACATACACAATAGTCAAAGTAAAATCACATCTTTGAAATATTTCACATTTTAGAAAGTGTAAATTAGTTTCAGATTATAGTAAAAAATTATCTTATTGGTTTTTTTTTTATTTGAAAAGTCGTACTATTGTATGCAACTGAGGATGGTGACTAAGTAGTAGAAACGTTATTTTGGAATATATTTGAAAATATATTATAATTGTGTACTTTATTAAATTGACAAAATAACAGTATCCATTTATTAATATTATTTTAACGTTGATGAAGACTAATTATATAGAAAAGGCAGACATTTAATATATTTGTTTTTGTTTTAAAGAATTTATCTAAGCATTTTAAAATATTGTTAATACACGTGTTTTTACTATTTAAACTCATATAGTTTATGTTCAATACGCCAATACGTTGAAAATTAGAGTTTCATCGTTCACTTCAAATTTGATACAGGATTTTATTTAACTAATACAAACAGACGAATAATGTGTTCCACGTTCAAGTTGAACTTTACGGGAATTCAGTAAAGCAAAAACAATTTACTTTAATTTGAATTGAAGAGGAAAAATACGAAACATTAGGAATGTTGAAGGAAAACAATAAACGCATATTACTGATAGGATGTAACAGGTTTTGTGAGAGCTTGTAAAACCATTTGATATAATATAAATAGATCATATTGAAATAATGTTTTCAAGTATATATAAAATGGAGAAGAAAATATATTAGATTGTTTTCTGATGTATTGGTTTGGGAGTTTCTGAATTATTTGAAAATAACTTAAATGTAGTCTTGACGTGTTATCTCCGCAACGTTTGTGATTGAATTCTTGACTTATAAGTTTTATTTCCAGTCATGCAATTCAAACTTTATTTGTAGATTTAATGTACAAGTTTAACTTGTAACTTCTCAAGTTTTGATAAAACTGAAATAATTAAGATTAAATTTGTAGACAAGACTTTTTATTTTTTGTATAAAGGCCTTTCATTTGTCATCGCTTTATAAAAAAAGAAATAAGAAAAACATTAAAAAAGACCTCAACTACGTTAATAGCTTCAGGATCGGAAGAGAACACGAGTTGATCAAGAAAATACATATAGCAAAGATAAAAGAGAGGGATCTAACACAAGACTAAGTTCAAAATATGTAGAATCAACCAGGATCTTCTCGTACTTGCATCTCGTAGTGAGCATCAGAGGGTACATTCTGCATCTATTCCACGTTACTAAATCAAATAATTACTACAAATATTCCTTATTTAATCTTAAAATTGTAAACAATAAGGAGAAGATAATTTTCGTTCAAGTTAGGTTCGTATTTTTGATTTTAAAATTGGCTGCGTATGTTTGTTAGTTAATATTAAAAATCAATTACTTTCCAAATATATTTATATATATATATTTTTTTTCGTACTTTATATAAACTTCAAAGTGTTATAATTTGAAATGTCAGTGTGTTATACATAATATAATTATATTAATAGTAATGATTAATATGAACAGGTTGTTATTAGTTATATGTACAGACAAAAACGTAATACGTAACCATATTAACTTTAAAATACCCTACACTCCTAATACAATTTATAAATGTTAACGTGTTTTTATGTTTCAATTAATTATCAAAATCAATGCAAATACTTTGGGAAATTGCACAAGCTACATTAATCAATTTAATTGCAGAGACCACTATGCTCTTTTCCCTGGAAGTTGGATGTACACTCATTTCATACATCATTATCATTATACTAAAAGATCGTGTAATAGAACTTTATTACATCTCAGTTGCAAGTTAACTAATTAAACCAATACGTAACGACATTTCATTATCTCAAGAAGTACATGTTACATGTTGTGTCTTTATGTAGACCTTGTAACAAATACAACCATGTAAGTCCCTGGGTAATACAAAAGGCTATTAAAGTATTAGAGTGCTATGGGTCTTTATTTTATGTTCTTTTCTTTCTTTTTTATAAGGAGTTGATGACCGAGATAGTTTTAATTAAAAAAAAAATTAATAAGAGTTATTACATTTTGTTTGTATTAGATAAAAGAATATCACATCCCCAGATTATAATTTAAACTTTGATATAAAATTTGCTATAAACACAAAGAATACAATATGGTATAAAGTGTACATTATTTTCATGAAAGGCCCTGTAAAAAATATGCATGAACGAAAGGGTATTGGCCGGAGGACAGGTTCTTTTAGCATTCAAGTGAAAACTTAACCAGTTCCGAGGAACTGTAAGGGCAGGCGCATCTTAGAGCCTTTACGGCACATCAACATACCCTCACTCTGGCAGAAAAAGAAACGGGGAGCCATCTGACCACACCACTACCACCACGAACCATTCCTCAAACGCACGCTCCCAGAAGTCGAAACTTCTGGACAGGCTGAGCATGCTCCCATGGTACTTATGTCGGCAAGGTCCCCTCAGCCACGTTTGATGAGTCACAATGATGGCAGCGCCCGTTACCCACCTACTTGGGATAGGATAGCCTACCAGACGAACCTGGAAGCCAGTAAAGCTTTCCCCCAGTTTTCTTGGGACGACACCGTGGGGTATAGTACACGACCCGATTTTAGGAGGCACTTTCTCCTATCTTGTCTGTCATCTGTCTTTTTGTTGATATTTCAGTTTTGTGCCTAAATAAGTGGTTTTTGGAATGATGTTTTATCTTCTGTCTTTTTGTGGATGTATCCGTTTTGAATCTAAAAAAGTGGTTTTTGGAATTATGTCTGTCTGTCGTCTGTCTTTTTGTTGATATATCAGCATTCAGCCTAAATAAGTGGTTTTCGGAATGATGTTTGTCCTCTGTCTTTTTGTTGATATATCATTTTTGAGCCTAAATAAGTGGTTTTTGTAATGATGTCTGTCTGTCATCTGACTTTTTGTGGATGTAATAAGTAATTTCTCTAACCTAATAAGGTTTCATAAAAGCCCAAGATGGCATAATGGTTACATATCTTTCTTGGGTAATTGTAGGCGCTGTGTTAATCTCTTTCGAAATTTCTTCGTTAGGAGATGCAATGGACGAGATAACTTCAACGCTAAACATGGTTTTGAATTTAATTCATGTTTTTTTCTCATTTCAACCTACTGTGGAACATGTTAACATAACATCAATCTACCTGAACTACTTCATTCACTGGTAGAGGGTAGTAATTGCAATAGGAAACCAGTGCGAGTCTATATGAGACAGTATACTACTTTAGTAAGTACATCTAACTAAGTCAAATAAGTTGTTTCTGTTAGCGGTAAATCATGTATTAATATCTTTGATATATTAAATATAAATTAATTGGAAAATATGCTGCATTATTTTAGTTCTGAAAAGGCTATAATGTAAAATCAAAATAAGGACTTTACATAGAGTATTTTTTCTTTATAGAGAAAAAGGATTGTCTCTAGTTAACAAAATTGTATTAAATTTTTTGTTTTTGTTTGAAGGAAAATATTACAACCGTTCTCCATTTTTCACTAAAAAAACAGTAAAAACTCTGTTTCGTATTGTTTATTTTAAATTTTACATTGAGGAGAATTGTTTATTAAACAATATTTAAAGTTATAATTTTTAAATTTGTTTTTGATACTTTTTCTCTACGGTAAATATTTTAAATGTCTACATTATTCCCACTATTTAAAATAAAACCTAATTTTATCTCTCTTATTTTCCGTTTTACATAAAAAAGACGATTTTTAAGTAATAAGTATTAAATTTTTAATTCGTTTTACTTTCTTTTTGTTCACCGGCAAGTATTTAAAATATTCTACATTTTTCACCCTCTTAAAATAAAAATAGGTTTTTAAAGCGCTTATTTTCTGTTTTGTATCTCAAAGAAGGCTGTTTATGCAATACTCGTTTAATTTGATAATTAGATTTTTAATTTGCTTTCGTTTGAAGGGAAATATTTTTAATGTTTTCACTCTCATAAAAAATAACCTTATTATTAAGCAATTATTGATTGTGTTACTTTGATAAGAAGAGTTTTATGTAATAACCGTTAAATTTAACAATTACTTAATTTTTCACTTGTTTTTCTTCCTTTTGTCCCCCATAATATATTTAGAATATTTTCACCCACTTTAATTAAAAATTTGTTTGCTCCTCATTTTTAGTTTTACATACAAAAGTAGATTTTCACGTTAAAATCGTCCAAAGTTTTGTTGAGTAATCTGATTATTGCATTTTATAGCGTTAAATTTTGACAAGATTTAGTAACTGTCTATGTTTGATAAAACAAAGACTAGTTAGTTTCTTAAAAGGGCCTTTAGTGTAGCAAACAAAAATTTTATCACTTACTTTTGTTCTAACATTCTGTAAAAAACGTATAACATATTAAATTAGATAAACATAGATATTAATGCTCCTAGAAATGAACGTCTGAAGATGGACTAAATTCCGAAACGCGTCAAGTATACGTAAGTAAGCCACAGACGGTAAGAACAAAATATAATTACTTGTATTATAATTGTGTGATTTGAATACTTTACCATAATGTGTTTAAAAAAAGAAGAAGATATTAATTCTTCGTGTAATGGTGTATCATCACTACGACTTTATGATGACAAATAGCGGAATTATTTTCCGAAATGTAATTTGTAATCCTGACCACCAAACTATTAATATTTCGTGTAGTTACTCTCGTCCAGTAGAGCCGAGTTACAGACACAAGTGTAGGGAGTACTTTAAATATGTACAGCTTCAAGGCACTCAAGGATCGAGACACTGTTTGGAGCGACGCGAGTGGACTTTTTTATAAATATACACATCTACGAAATCCGTTTGGGCCTAGCCGATGTCAAGAAAGTAGTAATATATACAATTACCATGTTCAGAAAATCTGTGTAACAACTGTTTTAAACAAAAGTACTTTATATTACGTAAGATCTATTGACCTTACCAATGTAATATTTCCTACAAAGATGATGAAATTAACTTTTGGACTTTTCATTTATAGAATATCCTGATAGTATGATGGTGTCCATGAAATTGTTAATTTAATTAACTTACACGAAGAACGTTTTTCATCCGGTTAGTTGTAATTTGACCTAGGGGTATGGGAGTTATACGGTACTTTGTAGTTATATTGTTCCAAACAGCTTTAATGAGTAAAACATTGCGATTAATTGATGTTTAAACCTCACTAGATTGATTTTAAATTTTACTAGAATACTGTCCAAGAGTTATAGTCTCATGTTATTGACTTTTCTATAAGTAAATATTGAAATGAATACAAACCTTTGATAAGGTAATTCATATGTTTTTGGAATGAAGCGAAAACTCAGGAGCAATCAAACATGACTTGTATTTACGAGTAGATGTAGATTTGTAGCAACTTTCACATTATTTATATTAAAATGTTAAACTTAAAAAAAAAAAAAAAAAAAAAATTAAACTTGAATTGTGTTTTTATATTAGTGTGTGTAGTATTTATAATAAATGTTTTTAATGAACCTTTAAGACCTGATGATGTCAACTATAGTGAAACATGTGTAATATTGTGAAAAATTAAAATTAAAAAAATAAATTTACTTATTATTATTATGACTAATCTTATTCTAATCTATGAAGGTTTCTTACAATTACTTTTAAATATTTCTTTGATTATACACTGTTAATGCTTTAATATTAATAATGGTTTAAAAATCTCTACTTTTTAACCATTCAATTAATTTTCTCTACACTGAGTATGTGTGAGAAAATAAAAAGTATGAACAACGTAACTTTTTCAATCGATTAAATATAATTATATCTTTTATTAAAATATTTACAAAATTAGTTTAAATAAATAACAACATCTTAATTAAATTATTTACATAATCATAATTTTCTTTGTTTAATTATGTATACTTTTGACCTTGTAGTCTTAGTATTACAAGTTTCATGATAAATTTATTCAGCTAAAAACAAAATTAATCCTTTATAATTCACAGTGTTATAATTTACATGTATGTGTTTTCTTTTATGACTATTTTTTTAAACAACCACTCTGTGGTCATTTATTTGAATTCTCTACAGTTGTTATTTAATATACATACTGATTTACACAGGACCCTACATTGTTCTCTGTTGGTCATATTTCAGTTCGAGATACGGTCTGCGGCTTTGGAAGTTTATTATGCAACAATTAAAGTCACAATTTTAAAAATATTTGTTTATATGAAACAGAAAATAAGTCTAGCTATATTTCCAGTTTAAATATTGAAAAACAAAGTATATTATTTTTTGTTTTGCTAATAAAACTAGTTATAACTAACAAAATAAATAGTATAACATAATAAATGAACTCTCTGTCTGGGCCATCCTGAGAACCAAATAAAAAAAAAAGAGTAAAAACTAATTGTATTCATAGATTGCTAGTTGTAATTCAAAAAGTAAAACTGAACCATGGGTATCGTCTTTGAAAAAAAAAATTAAATTAAAGGGCTAACTTGCTTTGTTTGTGCCACAAGCACGATCTCAGTGTAAAACGTATATGGTTAAAATTTAGCTTTTAATTAGTGTTGTCAAGATTTATTTTTTCATTACAATTATTTCTGAATATTAATGTCTTTCACTCGAAATTGTTTACACTGGTTTGGGTCATAACTCTTCACATGGCAGACGGCAGTCAGACATCATTCCTAAAACCACTTTTTTAACATTCAAAACTGATATATCTGCATAAAGACAGACGACAAACATCATTTCAAAAAAAATTGTTTTAGATTCATTTGACAGACATCATTTAAAAATCGCTTTTATTTAGACGCAAAACTAATACACCCGCAAAAGGACAAACGACAGACAGACGTCATTTCAAATTCCCCATATTCTTACATTGAAGACGGATGTATTCTCAAAAGACAGAGATCATTCCAAAAACAGCTTTTTTAGACTCAAAACTAATATATTCACAAAAACACAGGCGACAGATAGATATCATTTAATAAATGAACACTTTTTTAGACTCGAAACAGATATAATTGCAAAAAGACAGAGGACAGACATCATTCCAAAAACCACTTATTCAGGCTCAAAACTGATATATCAACAAAAAGACAGATGACAGACAGACATCATTCCAAAAACCACTTATTTAGGCTCAAAACTGATATATCAACAAAAAGACAGATGACAGACAAACATCATTCCAAAAACCACTTATTTAGGCTCCAAACTGATATATCAACAAAAAGACAGATGACAGACAGACATCATTCCAAAAACCACTTTTTTAGATTCAAAACGGATGCATCCACAAAAAGACAGAAAATAAAACATCATTAAAAACCACTTATTTAGGCTCCAAACTGATATATCAACAAAAAGACAAACCACAGATAGACATAATTCCAAAAACCAATTTTTTGGCATATAGGAACAGTTATTTTTTTTAAAGTTCAAGGCTTGTGAGCAGCAGTATTAATTGTACAGACATACAGCCATGCGCGTGGAATTATAAAGGTCCTTCGTTTTATCAACCAATCCTAATAAAGAGGAATCAATGAGAATACATTTCATATTTAGCAATGTATGTCTCACAACTCACAAAAATTGTTTTTAAAACTTATACGCTACGCATTTCTCATTGTGTGGTTAAGTTGTATGTCACAAAAAAAAACTGAAATATATGATTTCACACTTAAAATTAATGACAAATTCAAATAATGAATTTTCACATTTGTAGGTCATGCCATGTTAAAGATAGAGGGGGGGGGGATGATATTTGATACTTTAAATTATTAAACATACACATTTCTAATCAGAATAACATCTATTTTCATATGATTACGCCAGACATGTTTACAAAAGAAAAAAGAAAAGTTTCCTCTCGATACTGTTTGCCCTTTAACTACCCCAAGATTATTTTTGGTTACAGCTATTTTCCTCCTAAACCTAATTTAATTTTAATCGTTAAACTTAATTTCTATTTCTAAAACAATAAATTGTTGTCTTGAATCTTGAATTGAATAATACTTGAAACAAATTTTTTGTTCATAAAGTTACAAGTTTTAAATCGACGTTGTTCTGGACATTGCTGCAATAGAATTTCTAAAATTAGATTTTATAAAATGGATAATTTACCGTTTATTAATGTGTAACGTCACAGAGCGCGTTGCAAAACGTGTTTCATTTCCTCGCAATAAAATTTAATTTCTTTTATTCCAAAGAACTTCCTGTCAAGTAACTAAGATGAACTAGATTTAACTGTGTTCCACGTTCTATATTTATAATAATATAGCGTTTTGTAATGAGCTCTGTGACGTTAGACATTAATAAACACCAGTTTAATAGAGACAATGGACGACTGCTTCGCGGAGTAGTATAAATGCAAAATTGACTTATTTATTAGTCGAGACGAGACTAAATTTCTCTCCCTTATCATCCAAAGGCAAAAAACCTCTTGTTCATTGTCGTATAAAAAAAAGTAAAAAATAACCGTGAAACGCTTGATTTTATATAATATACGATTTACACTCAGGACTTGTATATGACACTATCAAAGCACTTTAGGTCATACATTAAATAATATATTTATCTCCCAAAAATTACTTTCTTTTTTGATATTTACTTTTCGATTCACAACTACTAAACGGACTTCTTTGTTGACGGTTGTTTTTGATATGTTTTTATTTTGTTTTGTGTAAAGGCGGATGAGAAAGTGTCTGCAATATTTTTGCACCATTTATTGTAGAAGCGTGACATAAACTGAGGTGCCATACATGGTATAAAATTAGATTATATTTCGCCAGTAATTTGTAAATTTTAACTGCATAAATCATCCCCATTTTTATTTACTAAAACAATAAACTGTATGCTTCTATTTCACAGTTTTTCATTCACTAATGACCAAAAAGTTCAATATAATCGACCTTAAATGAGAGGGTAATTTTCAATATTTGGTCAGTAATTTATGACTTGGAGGTTGGTCTTTTAATAGAGTTAACTTTTTTTCAAATTTTAATTATTCAATATAACAATACCTGCAATTTTAGTTGTAAAGTACTCTCAAAATTTGTTTAAAAAAAAATTGGGTTCTACAAACTTTGGTGTATTTCTTTTTATTTCAAGTCTTAAACTGTTTCCAATATTTCTAATATTTATTCACGTTTTGCATCAGTATTCATTATTTAAACCTCATTTCAAATATGATGTCTAAAAACTCCGTGACAGACACAAAATTAAAACTTTAATTTCTTTGTAAAAGTGATTATAATTATTTTATCTCAAAATTATTCGATGAGTTTAAAAAAAAAAAAAAAAACACAACTAGAAACCAATGCGTTAACAATGAACTAAAATACCAGATTAAAGAAAAGTGTAATGGATTTTCAATGTTTTACAGATTATGTTAATTTTGAATGGAAAATGAGTTTCCCAAGAGAGAAAGAAATGAAATTTACTGAAACCTAAAATGCAATAAATCTGTTCTTTATAGATTATTCCACTACACTTAACCTTATCAGTATTGGAATTTACTAATGGGATATAAAATCTTTTGATGAAAAAAGTTCAAATTTAAATGCCATATGGATTTCATCACAGCTTACTGTTTGTTCTCTATGTCCTTGATTAGAATGGATATTAATACACTTTATATTTCAGTATACTTTTAGCGTTAGCAAGAACTTTGTAAGATGTAATTTACAATAATGTATTCTGGTTAAACTACAATTGAAAAATAATAATAATAATATTTTTTTTATATAAAACAAAAAAATATTTTTTACTTAAGATATTAAACTAACAAACGGCTGAAGTTTATTTTCAGTAGTTTAAGTTTAATTTCCGGTAGTTTGTCAATCAAAAAATAAAAATGAACGACAGCTTTGAATTAATATTATTTTGTCATAATACACCTTATCCAACAGTATATTGTGACGTAGTTGATGTAGTTTATTTATTAAAATTTATTAACATTCAATAACGGAGGTACATTTTAGTTTTTTGCCAATTATTCCAGAACGGTAACGTTTTTTAGTTGCGATTTTTCACACAAATGAAATAAAAGACAATTCTTTACAATATACACTTTATATGTACAATGTAAATATAAATTGGTCTTTCAATGACTGTGTCATAATATCAACTTTTATATGCATACAAACTCTACTGAGACTTAAATATGTTGCAACTTAGATTAGTGTCTTAATTGGATCGGCATCATTATTTTACGGACAAAGCATATATTGTGCCTAATTGTGTTTTATTTCAATTAATTGGTCAACCAAAAGCAAGCTGACGTAACTTAAGCATCTAAACTATAGAAATATTTTATTTTAAATGTGTGTTTGTTCTAATATTTGTTAGTGGACATATTGTAGTTACATTATTTTTCTCTAGTTATAGTATACATAGTTATATATTGTTTTGTTATATCAGGCATATACAAAATATGAAAAATACCTGGATGATTTATAAACTTTTGAACAATAACAGGGAGAAAGCTGGAATTTTAGGGTCTTTTCATGTTCTTGTTGTTAATTTAAATACCATTTGAGGTTGGCAAAACAACTTGTCAGTAGCCATCTACTGCAAATAATTTCCACACATCCCTATCCTTCATGGTTTACTGAGGTGTATCCTGTGACCTCCACTAGCTCCCACTCCAGTCCAGGTGTATCTTTATATCTATTCTCTCAGCTCTATTTCACCTTAGCTTGTCTGACATTGTGTGCTCTGTCGTGTCTATAAGAGTACTCGAATAAGCTCATATAATGTGTTTTTATTGTTTTTATTTTTGTGTCAGTGTATGTTCTTGTGTTAAATGTGTGTTTTAATATAAATAATGACGAGTTCTTCAAGTGAACAAAGTAATTTTCTGATGATGGGTTTACGGCCTCGAAACATGTAAAAAGCAATCAACAACGAAGTCACAAGACGGACCTAAGGTAATTAAATATTTTATTTAAATTGTGACTTGGAACCAAAAACATGCTTATCAAATTAAAGCAACCTGTTCTGATGGGGTGAATGGCACCAGAAAAAAAGTATCACATACTGAACGTTACTTGGTCATCTCTCAGTTTAGAGTCATACACAACCAACTGAGGTTCTTTCTCTAGCCGTTCATCCTTTCTCTAATCGTGGTTTTAAAAACTTAAAAAAATAAATTAAATATAACAAGTTTATACGGGATGATAACTTAACTCTGTCTGCTGATAAAATGGGCATACCCTTCGTGACACTATCGGCATAAAGAATCGCCTCGCTTCGTTAAGTTTCCTTGACAACGTGGAGACAATAAACCTAGTGGAGAAGGTCAAATAGATCAATCAGGAGGAATCACACAACAAAAAAAGAAAATCAGGTCAGAAACGCTTACGAAAAATGGAACATCCTGTTCCTAGCAATAGGTAAACTTGGCAGGATGAATGGTACACTAATAAGTAAAGGATCGGAATAGAAAATAATGGCACCATTTATTTTTAACAACCCATGAAGAGTTTGGCGACTTCTGATTCAGAAGAAATGGCCTATATTAATTGGAAATGATCCAAACAATGTTTTCAGTCCTTTATTAAATAGGAAAGTGTTTCTATATGATTAAACTATTTAACAGCATTTGTCGTGTTGATACTGGTAATTTTCCGTTGTATAAAATATAAAATCAAATCACCATTAACTGTAGTGCACAATTTAACCCTACATTGAACATAAAACAACAAAATTGGCCCCGCATGACTAATTATTTGAAGCGCAACCACAACCACATCAGGCTTGCAATAATGGCAGTATACTAATCGGAATGAAATATAATAGAGGAATTCAGTTATTGGTACATTGTTTAATAATTTAACTGTATTGGAATACATTTTGTTTTGTTATGACTTATAATAAACTTGTAAACAATAACACAACGTGTAATTTCTATTGCCAATTATTGCAGAACGGTAACATTTTTTAATTGCGATTTTTCACACGGGTTTAGATCAATAATCTTCACAATTCACTAAAAATTGAACGAAATCGTTAGAATAAATTTTAAGTTTTGAAGTATTTTATAATAGTCCCATAATACTTTATATTAATAATAGTCAAATATTGTGTTAAGTTATTGTCATAAATTGTAATTTCGTATTTTAATATCCAGGAGGGCCGAGTTACCGACACGAGCTTAGCGTATTTAGAGTCCTTTACACATGTACAGATTCTATGACCATTAGGGCAAAGCCGACGTCAAGAAAGTAGTGATATATACAAATTACGTAGTCCAGGTGTAGTAATTGTTACTACAAACTATTACTGAATAATATCCCTTGAGCTGCCAATACAATTTAAAATTTCCTAATCGGCCGAAGAAACCAAAATTACATTTTTTTAAAAGATGGGACTGGGTAAGTACCATGATGGCACACCATAAAAGTGCTTCAATTACGATGACAAATAAATATAAAATAATTAAATACCAATAAATAAATGAATTAAATAATAAAAAATTATATATTAATAAAATAAACACATTATATGAGCTTATTCGAGTACTCTTATAGACACGACAGAGCACACAATGTCAGACAATCTCATATAATGTGTTTTTATTGTTTTTATTTTTGTGTCAGTGTATGTTCTTGTGTTAAATGTGTTTTTTAATATAATCAATGACGAGTTCTTCAAGTGAACAAAGTAATTTTCTGATGATGGGGTTACGGCCTCGAAACATATAAAAAGCGATCAACAACGAAGTCACAAGACGGACCTAAGGTAATTAAATATTTTATTTATATAGGTTGCTTTACATTGTAAGGTTGGGCTAAAAATAAAGGAAAAGGAGCGGATGAAGAGGGTGAAGTTAAGGTGAAATATAGTTGAGAGAATAGATATAAAGATACACCTGGACTGGAGTGGGAGCTAGTGGAGGTCACAGGATACACCTCAGTAAAACATGAAGGATAGGGATGTGTGGAAATTATTTGCAGTAGATGGCTACTGACAAGTTGTTTTGCCAACCTCAAATGGTATTTAAATTAACAACAAGAACATGAAAAGACCCTAAAATTCCAGCTTTCTACCCGTTATTGTTCAAAAAGTTTCTAAATCATCCAGGATATTTTTTATATTTTGTATATGCCTGATATAACAAAACAATATATAACTATGTATACTATAACTAGAGAAAAATAATGTAACTACAATATATCCACTAACAAATATTAGAATAAACACACATTTAAAACAAAATATGTGTTAATTTAGATGCTGTAATTGCGTCAGCTGCTTTTGGTTGACCAATTAATTGAAATGAAACACAATTAGGCACAATATATGCTTTGTTCGTAAAATAATGATGTCGATCCAATTAAATCACCAATCTAAGTTGCAACATATTTAAGTCTCAGTAGAGTTTGTATGCCTATAAAAGTTGATATTATGACACAGTTATTGAAAGACCAATTTATATTTACATTGTACATATAAAGTGTATATTGTAAAGAATTGTCTTTTATTTCATTTCGTGGACAAAAAGCAATCTTATACAATGCATCTAAATTATAAAGAAAATATATGTGTTAAAAAATTTCTCGGTTTTCGTTCAAATTTTATTTAAATCTTATAATTAATAACCTAAACTAAAATGTAAAATTTGAAGTACAGGAATAACTGTTAAAAAACAAACAAAAATCTTTACCTACGTCATTAAAAGCTTGATTTTAATCAAACACACTGATGATATATTTATTCAATAAAATAAGCAAGTTAGACTTTTATTTAAATATTAAAAACGACATATATTCAATTTCACTTGTTGATTGACGATTACCTTACATATTTTATGATAATTAGTTTTGATGCGCTTTTGTTATTGAGTGAGGAAATTATTGCGATGATTTTGCCCCTTTATTTTGAGGGAAAACGAACAGTACTAATAAATACAGGAATTTCTCAGCAATAAAGCAGACCACCCAAGTTGTATTTCAAGTTGAATCACATTGTTGTATGAAGTGATAAACTATATCTGTTCACGGAAGTAATTCTGAGGTTTATCTCTGCCCTTTTATATTGCTTACCTTTACACAGAATTTAGATCATGATATTGTTACAAGTAAGTTGGTCCAATTCTTGTTATAAAATAAGATAATATGTATCAACGCAATTGATTTTTAACCATGAAAATTAATAAATAAAAAAATCTGCTTTATTTTTTAGTTATTTCTTGTCTAGAGCTTGATTGGGTAGGCAGTGACTAGACATAGTCATACGAAGGTCGTGATTTATGTTTAACAATATAGATGATCGTAAACTGTAGAGGCATTTATTCTTTGCAACATTGATATAACACTTCCTTCAAATTTGTTGTTATGATAATAATATAAATAAATATTTAAGTGGAATCAATTAATATATTATTTATTTTATTATTACAATAGAGTGTAATTATACTTAAAAGGAGACCAGAATATAATCCCTCCGTGGTTCTAGGCCTGCGTTTAGGTAATGAAGTAGTGACTGTATTTAAAATAATTATCCTCGTTATACTGACAATTCACTGCCAATGACATAGTGTTTTGATTGTCACAAAATATACTAACAACACTTATTGTACATAAATATCCATACACGCATATACATACAGAGACACACACATAAACACTAAAATAAAAGAAAACAAGTTGATGGGGGTAATGTGGTATCTAATCAACATACAATGCAGATGCTCAAGTTTAATTGGTCTTTGGGACCTTGTAGGAAATGTTAAATTGTATTGGTAGATCAAGTGGTCTTATCCACTAGGGTAGGTTTGTTTAAAACAGTTGTTAAACATATTTTCTGAAGATCTTAATTGTTTATATCATTACTTTCTTGACTTCAGTAATGATAAAAATAATACGAGGTGCAGAAAACACGTATAAGAATATAAGATTTCATTTTTTTCCTGTTAAAATTATGTGTAAAAGAGGGTCAAATAAATAAAATTTCAAATTATAATAATAACAAGTATTTTACAAACTTACTCTAATGGATAATACCACTTGATCTACCAATACAATTTTACTATTTCCTAAAAGGCCCAAGAAACCAAGTTTTGGGTTATACACTTGGAGGATTGTATGATGAGGCAGGGTAAGTACCATAATGGACTTAATCCACTTGTTTATCCATTTACAGCAGCTTTTATATTAATCTTAATAATTTATTGTATTTAACCTATTTTGACTTTTATTGAACAAAAAAATTATATGTTAAAATATTTTATAAAATAAAACGATTTAGAATGTTATACATTATTAAGTTTACTTGATAATAGTAACCTTACGATTTAGAACATTGCGTTTTTGTTGTTTACTAGTAAATGAAACCACATATATTCATACAAGTAAAAACTCTTCTCGAAACAGATATTCATTCCTGATATTTTTTCCTCTCGTATTATATATATAATAATAAAATTTATGAATTTATTTCATATTTATATTTAAATCAAAATATATATAGAACACCATAAGAACTTTCGAAATATACTAATGTTATAAGTGGTTGTATAATAAACAGTTTGTTAATTTTTGAATAATTTAATCGTTAAATGATTATACCTTGAAAATCTATTAGACATTAAACTTATAATTTTTTTAAAATATAAAAAATATGTAAATGGTTCTCAATTTATGATAATTGTTCTTAACTATTAATTTGTGTGTGTGTGTGTGTGTGTTTGTGTGTGTGTGTGTGTGTGTGTGTGTGTGTGTGTGTGTGTGTGTGTGTGTGTGTATGTGTGGCGTATTTTTGTTACCAGGCGACTAAGAATTATAATTTATTGGAACCTCCTGGTAAACATGTTTAAAAAAAAAGAAAACAAGTTTCAAAAAACAGTGCTGAAATTTATTAAGCCCAAAAGAGAATAAAACAAAAATTGACCATTCACAAAAATCAATCAACAATTAACCAATTAACAAACATTTTGGTTTCTAGACAAGTTTCAAATTTAATTACATGTGCTTGATAGAATTTACAGTTACTTGATTTCCCCCCCCCCCCCTTCAGAAATACAATTGTTACAAAAGGTTATATTTTAAAGCTAATATAAATTTATAAAAAAGAATTTAGATATTAACAAAAATTTAGTTAAAAAAGTATATATTATGGTTAACAAAATTTGCATTATCAAATGCTTAGTTTACTACCATTCATATTATTATATTTACTAAAACTAGGTTGATCAACTAAATATTTTCTATATTAAAAAGACAAATTTATTACATGAAGAAAATTAAATTTTATTTTATTTTATGCCATTGACGTCAATGTTTAGGCTTTTTTTAAATTTTGAAAAATAACCCCTTTGGGGTCGTGGAGGCCGAAATTTGCATATGCTGTCCCATCCAAAATTATTTTAATTTTAAATTAGTACACATTGTTCTACAGTAAGAAATCACTGAGATGAAAACACATTATTACACCATGTTTTGTTTCCTTGATTAAATTTAGTTTTTTTTTATTATGTAGAAAAAAACACAACCAAAGTTCCTTTAACAGAAGTCATATTTTCAATTTTTTTTTTAAGTTGATCTGGTGCACTAGGAAATGTTGAGTGTGTGTTAGAGCTTGTCTCTATTCGCAACCTTGAACCAGCTTTTGCTGCGCAAAAGAAGCAAGTTAAAAAAAATGTTTAGACAAACTTATACAGCTTGTTTAACATGTTTTTGTAATGAAGTTAATTTGAAATTTAATAAAAATGAAAAAGAATATTATCAGAATTACAAAAATGTCTAAAAAAAAGATTACAAATAAGTTTTTTTTTATATTAATAAAGAAAATAATGTATCTCAATCTTTGTTTGAGATAAAGAACTGGCAGTATTTGCAAGGAAATTGAAAAACAAAAGATTTTAATTAAGGAAAAGATTGACTAGTTAATTCTTTGATTTTATGACTATTTTTAAAAATTATGATTTGATTTTGTAATATTTTTTTTAAATGAAAGAAGGTTACTCTACCTTTATAAGACATTATCCTATTCAAAAACATTACTGACAATTCAAAAGAAAATTAATCATAATTAAACTATTTCTAAACAATATATATATATCAGTAATTAAAACTTAAAAATATTAACACAGCTAAATCTAGGATGGTCAATTTTAATTCAGATAACTGGAATTTGTTGTAAGGAAGCTTAGGAGCTTCATACGTCCATGAAGGTCATCGTAAAAGGAAAAATTAACAAAAAACACTCACTGATTACTGTTTTTTTATGTGCACTAACAAACCTAATTGTATGAGTTGTTGTTGTAACTGTAAGACATAATTTAGAAAAGAAACGGCGTGATTCCGATCATAATTTACTTTTACTTTTAGAATTTCATTTTATAAAGAGGCGACTGCCCTATATAGAAGTTCAGAACAGACTTGCAAGCTTGATGTTGCCCGAGGTCAGGGTACGTCGAACAGGCGATCCGTAATTTCCAATATCGCTCGCCAGGTAATAGCATCGTCCAGGCGCTATACCTGAATTTTAGTTGGTTGGTTTATTTTAATCTGTATTGATGATAATGCAGATTATTTTACATATAACGGATGTTACATTTTTGTGTGTTTGCTTGCATATTCTATAAATATCTAAGTTTGAATAATTATTTTTATGTGTACTAAAAACCGACAGTACTAATAAATATACAGATATAGGAATTTCTCAGCAATAAAGCAGACCACCCAAGTTGTATTTCAAGTTGAATCACATTGTTGTATGAAGTGATAAACGATATCTGTTCACGGAAGTAATTCTGAGGTTTATCTCTGCCCTTTTATATTGCTTACCTTTACACAGAATTTAGATCATGATATTGTTACAAGTTGGTCAAATTCTTGTTATAAAATAAATAATATGTTTCAACGCAATTGATTTTTAACCATGAAAATTAATTAATAAAAAAATCTGCTTTATTTTTAGTTATTTCTTGTCTATAGCTTGATTGGGTAGGCAGTGACTAGACATAGTGATACGAAGGTCGTGATTTATGTTTAACAATATAGATAATCGTAAACTGTAGAGGGATTTATTCTTTGCAACATTGATATAACACTTCCTTCAAATTTGATATTATGATAATAATCTAAACAAAAATTTAAGTGGAATCAATTAATATAATAACAACAATAATAACATCATAACAAGTAAAATTATCCATGAAATTTTACATTGCGAACATGAACTGTTCACTTATAGATCATTCAATAATATTGAATTTCCGAATTAAATTGTATTTAAACAAATATTATTATTTTTTATTGTAATGAACAACACATGTGTAAACTCCCACGCAGGAAATACGACTTTATACAATAAAAGTTGAATATGTATAATACAGTACAAGAGTAAGTTATTGTCATCACTTTGACTTCCCCACTGAACTGGTTTGAGTTGTATGTCAATGCCAGGAGGTGACAAAAGAGTGTAATGTTTTGATTATTGAAACATCTTATAATACAAAAATAAAGTGTTTTTTGAGAAATGTTTTGTTTTGGTTAATTTGGTCATTATGTTTGTTTTAAAAGTGTTCGTCTTATTGTCTATAGTGAGATTAACTGATAACTTTAATTCCGTTTGCGCTACGTTTAACGTTACAAATATCAAAAACTAATATTGTAAAATCTCGACACAATTCTTATTATAATTTGTACCATACTAAAGACGTATTCAAAGAATTTCACAAGTTATGCAATTTTTTGTATAACATCTATTTTTTTATCATGATGAATAGATAATTCATTGGAAATGCCAATTTCAGCAATCTAGTACTGTACTAATAGAGTATCATAATAATTGGAGCAGTTCAGTGATGGATTTCAATATTAAAAAAACACACATTATTAATTCAATTTAATATCCTATTATAATAATTAGATATTACATTGTGTACAATTTTATTAGATTGGTTCGACGTAATAAATAATTAGTTTATAGCTGCAAATATTATTAATGATTTAAAAATATAATTAATTATAGGATACTGATAAGCGTATTAATTAAATGCGATTACAGTATGATTGTATGGTACTGGAACATAAAGTGAGTTTATAATATTAGCAAACTATTTGTAGCTTGAAGAATTAAATTATCCACATTTTAACTAAATAAATGATTTATTATTAACATTTATATATATATATATATATATATATATATATATATATATATATATATATATATATATATATATATATATATATATATTGAAAAGGTATCGTAAAACAATAAGTTAAACTTTCTAAAAACCATAACATTTCTTAAATTATTTCATTGTAGGAATAATCAATAGCGTTTATAAAACCTATAATTATTCCTTTCATAATAATTAAGTTTAGAAAAAAATGTAGGAATATAAGACATAATCTGAAAGTTGTGGAATCTTTTAATTTCTTAATTGACTTTTGAAATCGATTTTAGATGACATAAAATCAAAGTATGGAAGTTGATTTGGTTGTTATTTATTTAATTATAATCCAACCCAGCAACGTTATAATATATTTGTTTTGTTTTTATAAATTATCAGAGTTTTTTAACCCATGAAAACAATTTCCTATTTCTTTAGAATCACTTAAATGTAAATCAATCCCACTAAACCAGTTGATCCAGATGGAGAAAAGCTAATAATTAATCTGAGCCAAATTTATTAATATAAAATTGAACATATTTAACTAAATTAAAAGATTTTATTTTATTTGATCGATAAGAAAACATCCTGTTAATACACACAAGTAGGGTTGTTTTCATCTATATATGATCGTGGATTTGAATACTATTGTGATTCGTTTAAAGATAAATCTAATATGTTCATAATATTTTATTCTAAAGTTTCAATTTTTCCCTACTTTACAATTTGGTACACAACTGATTCAAAACCTATCTGGCTCTAAGTTAGATAGAGATATGAAACTAAAAGATTTTTAAATGAAATAAAAACACAATATTTTGTAAAATTCTACAATTGATTAAGTCTTACCTACATAGTTATTAATACTGTATCTGCTGAAACCATGGTTGGCAACACTAAGTAATTTCAGAATTTTATAAAATATTTAGTTTGTGTTTTAGAACTAAAGGGGTGTTTAAACCTACTTTACAGCAGAAAGGTATTGTGCCTTGCTTCATAAATAACCAAAAGTTAAGATGTAACCAATACAATATTATTGAACAAATCTTGTATTTAATAATACTATTTGTATTTTACATTAATTTGTTAAGACATGTTTTTAGTGCCACTTCTCACAGTTTATAATATTTGGAGATTAATAAAATGTTTAAATAATGGGAAATGTGTTAAGTTATTTGTGAGGGTTGTAAAGGGATAAATTGTGTAAAATAAATAGTAAACCTCTCAGGGTGTGAAATAAGTATCAAAACGAATTTATTACTTAAGAGACGATGAAGGTGGATTGAATGTCTTTTGAAATAGTTGTTAGTTCATACATTTTCCCCTTTAAGTTACAAGCAAATGTACATCACACTCAAGACATACAATATAAAAGAAGACAACATTGTAATGTGGAACTGTTTGAGCTATCCTTTATATTATTACAGAGATTGAGTTATAACAGATGACTGATTAATATTATGATATTTATTTTTCAATGCTATAAACAATAAACACTTACTTCCATAAACAATTTTACTATTCCTTATTAATGCGCGTCTTAATATAAATTGGAAGCTCAAAATCATAAAGTATAGGAAAACAATCTGTTAAGAGTTTATTATTTGAAACTTTAAATACTCTTTTTCTTTTCTCTAAGTATCGAAAAATAAAGTAAATGGTGCAAAAATGGTACAAATGGTACAAATGGGATCTCGCTAGTAGATCCCCAAAACAAATATATTAATAAAGTACAATGGGTGGAGTTAAACTTCATGTTACATAGCAGGAAATCACACATACACTACAAAACGATTGAAATTAGAAAATATCTAAAATATTTGGATTAGACTAGAAAAAATGATTGGATTAATTTTCTACACATAAACAACAAAGATCACATACTCAAATATTAATTGTTTTATCATCCATGTCAAGCTGTATTCAATATGCAACATTTATCTTCAACGAACAATGTGTAAGTTTAACCCAACAACTGATAAAATGTTAGTGTATTGTCAAATCGCCAACCAATATTAATTTAGGTATATTAAAATACTTCTACTAATCCTTTAATTTAGGTATTTGTTAACTTAAATTTACTGCATTTTCGGGTGATTCACCCATCAATAGGAATATCAAAGCACAATTTCAAATATACAACACTACAGAAAGCAAATTTCAATCCGTTCAGAGGTTGCTTCTTGTAGATGTGAAATTATAGTTTATCGTTGGCTACCACAATGAAATTTAATTTGTTACAAAATACATTACAATCTAAATTCCAACTTATTTCATATTAGTTTTACTTATTTTTATAAAAAATAAAATATAATTAAAATTAGAGCGGAACACAAATAAGTTAAATAAAGTAGCATTTTAATATATTAAACATAAATTTTATATTTGTAAAATACATTTGCCCTTATTTTATACTTGTATCGATGTTTGACAGATATTGTTGAAAAATACTTTCTTTTATATAAAATATTCTAGTTTAAGAGTTTATTAGAAAAATAATATTTGTTTTTAATTCGACATTTATATTTTAAAATATTTGAAATTATATTAATCAGTGAAAACAGTCTTTAGAAATTATAGCAAATCAACGTTGCACTGTTAGTGATCCATTAAATATTTCTGAATTATCAGGGGACTTTACAGTAGTGATGTGTGAGTTCGAATTAAAGGTGAATCCGAGTATCAAAATCCTTGGAGCATTCCGAGTATTAAAATCCTCTGTTTCGTATTAAAATATTCGGACGAAATCCTCGTAACTAGGAACAAGGAGGAGGTAATGTGCGAGTAAGAATTCGAAATAAAATCCTCGGACAACGATATTCTTTAGTGTTGTGTCAATTCCAAACAAAATGCTCGGTGTTTCTACTTTGGTTATATTAGTTTCTAAGCTGATTTTTCACTACACATTAATTAAATATTACGATTTTGAGTTAAAATGATTTAGATTGAGTAACAAGTTCAATTTAAAATAATAATATTCATTTATTTCCACATTAACAAAAAATAAATTAAATTATTATTTAATTGTTATTATTTATATTTAAATAAATATTAATAGGTTACCATCTTTATAAAAAATATAGTAAATTAACTTATTTTAAATAACAACTAAATTATTAATGTTGGTAATAATTGTACTTACGTTAAATTACTGAATTTGTGTCGAGGCAGGATAACATTTAATTACGTATTACAAGTGTCAATCACATATTGTTAAAAACAATTAATACTTGCTGGATCAGTCTAACAGATAGAACGCAAAAGTGTAGGTTTATCTAAAACGATTTGGTAAAGCTGAGTTTGAATCCGATGCGCAAAATCATTCTCCGCAGATACTCGATTTCGAAGAATAATACGAGTATTGAAATCATTTGAAACCGAGTAATGCGAGTATCCATTTCACCCGAGTATCAACATCGCTACTTTACAGAGCACGTTCAAGACTAGTTTAACTAGTTATTGTGATTTATCAAGTCAACAAAGTGTAGTGATTTATGCAAGTGTTTACCATAACTTTATTAATAGCTTCTCCTGCTAAACGCAGAATTCCTTCAGGCGTTAGTTAATTAACAAGCAAGTAATGTTTATGTTGCTAAGCAACACAATGCACCGTACTCAGCAAACTTAAACATAAATTAGTCACCATTTTAGCTACTGTGTAATAATTTTGGCTACATATTTTAATTACAGTTAGATTAGTCAACTTAAAATTTTCTTTCAATAAATTATATTTCATTTACGTAAAACAAACTTTAATATAGTTATGCGTGTGACTGTACTGAAGAAGGATAGTATGGAACATAGATGGAATTAAATATAACTGTCTAAGAATAAATTTGTAAAAGAGGAACAAGAATTGGATGGAGTAACTCGCAGTTTGATAGACAAAACTACAATAAATCGTGGAAAATAAATGCAGGAACTTTCTATCAAAACCAAATGATAATAAATCCAATTAATCTTCACTAAAAACATCCCTTTGCTGGTTGTAATAAAAACGTTAAAATGAATCATTAAAATGAAAGTCTGTGCAAAATTACTTATCTATTTAAATAAGAGCCTAAAATGGCTACAGTTGCGCCATAAAGGCCTTTCAGAGTAAATCGTATTTTATTAAATTTGTCGGTAAAAGTTATTAAAATTGTATTTTTATTTTACCAATTATTCCTCAGCCATGATATTTTACATTTAAAGTTTTCCTTCTTTAAGGACACCTTTACATTTCCAGGACTCTAAAAAATGGTTTTAGCAATTGATTGCTGTAAGTTATTAGTTTTGCTTTAATTTACGACAAAATCTTTGGAGTTATTAAACTCTAGCTTGAATTTAAAAATACCTTTGCTATTTTAATATGTACGTTTTTTTAATGTAAAATATAATAAAATATTCTTTAAACTTCTCGTATTTGGTTCCATTAAGACAGCATTGTTTAGACATTATGGTTAATTACTGTATTTATAAAATTAAACCTTTTTCATTATTTTAATTGTTTATCAAAAATTTCATTGTAAAATTGTGAATAACAGTTTTCATCATTACTGTTTTACTTCAAACACGTTAGTAAAGTAAAATCCCCTCCAAGAACTTTTGGTGTTAAATACAATGTTACTATCAAAACGAACAGTACCTTTATTTTCTGATAAAAATAAGCGTTTAGAATGTTTGCTGTATAATAAAATAACTATTTAATAAACCACAAATATGAACATAGTTTAAGCGTATCATAAACTGAAGCCTAATTACTCGAGCTTTCATAATATTACAAGTATAATAATTACTGTATCGATAAAATAATAATAATAAAATTTAATGACAAATTATAATTGTTTTCATAACATCCTGTGTAACATAACGAATTAACAAAATGACAATATTATGATGTAATTAGTTGTTAAAACGAGCGCATTTATCGATGTTTTACATCACACCCCACAACCATATTTATTATACCCTGTACGTGTAATTTAGGTGAATAAAGTTTACGTGTTAAATATAGCAATCAATCTAGATTCACTTTAAAACATCTTCAAGTGTACATGAATATAATTAAGAATATAAGATTTAAAATATATAAATAAATAATGTCATAAATTTGAATTCACAAATTGTTTATGTAATTCAGTGGTATGATATTGAATTTAGTTTTAATATTAAGTAGCTAATTTTACTTACATCCATACTGAAACTAAATGTATTTATTAAAACATGTTTTAATAAAATTTGACGTACATATAACGTCACCCGTGAAGGCTGTATTCTCTCACGCAATAGCGTGACAATGTGATAAATAATGTCCATCAATTTTATGTGTTTGATAGTGAATTGATTTATTGGAATAATTTAATGAATTGCTCAAAACGTAATGTTTTACTTCATATTTATTATACAGAAAGGTTTAAATATATTTTTAATATATAATGTTTAGATTTGAATTTGAAATTTGCATGTTACTTGCATGAAAAAAATGTTTTTAGTTGGAAGTATCAAACGTACGCTATCTCCAACTGTAAATGTAATATTAATAAATAAACATTATACACACTAATGTTTATTAAATTTTATTTTTACTTTAAATACAACATTGTACCAAAATTGTCTGTTTTCTTAACTATGCAATATTAGTAGCAATATTTTTATTTCGTACGGTGCTTTGTTATTTGTATACCTCTTTATAAAAATGCATTAAATGTGAAATCACTGATGTTAATAAAAGAGAATCTAGGTTAATAGGAATTGTAATACCCATTATAGTACAGAGTAAAGTATAATGGATAATAGATAATGCATATAATGCTTTCTATTGAACACCTGTTGGAGTAGAAAACACAAGGTGAAAACATTTTTTGATTAATGATCAAGCTTTTAATAATGAGATCCGGTAAAGAATTTGAAATTCCGATAATTTACTTTTTAATGGCGTATTATAGAGTTGGTAGCATGATTGAAAGTAAGGAGAAAATCCAAATACATTCTTAGTATAAAATTATGTTGTTGTTATAGCAAGGTTTATCAACATTTATCTATCTATCTGTTAGCATAAAATTTATTAAAACGAAGATATACAATTGTAAATTGAGCTTCAAAGAGATATATAATGGGACGTGTTAAATGAAGTTGGTATCTTTCCCAAATGGAAAGTTGGTATCAGTGTATTTAGAATGGAAAAAGTTTGATGTTTGAGGAAAATTAAAAATTTGACGTATAAAGTATCATTAAAATGAATACTTTTCACGAGACGAATTCTCTATTGTGAGCTTTTATAATTACAAAAGGTTTTAGTAAATTCTTAGTTACACTTATTTTTAATCTGTATGTGCAATGTGTCTATAAAGCCATGCTGGAATGTTGTAAAAATATACTTTTAGAAATATGAAACACGAATAAAATGAAAGAACAGACCATAAAGAGTTTTTTTAAAGATTGAGTTCACGGTTGACATCATGGGTAGACTTTTAAACATCCAAATGATATTCCAGCTCTAAACCTAGAGATCTGGAGTTATTAGCTTCTTGAAATCTTTGCCTCAACTGTTCAATTTTGCCTGTTATGAAACATTGCAGGTGTAGAAACAGCTGTTTTTTAAGTTCCTTTTAAAAATGATCATATTGTGCCATTTAGTCATAAATAGTATCCATTTTATCTAAAAAATAAACTTTATAACCGTGTAAAAGAAAGTTGAATGTGTGTTTGAAAAATTTATTTCTGTAACTCGATTGAAACTTTCGGCGTGTTTTCATGAAGAAGATCCACACGTAAATAACATTCGTAGATGTAACTATTGTAGAAATAATATGGTAGATTATTACACAAAAAGCGTTTAGGTAGACAGTCAGTAACCACTAAAACTGTTGAAAACGTTCGATAATTCAGTTGACAGAGTTAAAAATATATGTTTATGAACCATACTTTTGAAAAAAATATTTTTTATCACATAAATTACAAATACTATATTGTAACTAAATAACTCTGTTCCAGATGTTTCCACTGTTAAAAACTAATGTACTAACAAATAGAATTAATAAATAAAATCGCTAGGTACTTATCCATTTTATACAATATTTTAATAAATATTTTTATTTAATTTTAAACAAAGTAAATGTACTGTTTTCAAAATACTTGAAATACTTTCAACACTGTTGTTTATTGAAATACTACGTATTTTTAATGCAATATATCTGCATTTCCCTCAGTTTGATTGATCTTAACTTGATGGAAAATAAACAGTTTTAATAAATTTAACATTCTGTTGTATTAACTGTATTAAGAAACACAAACATTACACGTTTGTACTAATTTTAAATAAACTAATTGATGACGTAGTTGGAAGTCGTTTACAAATTCATTAACTGTTGAAAATGTATTATCATTGATTAAATCTTTTTTTAAATTTACAAAACTACATTATAGTGATAAGTAATAACTTTTCAATGATTACTTATCCAGTATTTGAGGTGGGTCGTCGTATTTTCGGGCTGACGCGTTTCGGCTGCACTCCATTCTCAAAAGGAATACTCGTATCCTTTTCACCACCATTCAAAAGCGTACGAAGATTTGTTTTGAAAATGAAGTTCAATCCGAAATGCGTCAGATATTAAGACAGGAGGGGCAAAAATAACTACTCAAATTAACTATTTTGAATCGTAATATCGATTTTGAGAGTATTTAAATGAGTAGTATTATTATCATATAAATATTTAATCCGTTGTACTTAAATTGACTAAGAGTAATTTACTAACTTTAAACTTGTCAGATCTCTGTGAAATTAATTCAAAATATATGTACGCTGTCATATATTGTACGAAGAATGAAATAACTAATTTATTAAATACATTTCAATAGATATAAATGGTATACACAATCTCAAAGGAGAGTTATTGCAGCAGATATTAAAGCGAAATATATTTAAATTTTCCAATAGAACGTATTAATTTGGGCAATTTTCAATAGCGTAAACTCCTCAAAACAAAACTAATAATATAAGTTCAATGAGAATGATTTTTACTTTCACAGATACGTGTAGTATAGAGAAAGTTATGTCATGGATCTAAAAATTCACAGAGTTTTTTGCGGATATTTCCATTTTGAGGCCAACTGAGTCCAAAAACTGTTTTTTGTATTGATATTGATATTGACGTTTTTGTCGTACGTGCAGCGTTCTACAATCCAAACGCCTGAATCGATTTCATCCATGTTTTACGTGGGGATATTATGATCACATTTTGAGATTTTCGAAAGTGGACATTTCTTCGATAACGCAAACTATGACGTTGATTTTATTTTTGTAAACGTAATTTCTCAAAAATCAAATTTTGGTGAAATTTGAATATTTATAACATGAATCCAAGTGGCAAATTTCTAGTACAAAATATTACTGTTCCAAAATAATTGGGGGGGGGGGATATAACTTGAACTACGCAGTTAAAGGTTATTTATGAATGTAGATTGGCGTTTATTGACGTACGATTTACATTGAGGATTTGTTTATGGCTCAAGAGAAGCAAGTTTAGGGGTTATTTAAATATATAAATAAAGATGTCAACCCAAGGTTGATTTTTAATTTCTGATTGAAAACTAAAATGTTACATTTTTGGTAACTAATGGATGTTATTGGTTTTAATTTAGTTTTGGGGATGGGAAAATGAGAACGTTTGTGCAATATTTCTGAGCTGTTTAAGCAAAAAATGGTTTTTAGTAGTCCAGTTTTATAGAAATTTATAATTGTTGTTGTTTTTTCAGCTTGATTGTCCGTATTCTTCAATCAAAATATTGATGTTGTCAAATGTATAAACTTCCAAATAACAATGACCTCAATTTGCAACGTATATAGTTACCTTTATAATTTAAACAATATACAATTTAACACTTTGCAATTTCGTTTTCCGGTAGATTTTCAACCGTCAAAAACATGAAATGAATAAAATTGGTGTACAAAGCAAATTGTGACGTCACAATGGAATCATTCTATTACGTACTGGACACTGCAGGCTTTTCCGGGCTGCCAACAAAAGGCTTTGTTGTGGAAACCAATTATTTTTAAAACGAAAAAATTATATTTGGATGTCCGACCAAAACACATTTAAGCCAGAAAGTACATTTTCTTAACTATTCATAAAATATAATTGTATATTTTCTAAGAGGTATAGATTTTAAGTACATTTTCTTCCTAATTATTCATAAAATATAATTGGATATTTTTCTATGTAGATTTGTATTTTTTCTCTCTTAACTTAATATTTTGTTGGAATTTGTCCTTTATCTTAAATAGTATATTATAGTTATATAACTGTGGTAAGTTGTAACGACAAATTTGTATGAATAGGATTAGTCTGGAAATGAAGTTATATATATATATATATATATATATATATATATATATATATATATATAACTTTTTGACTAGTTTCGGATGTACTCCATTTTCAAATCACTTGTTCTCATTTTAATTATAACTTTCCTAGCTGAGATAAAAATGATGTAACAAATTTTAAGTTTAGTAATCGCAGAAAATATGGACTCCTATTTTTCCACTGAGCGTCACGTCGCATAACCATGGAAACCAAATTAAAAAAATGTCGACATATCCTTCGTTTGTCGTTGTTTTGGTTGTCGTTGTCATCTATATGTACACACGATAGAGATCAAATAAATGAAAATAGGAACATGCAATTTGGTATGAGGGACTATAGTGTTCTCATAATCTTATTGAAATTAATTCAAATTGAATTGAAAACGTCAAAATGACGGTAACTTTAAACAGTTTTTTTGTTAATTTCTCTTCAATTGAACGCTCTAAATTAAATAATATTTGCAGATTTTATATCTGAATGTAATGGTACCCCACCTTTCTACGATAACAAATAGTGAAATAACAAATTGCCTACAATGCCAAGGAAACCAACTTTTGACCATTATATTTAGAGGTTCTGCTTGATTTTGTTTATATGATCGGGTTTGGTAAGTGCCTTAATACTCTCTATCAACTTGTTGTTCGTAAAAGAAATATTCAGCATTGTACAAAGATCACCTTTACATTATTGCTTGCCATCTGAAACGTAACGCAATCAATCAGTGTGGTGTAAACCTTTTAGTCGCTTGTCGCCAGTTTAAACTTTACATTGCATCATTGTACTTCATTTAGTTTATCAAGTGGCTGACAGTTATTTACATGTAAGAAAACAACATATATTCTTAATGTTTTGTCGCGCAAGTTTAATTTCACAAAACTTTGTTTTGGATTAAAACTAATTTTCAAGACTCTTTTAATTGTTGTGATCATTTACTTTTACTGGTTTTATTGATACCATAAAAGTAACACGAGTGGTAAGGGAAACAAAGGTCCACCCATACAGAGCCCCTCATGTATAGGTTGAAACTGGAGATCGCCTGCTATCCAGAGTTCGCATTTGCAAGACTAAGCTCCTCCTTAGCCACTCAGGTATCAGCATAACTTCCGCCTTCGCTTGGCTTGGATAACGTCTTATAGGCTACTTCTGCCGGATTGATTCCGCATCACAAAGTTCAGTCATATAAGTACGTTGCCCACTTTGCACCACGTGGAGACGTGTATGTCTGTACTGGAAACTGCACGCACCCGCATCATACCTTCAAGAGAGCATACGGTGAAAGAAATGCACGTACGGTTTCTTCCCAGAAAATTCGTATAGATACAGCATCTGGCAGAGTGTATTCATCGAAACGAGAGTAGCGATTGGAGATACCTTTACATACGTTCAGCTTCGAAATCGGCTAGAATGAGATAATGGCACGAGCGATGCTAATGGAGCCTGTTTAATAAATATGCAAGACACAGTAAGGCCCATCAGACATCAATTCAAGACGTTAAACAGTATATACAAAAAAATAGGTTAGGAAATCAGTGCAGCAGCTGTTTTTTAAGAAATTTGACATACTGGATTAATCCCCTTGATCTATCAATAAAATTCATAAATTTTTACACGGTCCAAGGAACAAATTTTTCTTCTTTACAATAATTGGATATGCTTATTTAGATTGTATGGTGTCACTGGGAAAGTTTCATGATGAACGTCATCAATTTGTTTTTAATACAGTATCACCAGAAAAAAAAAATCTGGAAGACAGCTCACACAAAAAATACGTTTATTTAATCAAACGCGTTTCAACGTCAAAGTCGCCATCCTCATTGATACATGAACTACAATAAGAAAACTATAACAGTTACCGTTATAACTCAGTTATAGTTTTGATATTGTAGCTCATGCATCACTGAGGATGGCGACTTTGACGTTGAAAAGCGTTTGATAATAAACGTAATTTTTGTAAAATTTTGTGTTCGATTTTTATTTTATCTAATATTATCTTACAAGTCAACTTAATATTTATTTACAGTATCACTATATTGAAGTAATGTATTACCAATTCACATTACAGTAGTGAGTTATTAAAATGGGTTAAATAATAAACTAATAAAAATAGTTTATAAATGTAGTTTGTAGGAAAGTTGCAGGGTAACATAATTTTAAACTCAACTTCGAAGTAATCTATCCTAGTAGTTTAATTTATAAATGTTATATACAGTTTAACCTAAAGGCTTATCCATATATTATTCTACCTCATAGAAACATACAGTATTCTACACACTGTTGTTGTAACTCGTAAATCACTTTAACTTCTTCAGAAAAATGGTTAAACTTGTCGGAGAAATTCATACATTATTTATGAATGCATAAATAGTATAATTTGTAAAAGCATACTATTTAATCTAGTTTCCTAACAAATTTAATTAAACCTACGTTGTAAAGTTTACAATTGTTTATAGAGTAGGTTTATGTATAATAAATATACGATTAAAAGTTGCAGGTTATTACAAGTTTAAACTCAATTAGTGTAACTTTCCTCAGTAAAGGTAGCTTGGAGATTTATTTTATAGTTTAACTTTAAAATGTATATATTCCAACAGATTGAAAAGAATGGCGCTGCTTAGGTTGAATCGTTCGCCGAAATGGTTACTTTTACATGTTATATATATTAATTCAGCAGCAAAGGCGGTGGAACGTGTTACGTTAGGAACCCATGCTTTTGCGTATTCACGTAATTAAGTCTATTGCAGCCGAATTCGCGTGTGGGTTATTTATTGAAGCTACTTCGGCGTCATTAGACCCTTCTAACTCGAGGTTAGCCCACCATTGTTTCTGTGAAACAATAAAAAAAAAACTGGTTACCTTGGTCCTTCGTTTCACACTCCTTTTTCAGATTCGTACAGGATCGCTCATTCGCAAAACAACCTATTTCACTCAAGTTATTTTTCCTCACGAAAATAATGGACGATGAATTAGAAATCACAAGATTTTGAGAAAATCGTAATTTTGAGGTTTTATTTATGGAGATAAGGTTTTTTGCAAATTATTTTCGACCAGTAATATTTTTTAAATTTCGATTTTACACACGTGTTAGGGAGACATTAATCTTCACATTTCACTAAAGTTTTAACGAAATCGGTACAACCAATTTTGAGAAATTTCAAATCGTATAAGCCCCCCGACCCATTGTTGTATTTTTTAGCAATAACTCAAGAACCGCCTTTTTGGTGAGATGGCTATCATTACGTTTTGTTTGCGTTTTTAGAGCCTACACTTGACCAAAATTTGATCGATATCTGTACAACAAATTTTGAGAAATTGCAAATCGTATAAACCCCCCGGCCAATTTTTATATGACATATTATTTTCAAGTATTTATTGTTGATTTATCAACAACTAGAAAAACTAAACGCATAGTTTTTAAAAGTTTTTTAAGTATATCTTCTTGAACACAACTTTAACTTTAACTTTAAACAGATAATTTAATCTTTAATTTGTCACACCTAATGGAGGTTTTTTAAATCATTTAAAAATACAATTTAAATTATGTCTGTATGACGTTTCAAATACTGTAAAAAGTCTACAATTTATGATAACTACAAATGAAGTATTTAACCAAATACTGCCGACATTATACGATAAAAACAACTCTCAGTTTTGTAAAAACAAATGTACAACATGTATGATTTTCAGGTGCAATACACATATCATCATTTAAAAAAAGGAAATAAATTAATTTGCATATATCACCCACACAAAATATACTACAGACGTATAATGTCAATAGAAATCGCAAGATAAAAGAGGCTTGTTTAAAGCGAAGTTCATACAGCTTTTCCACTTGTATATTATAGCTTTGAATAGTCTACAAAATTATCTTTTGTTAGGTTTTCCTCACTTTTGTAAAATTTAAATGCACTAAAATTACTTAGTTTATGCCGTTTGATATTTCAAATGTTTATAGCCTGATTAATTAATCAACAATAGTGCTGTGGAAGTTATAATTTTATTTTAGATTTAAATTTAAATAATAGAGAGTATGTTAAAACACTATAAACATACTAAATGTACTAGACATACTCTAGTTATATAAATAGAGAGTTATATGTCTATGACTACATATTTATTGCAAAATGATGTTACAGAAGAATGAAGTCAAAAACAAAAACCAGTGTACATATATTTTTTGACAATGTTTGTAACTTGTGGATGTGTAGAACCAATAACTAGTGATAACGTTTATTAAATAGTTATCGACAAGAGTTAAACTATAAAAGATTATTGTTTTGAATGTTGCCTTATTGCAAATATAACTTCATTTTGAAAATCAATAAATATCACAACTATCAGCGGCTGAAAAGATTGTTTGATAAACTCTGTCAAGTAGAATTTAGCAGGTAACCACTGGACAACATAGTCCCAAATACGTCAATAATAAAAAAAAAAACACGTTAAACAAAGATATGCAGCAATAAATGTAGATTAATAATAGGTAAATGTTCGTTATTAAAAAATAATAATAACTCTATTTTGTATATTTCTAACTAATAGTTTAATACGAATATCATTACGATATTCCTGGTTTTATATTTAAATTCACATTTTTAATAAGTAGTTAATTGTAATAGTTTTGATTAAGTTTTATGTTTTTCATCATTACCTTTCAAATCGTAATAATGTGAAAAAAACACATAATATACATTAGTGTTTTGATTTTTATTAATTGGAAATTCAAAAGTGAATTAAAATGAGAGTTATTACATTAAAGCAAGTAAGAATATTATGATAGGAAGCAACGTTGCATTCCTTTGTAAAAAAGCAACAAACCCATTAACGGTTTTTATTACCTAGAACAGAGGTACTGATAAGTTTTAAAGACGCCTTAAGTACGGTAATACTAAGTTGTGAAAATAAAGGTAGCGTAGTGATTATTGAATAGGAACGTAACATTTAATGGGAGCGTAAACTTGGAGACATGCTGTGGGAGATCAAAATGGATGGAGAGCTGTCGTTGGAGAGATGAAGGCTCAACCAGAACTGAGGATAAGTTATTAGTGATTATTAAAAATGTTTACCTTATAGGGAAAAGTATCTTATCTTAGGTAAACCATGATACTTAATGTGTTGAACGTAATGATGAAATTGATGTATCGTGTTTTTGATTTCATAGTTTTTGAATTTGATATGTTATTTATTTGGTTGATGTGTTTAATGTAGTCATAGTTAGTCATATTAAGTGTAAACACAGTCGGCACTTGGTGAAATCCATTTTAAGGTAAATAATAACTCACATGTAAGTTTTAACAAATCAACTTAGTCTATATTGTGACAGCTGTTTCGCAATTACCATCATCAGACACATCTAGGGAAGTTGCTAGTTAATAATAAAGATAAAAGAGAGTTATTACTCAATAGTGGTGTATACAAAGTAAATTGTAATGAATGTAATAGTGAATACATAGGTTAAACAGGTTGATCCTATAAAAGTAGAACTAAAGAACGTGTACATTGTTGGATGAATGGTAAAAGAGATTCAAATTTTGCTAACCATTTATTATATTCTGGTCATAGTTTTAACCCACTGAAAATGTCAAAGTTTTATTGAACAAAAAAGTAGAGCTATTAAATATTTAGAAGTTTTAGAAATCAACAGATCTGTTCTCAATTACTATGCTTCCAATCTCAATGAACAAGTGTTTACCTCATCTCCATTGTTTAAAAAAACACATCCTGTTAGGTCATTAACCTTCTCAGATAGTCCTGGCTCAACCCTTCCCTGCATTCAACCCCCACTTTCTTTGTATCTTAGTAGTTGGTAGTTAAGTTGGATTTTGTAATTTTTAGTTCATAGTTGTCTGAAGATGCTTAATTACGAAACAGCTGTCACAATATGTTGAATTGCGAAAATTTTACATGTGAGTTATTATTTACCTTAACATAGTTTAGTCATTTCTTATAAACATTATTGATAAATTTAATTTAATTGTTACAATCTACGATTATGTATTGATAGCAAAGAAAGAAAAAGGATTTATAAAGGTTTTCGAAAAATTGTTGAAGTTTCAACAATAATTCCTCTATAATCAGTCTGTGACATCTTCCAGCAGCCCGTGAAACTAATTGTATTTTATACAAATTAACTTGATTTTCCTTGGCATACATTTGAACAGACAACTTTGGTATCCCAGTAGTGAATGCAACTTTTCTAATTGAATTAGGCCTGTTAACCAAACTCCAGTTACTTCTTCTTAAAGGTAGTGTTCTGAGCTATACTTATATAATTACTGTGGTTCCATTGATTACTACGAACACACTCTAATTAAAGAGAACAAATGTAGTCTAATATCTTATTATTATCTTGAACTTCCAGTTTTACTTCTGATTAAACGGACAAAATCTTTGAAATTTTGCATAATAAATCTCGGGGTTTCTGTTATATCAGTTGTTTATAAATAATATTTTGAATGGAAAATAGACATCTTAAGCATTATAAAACACATTTCAACCAACGGATGTTCACATTTATTTTTCTGGTTGTTTGAAGATTCAGAGTAACTTAGTCCTCGAAGACTCAAACAGCGCCAATGTCGGAAGAGAAGTTGGTCTTGTCATGATAGAAAAGATGAAAGAGATGCATTTAACTCAACACAAAATGAAGAAAGTTATAAATCCAGCCATGGATTTCGAGATTGACAAATTCGTACACTATTAAAGAGTCCTTGATTGGACGGACGGACGTCCACAAGTAGATCAAATAAGATTGAAATTACATTATGAAATAAATTAAAAAAATTACTCTAAACTTTATTATTTGCTCAAAGAGAACCGGTAAAATCGAGACACCGACACAAGCGTAAGAATTGGAGAATGTTTAATGTATGAACATCTAGCTAATGGCGGGAAAGTAGTGATATATACACACATATGACGTTAAAAAAACCTGTGAAACAACTATTTTCCTCAAAAGTATCCTGTACTATATATTCTGGATAAGACTTCTTCCTGCTCTAACAACGAAATTTAAAATTTCATAAAACAATCTCCAAGAGCTTGGGAATGTTATTCAGAGGATCTTCTTGTAACACATTTAATCATGATGGCGCTCATCAACTTATTTGATCCTATTTAAAAAAAAGTTTGATTTGTATTGAATATATCAGTTATGATAGTCTAAAGTTAGTTTTAATAAATATAGTCTAACAGTTTCATTGAAAACAAAATTAGAATTTAGATTTTGTTTTTAAATTTCAAAAATTCTATTTTTTTCTATTTAAAGCACACTAGGTGCAATTGGAATTTCAAATATAAAAGTTTACATTTCAGTTTAGCATTTTAAATTTATATGCTGGATATTAAGGCAAAACAAAAATGAAAAAGCACTTAAAATTTCACAAACAACAATTTATTGCTACAGCTGTTTCGCCGTTAGGCATCGTCAGACAACGTTGTCAACGTCAGACAACGTTGTCAGACAAAAGTTGTCTGACGATGCCTAACGGCGAAACAGCTGTAGCAATAAATTGTTGTTTGTGAAATTTTAAGTACTTTTTCATTTTTGTTTTTCCTTATTATGGAATTTCACCGAGTACCGACTGTAGTCACACTCAAGATGCTGGATATTATTAACTTGACGTTTTATAAAATTTTATTTCAAAGAGAGTTACTTTGTTTTTTTTCTTTCTAACTAAGACGTTTTATTCTAAAACATTCAATCTACTTTACAAAGAAGGTTTCCAACGATTACAATTTCCATTAACCTAGATCCTCTCTTAGTAACATCAGAGATCATGTATTGAATGCAGTTTATTTCAATATAAATCTATGACATTTGCAGAATTAATACATGCAAATTTTATTGTAAATCAACATCTTGTGTTAAAAAATGGAGTAAATACTTTTTATGAAAATTTAATATTTAAATGAAAATCTGTTTAATTATATTTGCTACTTTTACTATATACATTAATTTAATATTTTACTTTGATGTACTAGTTATTTTTCATGTATATTTTAATTTTAAATATCAATTCTTATTAGTATATTTTTACTTGTGAAAAACTAAAACCCTCTCGGCCATCATGTCTTTAAACAAAGGAAGAAAATAAAATAAAAGTAGACCTTTTATAGAAGGTCTGGAATACTTTAATAACCTCAAGGTCGGAAGAGAAAATAGTTCCGACATGGCACATGTCAAGAGAATCTTTCACCAGACAAGAAAGATGAAAGAACCAAGATTATGTGTAAATATGTAAATCTAGCTTGGATTTGCCGTATCCATAAATATGCCTTACCTTATAAACAATTGTTAAATTATAATTTATACGAAATAAAAATATAAACCAACTTTATTAAAACAACAAATTACCTTTTCGTTTTTCCGTAATTTATACAGCATAAACTCTATACTACCTCGTACCATATATCACCTTTTCTCGCAAATGTTTCTGTAGTTGTTGTTAAAAGTCAGTTGGAAGTCAGTTAATCTATTTATATAGTAAATTATGGAAACGTTGCGGTTTATTTCATTAAAAACGTAAAGGAACATTATAAACATTAATATAAAAAAAAGGGATTGTTTATATTAGAAAATAAAGTGGTACACGTTAACGAAAATGCTGATAATGTTCAATACAGAAATCCACATGACAGAAAACGTTTATTGCAATTTTTTTTTCAAAGTGTTTACTGGAATTTCATACACTCCGTCGTGATATAGGTTTGTTTCGGTCCTTTCTATATTCCTATAGAAGATATATTGGAGTCAAATCAGCTGAGCGAGAAGGTCACAAATTTTTAGAGATTAACTTGGAGGAACTATCTAAGAGTCTCCATAGTTTGGTTGGACGTGTAGCAAATGTTTTGACACCCACAATGAAGTTCCTCTTCCTCAAGCATCGTCAACCACAACCTTGCAGTTATTTTATAGAGGTACCGACGGCTTCGAACTCGAATAATTCAGATTTCAGATGGGTAGATAAATTAGCTACGTAATACATATTAAATGGAATGGAAATTAGCTGAAAGCAATTACAGTTTTTGAGAATAATTTATACAGTTCATTTAAATAAAGTTCATTACAGTTCATTTATACAGTTCATTTAATGGTTGAAAGCAACCATTAATGATAAATTAACACATTTATAGGTCCATAGCTTAGTATAAACACATAACTAAATATTTATTTTTCTACACACGCACGTACACACACAAATATATTTGTTATATTTGTCACTAAAATGCTTCTTTGTAGACAACATTTTTCTGTATTTTATTTTGAACAAATAAAAATATCACTACTTTTGCTAATTATTTAAACATTCAGTAAAATATTTGTTTTTATCAACAATTAGGCACAATGTTAAACTTATGGAAAATATTTTGAAATGTAAAGGCAGTAACAACTAATTTTTCCCAGAGAAGAAAGAAAGTGGTAAACCCCAATCTTTAAGCACTATAACCTTAATACAATTGATAAAAATCGGCCTAATCGTTTTTAAAATTAACGTCACAAAAATCGCGTGTGTTTAACACCACACTATGGAAGTGATAACAATATGAAATAATGAAACCATTGAATCAGAATTTAATAGTTTCAAACTTTTAGGCCAAAATCAAGTTGATAACTCTTTTCAAAAAAGTGATATAAGTTGAATACTGAGACATGTCAATGTAAGAACTATTTAAGTTGGAATAATTGTTACGGTTATTTATTCAGAAAACGCAGAAAATCTATATCAGTTTTCTATTACATGTAATACAATCATATGACGAATATGACAACATCATTTTTGAGTATTAAATTTAGGTATTAAATTACACATTGCACACTCTAGTCATTCATTGAACTTGATTCAGACGGGCAGGGCTCATTCGGGAATTCAAAAAAAAAATTAAATAAAGAATAAAACCCAAAAATAGATAGAAACACAAAAAAAAACAAAAAAATATTCAAAATTTCCTTTAAAATTTTCTCGAGTTTTCTTTCGCTTGTCTGTATTAATTCATACTTACACACACACATATACACAACAATTACACAACATATAATTCTCGAGTCATCTTCTGGTCCTTTCACTTCATTTTTGTATCATCTTAAGAGAAAATTTTTTTTTATTTAAATCACTTTCTTAATTTTCATCAGCAATAGGTAAAATGGCAGTAGATTTGCTGAGATTAGTAGACTCACTAAAGAACACTGAGCTCGCTTTCATTTTTTTTGTCATCTTGAAAGAAAATTATTTTTATTTATTTTTTTTTATCATCATGTGTAATGCGCGAAATGGCGGTGGACTGGTTGATGCAGATGGTGCTACTTGTTGATAATTGAAATGTTGAACACTGTTTAAAAAATATACCATTGTGTGCTAATTTTTTTTTTTTTTTCTCTTTTCCAAATTATAGGGGCCCAGTTTTTGTATGTAGGACAACATGGTTGGCCTGTTTGTCTTTTCTTAAATTATTTGTTCGTCTTTTATTATTAGCAGGTCAACATGTTGATTCCTCATTTAGTTTTTGTTAGGGTTGAGAAAACCGGAGTTGGGTTTTCTTCACTCATGGGTCACCTTTTTAATATACATCTCTTTAGCTACACCTTTTTTTTTTTTTTACATATCTTTCTTTTGTACCTTTTTTTAAGAACATAACATATTTTGATGAAATTTTTTTTTACACAATTTTTTTGATTAAATTAAATTAAATAATATAAGACAGAGATCGATATAGACACGTTCCACCCCAATAATTGGAATTACAATGACCATTACATTAATACCACTAATATATATATAATCAATAGCCATATTATATAATTTAAATATGTTTATTCTTATATATTTTCTTATGAAACAACGTCATAACAACGAAATTCATGTGTTTAAGCGAAATCTCAAACAAAACTGACTTAGTCCAGGCTTTTTATAACCTATTTTTTCAGAAAAAAATAATTAATTATGCTGATGAACTCAATCTGTTATTTTATGTTTTTTGTTCTATATTAATAAATATAAAACATATCTAATAATCGCCATGTGTAAACCCTAGATTAACATTTTAAAACTAATTTTCTACCTTTTAAAATCAATAATTTGCAATATTTTTTTTTAGCAACTAGTACCCATAACAATATATCTTCAAATCAGATCATTATCTTCACTAGATTTTGATCTACGTTGATTATGAATCAATCAGTCAGTCAGGACTCCTTATGTTATAGACATAGATAATATTTTGTCTGTATTGTTCCATAGCAATATCGAATATTGTTTGTATTGATTCTGATATTAAAGAATTGATTTTGTATTGTCTACGTGTTAAAATTCTATTTATTTAATTGGTTGTCCTTTTGAAATTATCGTGTGTTTTGTGATAAATACTGTACAATGTTATTACGACAATAATACTTTTAAAATCGCATGTCGGGACCAATCAAAGCACAGTGTTATTTAAAATATTCTCGCTTTAATTATTTTATCAGTGGATACAAATGGCTTTAACACTTTATATTGCGTGATACAATTAAAGTGGTAAGATATTAAAAATAAAACGATTATAATAGTTTATTGAATGAATGATTATTGTAGTAAAAATAGATAATTTTATTTCAATTTATGTTACTAAAACTTTTTTTATATGATAAATAAAGGGAATCGCGTAATACCATTATCTGTAATCATATTCATCCAATATTATTTTTACATCCGGATACTGTTTTACTATATACAAATACAGATTTCATACAGCGTACAAATAAACCAAACACAATCAATAGTAGTAGTAATATATATTTAGTCTCATTTGGTGCATAAACAGCAGCATTGTTGGAGTAAACATTTGATTTGTCACACACATCAGCACACAGTGCAATTAAAAAGAACACGTCACAATATTGTATGCAATTGATTTACATAGTACCTAAAAACACTAGCTCTATTAATAAAATAAGTTTTAATATTTATTTTGAAATTCAGGTGAAGAATAATGTAATCACTAAATACTATAATTAGTGCTTGGTTGTTTTCATTGAGAACTCCGAATGAACCAAGTATTAACAATATGGCATTCTTTGTATGTAATTATGTGGGAATTGAACAACCATTTATAGACTAATCGAATGAGATTTATGTTGTGTAACAATAGGCTGAACCATTGTATTGTGTATTATTTAATGTTAATATAGATATATTAAAGCTGCCTTTGTTTTCACTGTGGCTTCACACCCAACCCTCATATCAGGGATGGAAGTAAATGGAAAGGGTATAATGTATGTTGGAAAAAAATGTTCTTGTGGAAATGTAATTTCGTTGCTATTTCGTTTCTTTACTCCTTTGGAACAATTGCCTTTAAATTATTTAAAATTTTCCAAACTGTATGAAATTAGTATTATTACACACAGTAATTTTACAATATTAAGTGATTACATACTCTACTTTAAATAATCAGAGCTCCAATCTTACAAATATTCTACAATGTGTACAGTAACCAAGCGACAGTGGTGGAAATAATCATCAAAATACTATGTACAGTAGTGAAATGAGTTTAAAACAGAGTGACCTATTAACAAATAAATTATTAAGTTAAAAAACCTTGTTATTCAACAATAAAAATAAAAAACTGAAATACCTATCTGTCTGGTAAGGCAGAAATAACTTATAACCAAATTACACATATTACGAACTTTATTTGTGACAGCGTTTCGCCGTTAGGCATCTTCAGAAAACAGAATGAATATGATTTCTTAATATGAATTAGTTTAGGCTAACGTAAGTATGAATATCCAACCTATTAAATTATTTACTTCATGAAAAATATACTTTCACAGCTCTAAAGAAAAGAAAATCATAAAAGGATCTTTCTTCAATAAGAACAATAAAAATATGAATTGAATTAGGATAACATAAAGAGTAACTTATAAATATAATTTTGATAACTAAACAATAATTTAAAAATATATTATTTATAAGTAGTTTTGTTTTCATTAGAAAGAGTTTGACAAAATATTTGTCTATTTGTTTCATGCAATTTATAATATTATTCATGCCAAACTATTTGAAGCTAAAGCTATTGATGGTGATGTTTATTGATTCTGTCTTTACATGTCATTAACTTGTATAACGAGAGACAATTTCAAGGATGGTTTTACGTCATTGTAAATTGATCCTGACATCGTAGACTGTTGTGTGCAGCCGTGTGTAATAATATCACTCGACAAGTAGGACTAAAGGTGTCAACGCTCAAAATTATTTGTAATTATATTTCTATATCTGTCAATAGTTAATACTCGTCTTATAACAAAAATATTATCGTGTTGGTTAGAAGTACTGTTTTCAATCAATAACATCTGATAAACTCGTTTGAAATAATATCTCCTCCTAAAGTTGTGTCGGTTTAATGCAAATAATGAGTTTAAATTATTATCAGTAAGCATTTTTATGTCAATCGAGTAATTTATCTTTTAAAGTCTTAAATATCCAAGTATATCGTTCAATACGTTCAATTATTGAACCTAGTGACCAAAAAATTAACTTCTATAGTGTATGCATTGCTAATGAAAGATATACTTTTAATTTAAACAAAATAATAGAAGACAAATTCAGTTTTTATGTGTTTGAAGTTGTTAAATAGAACCAACGGAATTATATAAACTATATAACCTCCAACATCTCCAACTAAAATCTCCAACATCTCCAACTAACAGTCATTGTTAATTTTTTTAAAGTGTAGTTATTATCATTTTACTCAATTTATGGAAACATTTTGACTTTCAGTTAAACCTAATATGACCCAAGTTTTCCGTTCTGAAATGTACTGCTAAATCTTAGTCTTTAGTTAACTAGAAGTGTGATATTTTAGAAACGAATTTTAGGTGAAGTTAAGGATATTGAAAGTTATATACCATATGTACTTCTTAGAATAAAGTGGTTCAGTTGTTATGTGCTAGACTGAAATTCTATATAAATATTTACCTCATTTCCTGTCAATTGGGGACATTTATAAACAAGTTAAATTTAATTATTGTTGATAAATATTTCGTCGTTTTGTGGACGGTTATTTGCATTTTGCTGCAAAGAATAATATAGTGTTTTGTGAAAGTAACCTACAAATATAATTCATAATACAATTCAAAAAGGAATTGTTAAATATTATTGCTAGTATTAATTAATTATTTTTTACCTGTTAAGACATTATTCAATAACAAAATTTATGTTTATATCCTTGAATGAAGAAAATCATTACACCATCTATTTGCAATTTCGTGCATATTTGAAGGAACTCACTGAATCAATACGATGTAAAATAATTTAACTGTTGTCGCAAATTTAAACAGTTTATTTTATTTTGTCATGTCACTAACGACGTTACGTTCCTGATCCACTTTGTCAAGAGATTGACGTTTACTGAAGAGTTTAAGTAAAAAAGAGTTCCAAATATGTGCTTTCCATGTGTAAAACTTTTTAAAACTATCTTCAATATTGTGAATATAAATTATGTACAAAACTGTCACATTATTTCACAGAATTTATTTTGATATTAGTTTTAATTGTAGACTTATAAAATTAACTAATTAAGACAGTTACTTGAAGATTTATTTGTAAATTTTCAAAACCAATAATCCCATAACTTATTATGTATTTTAATAAGAAGGAATCTAGGATATTTTTATTAATCAATTCATATTTTTAGAAAATATTTGAATTTGAGTATGTAGTAACTGCAGGCGTTTAAATCCCGATTTACACTACCTGAGCATACATCAATTTTTATGTATTGGGTTAGATCCTTTTCTTTTGTCTTTACTGTCTGGTCAAGACAGATTGAAGATCTTTTGTTGTCTTTCAACCCTGACGCTATTATAGTCTTCACTTAACATTCCCCCCTCTTTTATAAAGCGGTTTTAATTGAGAGGTTTCACGTTTAAAGGAAAAAAATTCTCCTTGTATATAAGAAAATAATCCATAAGACAGTTGATCGAACTATAAGTGACTGACTATTGTATTGGTAACTTCCTCAGGAACCCATCGAAAGTTGCTATTATAAATGAAATGCACATAGCAATCATCAGCAATGGTTCAGTTTCTTTATTATTCCAAGATATTGATATTTAATCACCTTTACTGTAAACTGTATCAATTAGTCCCAATATAGATCAAGCTGAATAATAATGTGAAATATTCAAAATTTCAAAATTCTCTAATCTCTTTCATTTAAGAAAACACTGTCGGTTTGCTCACCTCTATTTCTACCGTGTTTCTGACAGTAATATCCTTAAGGATGATTCTAGTGAATCCTGTATAGTTCCTACCAATACTTTTGGTCAACCGACGACCTCTTGGTTACTGTTGGTCTCTTCAATAATGACTTAATGACTAACCAATGCTCCTGGTCAATTGACGAGCAAAGCCTCCGGCTATTACCGGTAAATTATGACTGATCTAATTTTTAGGTCATGTTTATATACCTTCCCAGTTTAGTGACCTAAGTATTGTGTCTAGAGTCAGCTATGTTGACACTCTCTGATATATTTCACAATAATAGGTTGCCTTCTGTGTATTGTCTCGGTACTTAGAATAAATAATACTTTTTAGGTTTTTATAGTTTTACCTATCAATAATTCTTAACAATTAAAAATTGAAAAGTTCATTTTAACAATTATTGTAGCCATTCATGCTATTTTTTTCTATTAATAACATTTTAAAAACAAGTTACCAAACTCATTGCGAAGAGAAATGTTATAATAAAACATACGGTACAGTATTTAACAAGGTAAGAGAATAGTAGCTTTTTTCAATACGAAAATACATTATTAGAAATAATAAAACAATAATAAGTAATTGTATACTTTGTATCTTAATAACACTGTACTTACATCGAATGTAAATTCCTGATGAGTCTACAAGTATTGATCAAAGCAAATCCCATTACAAAATTGAATGGGATTATTTATTTTATTTTATATTCTTTAACATTTTAAGTCAAAATAGAATGGTAGCTTACAAACTGTCAAACGATAGGTGGAGTTCACTTTAAATGTTAAATTTAACGAAATGAATTGCATTAGAACCAAATAGACAAGTAGACAAACCAAGTTGATATTTAATGTTGAATACTTTTGAAAAATTTAGTCAGTTTATCAATTTAATAGATTTCCTTGCCACGATTATGTATTTTTCATTAACTGTATTGACACAGCTTAATTACTTACATTTTTATTCAGAAAAAAAATATAATAAAACAATTGGTATGATGATTTGTTTATAATATAATTTAACATGATGTTCTTTGTTATATATTGTTATCTCTATGTTCGTTCTATATGTAAATACTACTTAATTATTCTAACACGATTTTATAATTAAATTACATTCTATCAAAGGTTTATTGGGTTTTACGTTTTATTTTTGATACGCTTTGTTTGTTCGCCAACAAATATAGTGCCTATGGGTTAAACAAATATATAAACAAAACCTTAACATAAAAAAAAAAAATTCTAGTATATATCATGCCTACGATTTGTTTAAATGTTTATGTATATCTCTAATAAATACGAATTTTTAAATACATATTATTAAGTATTACTTGTATTCCAAATGTTTTTTATATATATAAACGTTATGAGTCACCTCACACTCTTATAAAGCGGTCTCTTTATTACTTATACATTGTTAAATATATCTTCGAAACTTAATAACACCTGAAAATAAAATTATTTTATTTAAAGGGATGCTGTGTAGTCTTACGTATCTCTTAAATATTTAAATTTAATTTGCGGTTACTACCTAGATGTTCTGCTTTATATTGCTAACGTCACAAAATACAAGTAAGATTTAAATTATTGAAGTTAACAACTTTAATTATTGTATGTTTTAGTTAACGTGTTCCTGTAGCGTATATTAATATTAATATATATATTACTGTATTATATAATTAACTTTAAATTCCTGCAAATGTTTTAAAGAGAATAGGATTTTGTGTGTGAAGTCTGCAAGTCTCTAAAGTGGAGTAGTTTGTAAAAACAACAAAATGGCAAATCGATTGAACGTAAATTTTCATAATATGTATTACGCCTTCAAAATACTTATACATATATTAAATACATATAAAAATAATCAATAGTAGTTCCTTTCCACGTAATTATTTAACTTCTTGCTTTGTTTGTAGTCACATAATATAGATATGTGTTAATGTCTGTTCTGATGATGCTGACCGTAGCAGCGAAACATGTTCCCAATTAATTTGATTGTAAGGTACTACCATTGCCTGTTAAAAAGGTATGTAATATGTATTTTTAGATTGAATAGTGAAAAGATAACGTATCACATCACCGTTGAGTGACACGTGCGTTTTTTTATATTATTTAAAAGATGAGATTTAGTTTGAAGGAATATTAAAGTTAGTTAAAACCGAACCAATACCAAAATATTGTTAACATCATTAATAATGTACAACTATTGTATTGTAGTATTAAATCAATTGTGTATAATAAACAATAATGGAAAAATACAATCATAATTTTCATATTAATTATATTTTACTGTATTTGTATCATCATTAGCTGTTACTCACTTTATCCCTACTTTACATTATTGTTCTACAATTGTTTTGTTACAAAGGATAAAGCTGAACTTTAAATATAGTTACGAGATAAAGGTAATTAAAGTCGTTTTACTAAGTTTTATTTATTTATTAGTATTTTAAACTTTTTTTTTTACTCTCTGATTCAAATAGATAGAATTTTTAACGTCTAACATATCCATAATCATGAGAAAGGTATGTAAGCCGTCAAAAATTATATTCTCTAAAACGTATGCCAACTTTATCTTATACCCAAAGGCAAACGCTAGCAAAACAACTTTTTATAATCCAAATATTTACTTTACAGGTAATAATGAGAAGTAACTATGCACAATAACTTAGAAGGTAGAATATCCCTTATTATGTCTAGCCATTTCTATCAACTTTTTGAAAATATAATAGGTACTAAATACAAATCAAATTGTATAATATCTTTGTCTAATAATTTTAAGAATAGACATAAGAATTCATTGGATTTCTGAAATGTTCACTATAGTTTACCCAGTTTGAAATTTAGATTCCATATTTTTGAACAAAATTATTAAAATCCGATCAACTGTATTTGAGAAAAAATATCTTACTTCTTAAAGCAAAATATTCTCAAAGTTTAACATGATAAAACCTTAAATATATGACCCGTATACCTACATTGAAAAATGAGGCAACATTTTCCTACTATATTGTACTTCAGCTCAGGGAAAAGATTATATGTTTTTATCAGAGTGACCAATTTGTTTGGTGTAAGGGCTTTCAAAACCAAATTTTTAAACAACTAATGTATTTCTGACAACGACAAAACTTTAAAAAATGTAATGAAAAAATGTGGCTTATTTAGATGTTTATTTTATACTACAGGTTTATTTTATTAGAGATTTATGTGGTTTATTTTAATGTAAATAAAATAGCAAATATTTATATCATAATAAAAGATATAAGTTACTCTCATTTTAAATTAATTGTGTCAATTTTAATTTTTAAACATAAAATAATTGTAAGTAGATTGAATGTAACCCATGCTGAATACAGGTTTTTCTCTACACATAAGTTCATGCGATAAATACATTTTTGTACATTAAATTATATATTTTATTTACAATATTTAAATTACACAGTGTGTGTGAAATAAGAAAAGCTTAAAATTTAAGAAAATGGAATATAAAAAGTAAAATTTATTATAGTTTGAACAGATGATGATAGGAATTGGTTACTGGTATTATTTTTCATACCTTATCACTTTATCGTGACTTTTACAATGAAACTAGGTTTCGTGTTGTTGATAAATATATATAACTTGCATCCTAGAAGAAATATTAAAAATTGAAACAATGTCTAAGTTAAAAACAAATTTCATTTTATTCTAAACATATAATCGTAAAAAAGATTATATGTAGTTTATTTGACATATGCTTTTGATTTGTTCTCACAACATATTATTTTATTTAGTAAATACAAAAAAATAGTTTGATGTACGAAGCAGAATTTATGTTAGATTATAGTTTAGAAATTACTTCTTTGATTTTTACCTTCTTAATTGACTATCATTTACAAAGCACAGATACTTTATACAGATAATGTTGTAAAAATAATTACTAAGTCATTAGGAAAACTTCTTGGACGTTATATAAATTTTAATTTGTTACACTCACCTGCACACAACAGCAATATTTATAGAGTACTCTAGAACAGAAAACATGGTAATATAAATTAGGATGACAAAAATTTAAAGATAAATCATTAGGTAATAGCAAAGACTAAATAATTTTACAATTAAATAGCCACTGCCCTAAAGAAATATCTTCATTAATATGTCGTAAACAAGGAGCTCAAGATATAAAACTCAGTTTTAAGTAATAAGACTACTTGATCGCACAAAATAAATTGACAATATAATTAATACAAGTTAGTTTCTATTCGCAATAAACCAATGCCTCAGAATTGTATTATGTTATAGATCAGAAGTACTTCATCTTGAAAGTAACTCGATAATCAAATGTTTCAGATTCTTTGTAACGTGTTCCAATATAAATGGCAAAATAAAACTTAAGAAATACTTCCGTGAACAGGAACCGTTCATCACGTCAACGCCACAACAATGTAGTTTGGTTTGATATATAACTAGGATGGTCTGCTTTAGTGCTGAGAAATATTGTATCTGTTCTTTTATTTTATTTATTACTACTATTTCTTTCTCTCTCTCTCTCTCTCTCTCTCTCTCTCTCTCTCTCTCTCTCTCTCTCTCTCTCTCTCTCTCTCTCTCTCTCTCTCTCTCTCTCTCTCTCTCTCTCTCTCTCTTCCCTCTCTCCATATATAGATACAAAACATAAATTAAACAACACTTTACTAATCGTAAACAAATCTGATTATTAATATTACCGAGAGTATTTAAAAGGTATCGATTAGTTATCATCTTAAAAATAATATCGTCTCGTTAGTTAAATAATGTTTAAAACGATATTTTAAAGATATCTTCAATGATTAAAAGTCAAGTTTAATTAGTTGTTCACTCTTCAAACAAAACTCAAAAACCACCAAAACTCTTAACAGCATACAAGTTTGTTTACTTTAACTGGTATTACCTTCTGTTCAAATTTGTTTATTTACTTATTTTCTCCTTTTTACTGTTAAAACTAAGTTAGGTGGACATAATCAACCAATTTGAAGTGTTTTTTCATGAGTAATTATACGAAAACATTTCATTTTGAAACTGTGTTGCCACTCTCATTTGACAGGTTTTTATCTTATACAAGACTGTTTGTAACATGGAAAAGATTAGGATTAGATAGGCTATACAGAGTATCCAATATGTAACCTTTTGAACTTTTGGGAAGTGATTCTGGGGTGAGGATGAAAAATATTAGCAATAGTTCTTTCCTAAAATGATTAGTACCCAGGTATACAAAATATGTTTAAAATCTAAAATTTGGAAGATAATAAATTAAAATTTAGTATACGTATTTTGTACACAAAATAAAGTCTTTATTTTGAATACTTTCAAAACCGCAGCCGTTTAAAATATTTAATTTTGAATATTTCGAAAAGCATTAAATTTACACAAAATTCACAAGAGACAAAATGTTTCCCTTTTTAATGAAAAATACAACAGTTTTTGTATTTTTTTCACGTCAAAAGATAACTGAGTTCAGTGAGGAGACGTTTAATCTCAAAAAATGTATTGAACTTACCTTATGTAGTTATGAATCACGGACAGATTGAGGAAATTTCACCAAAGAAAGAAGTCATACTTCAACACTTTAATGTTCAATTAAAGGATACTGTTTCCTTACATTTAAGGAAAACTTTATTAAATTTCGCCATACAACGAAGATAATACAGCAATACATGGAACGTATCATTCTAGGATCGTCCTTTATGACGAAATAACACATTGTTCCTTTGATCAAGCACGTGTTGAGCTAACGTAGCAAGCGAACAATAAAACTACATCATACATAGGACATTCACACTGCTAATATAGAAGGTGTCTATTTGGAGCTATGTTCAATTGTTGAACAGTTAGGAAAAGTAATAAAAAAATCACTGGGACTGTATTTGTCAAAGCTTGTTTAATAGTATTCGTATGTAAAAAATAATTATCGTCATATGGGATAGTGACCCGGAGCGTGCCTATCAATAAGTATATATCAGCACTGTGCATATAAAAACTAAAAATGTTTGGAATATTTTTAAGATTTGTAATATAAAAATAAACGGAATATCCCACCCGAATATAGAATGATTTCTAGCTACAAGTTATTTTAAGTAACTATGGTACAATTGTGAGTAATTTAGAACCCAAAATTATAGGTATGGATCACCATCAGACTACTACAATATAATACCTACTTTATTAACTAATTAAGTAGAAATTAAGATTTATTTTAATTAAATAAATTTTAAATAATTAATTTTAAAAAATTATTTTTATTTATTAAGATTTTATTATCTTAATAGTGTTTTATTGTATAAACTGATAGTGTTTATAATATCTCACATATAAATAGTATAGAAAAGTAGGTTATGCTATGATTTAAAAAAAAAATCGATTTGAATAAAAAAGTTTTTGGAATGATGACTACCTTCACGGTGCGAAAGTGTAAAAACCGAATAAAACGGACACATTTTAATGAAATATATGTATTATAAGTTGCCATCACAAAACCAAATTTCAATTTAAAAATGTTTCTGAAAGTTATGATGAAATTTTTATCAAATGTATCCACTTAAATCGCATTAGTTGATATCACTCCAAAAGTGTAGGTACGTGAATTATTGGTTATACAATACAACAAACCTGCCTTGAGTCTGTTACAGGATACTTAATAAGTCTATATACCCTCAGAAGCTTACTCGTGAGTATGTGTGTGCGAACTGAAAGAACCTTAGTTCGATTTAAACTTTATTCTTGTAATCTTGGGTTAGACTCCTCTCATTCACCTTTCTAATCAGGTCTTATCCTTTTCCAACCCTGACGCTATTTGAGGACTGGGAGTCTTTACTTTATACTATTTACTTATTTTTAAAAGGTGGTGATAAATGAGGGATTCTTTACGTTTATACAACAAGAAAGAAAAATAAAATAATCGGTTGTACCGAATCTGTCAACATTTTTGTGAAATGTGAAGATTATTTACCCGAATCCGTTTGTTAAATCAGAAGTAAAATATTACGGTTCAGCAATAATTAGGAAAAACTAAAATGCACCATGAACACCTCTATTAAAGCTAGATTTTAATTAAATGCAAAGTAAGCTAAGATTGTTTATACAACTTACAAGAAAATGATTGATGTTAAAATGTTGTTGTTTTTTCATAGACACATTAAAAAAAAATATTATTATTTTTTTAAATGAACTGACATTTTGTGTAAAGATTGATTCGGTATTATGTTTTGGGTATGGGTAAGTTAGAAAGTTTGTAAAATTTTTTTTGTATCCTCTATTATATATTTTAACGGACTACATATTTCTTATCCTTTGCGTTCAATATGGTTTAAAACTTAGAAATCTCCCGTAGCGTGTCTCTTAAGCCGAAAAGTCTTATAGACGGATTTGAATAATGACCTTTTCGTGTTACTGTAAAGTACGTTTTGTGAATATAGAAACATCTTTAATAATATGATTTCCTAGTATAGTGATATTTGAAAATAGATTTTTCTATTTGCACAAACTTTCTCACTCACCCATCTGCAAAACAAAATAAAATTAAATAAAATTAATCGTCAAATAATCAAAAACGTCAGTACAGCAAATGTCAAATGAACCATGGATAACGCCTCTTAGAGAACATTTACATATTGAAATAAGGGTCTAAACCTCTTTCGTTTGTGTGATAAATTCGTAAAATAATAACGTAAAATCTGAGCTTTTAATGTCGACAGCGAGGGTTAATATTTATTTTTTGTTAATTTATTCTGAACAGTATAGTTTTGACTAGTTGTTTTGTAAATGTGATTGAATTATAATGTTCACATTTCAGTAAAATTTGAATAAAGTCTACGCAAATTAATTTGAGAAATTAACTCTTTTATAACAACACATAGGTAATTTTTTCTTTTTTTTTTTACCGATAAACTCACAAATATACATTTTTTTAAAGAGATAACTCCCCAAGAAATTTTGTCTGTGTCCAAAACGTTTTGTTTGTGTCAAATATTTATTTAAAAAAAAAAATAGGTAACCTTTTATTAAATAGTAATTTTGTGCGTTTTTTATGGTAGCTACCCAAAAAATTTTATTACTCTAAAAAAACGAAAAATAAATTTAACCTTATTCCAAATTTCATTAAAATTGGCTCATTCATTTTGTCCTGTAGAGAAATGCAAGATAGAAGACAGATAGACATTACTAAAAAAAACTTTATTTGGCTGAAATTGATCTTAAAACGATTACATAAGTTGAAGTTATAATAAATAATTAGTTATATTGTATATGAATTTACTTAAATATACTTAAATATAGTATAGGTACAACAAACAACCTTTTGTTGTCAGTCACTCTTAATTTTATAGAATATTAAGATTGATATTTAACTCACATGCAAAATAACTTCATTCACTTCAATAAACGTGTAGTAATTATGAGTTTTCACTAAAAATGTTTTACGTCAATAATTTATAAATCATGTGCTTATCAAAATAATAATCTAACAATAAAGTTCTATTTTTTAGAAATGAATTAACTAGGAACATTGTAAACTTTTAACAAGCTGCAGCAATTGTCGTGTTTCCCCACACCAAACTTTTAGTGTATGTTATACTTTCACTTTAAACATTTTTCGCTCTTTATATACATGATTAGTGAAGATTTCTTTAGAAAACATTTCATAGGTTTCTTGAATACTTTCATTATTTTAGTAATAAGTTTTAGAATTAAGTAATTTAAAAAAGCACGAATATATTGGTAATTACATCGAAGTAGTTCGATATATTTAAGTAAAAGATTGGTTTTATAGATTCTAAATTTCTACATGACTCTTGCTTCTTCAAAAGAGTTGCCATCAATCTTCTATACGTGCGATAAAGTTATTTAATCGGCTACGAGCCACCACATTAGAACAACCGTCCAAAATGATATTAAAGTGGAAAATTCGGCGTAATCTGGTTTGTATGGTTTCACTGATAAAATATATTGCGTTGGACAAAAATTTAAATCAAAATCTAACATGAAAATGTTTAACTAGTTTATGTTTCATTTTACATATCTAATGGTTTATAATTCAGAACAAATAATTATAATTTTAATAATTTTACTATGTTATTAGCAGATATATTTTTATACAAAGCAAAATATCTTTATTTAAATATAATTGTGGTATTATTATACTGTTAAAGTAAATTCAATGAAATGGAATTGTTGGTGATAAAATAAATATTATACTTGTTAAACGAGAGATTAAAGCTGCAGATGTGACCAAAGTTAGATACTTAGTAAAATAGCATTTTTGTTTTACAATTAAAACTGGACAGAAAAACAAACGTTATTTTAAAAACAACACTTCTGTTTATTAACGACAGCTTAATAAAGATTTTTCTTTTGACGTCAATACTTTTACAAAAATCAAAACAACCTCCGACTCCGTAACAAATTTAGGAAATTAAATAAAGTAATGAAAACTCAGTTTTACAAATAACACTTGTAAATATCATGAACAAAGTTTACAATAATCAAACTGTTAATTTTGTTTTTTCCGCTTCATAATTGCATAGCATTAATCATTCTTATATTTTGATGTAGAATTATATTTCAAATATGTACGAAAAAGAAGTATAAAACAACTCTATACCTTAGGGAATATATATAATATAATATCTATAATATAAGGAATAAATTTGCTATAAACCTTCATTTACTCTTTATGATAGTAGTAAAAACGCTTTGACGTAAAATATTAATGTATTCTAAGTACGCCATTACTAATACATGATGTTTTAATTATAATGTTTTCTTTACAATATAAAATTTGTAAATGTTTTATCCAATGCTCTTTAGTGTAATTATGATACAAATATTGTTAAAATACGTAACAGAGTTTTACATATATAAAAAAAGAGTACTAGTTATCCATCTTGTGAACATTACATTTTACTATAATAGTACTTGCTGTGAAAAAAGTACAAAGTCCTATGAAACGGTGTGCTTTTTAACAATGTGTAAAAATAGAATTACACATTAGTTTAAGGTGTATCAAATATTGTTAACTGAAAAAAAAAGAAGAAAATACAAAATCATAAAATACTCACACAAAAACACAAACGATTTAATAATTAAATGTTATAATACAAATATTTATTTACTACACACTATTAGGCCTTATAACCGTCCTCTTTGTGGTTTTAGGACCACGCCAGGAAAGGTTTATGATTGATAGACCCTATTACTTAATATATTCAAGGTTAGTTTGACATTTCTTCCAGTTTGTTTTTATTATATATTTATTCCGTAAAAGAAGAATCTATACCAATTTAAATAGAAAGAAATGACTAATTTTCACATATCACTACGATTATTAAAATAACTACAGCTGAAACATTTAATTTGTTTCATATAAACCCAGTTAGAAAGGTGTATGTGCTTGGGTGAATACGAGCTCAGTACTACAAATAAATAAGATCAGAGGAAACCTGAATTCAAAAGCAGTCGTGAGTTCTCTTTATACCTCGGAAACACAAAACCAGGCTTTCCACTGCCATCATAACGATGTTGTTAAAAACATCTGCTACGCTTTCAAAGACGGAAGCCGCCATCTAATAGATCAAAGCTTTGTCAAATAATACAGTAGACAACAATAAAATCAAATGAAGGTAGTTGAAAGAAAAGGAAATTGTACTTCTTTTCTTTTATATTAATTACGTGAGTAATTATATTTACAAACCACGTATAAATGAAATTCCAATAATAATTTGAAAATTCCACTTCATATTTAGTTAAAAGTCTTGATTGTTGAATCGTATCTTAAATCGATCCTCTCAAGTCAATAATTGATAGTTGCGATGCAACAATCTCTAAACCAGAGATATAGATGCAGATATTTTTTGATGCTTTATTTTCTTTCAAATATAAAACAGATTGTATAAAATCCCAGTAAAACAGATTTTAGATCATTTTACAGCTAAAATATATGAATATTTTGGCTACTTTTATAATAATATAAAGCTGTGTTGAGTAATTAACATTTCTTTATTTGTGTGACACGAAAATTTACACCTTGTAATCAGAAATCTGAATTAACAAAACCTTTAAAACATTACGAAATACAAAGACATGCTTCAAATATTAAAAACCTATTATATTTGTATTTAGAATGATTTAAAAATCACACATTGTACACTACATGTCTTGAAAAAGCAAACTTTGGGAACTTAAAATTGTAATAAGATTTTATTTTTATTTTTGTACACGAATATTTAATTTTTAACATTTAAGCAATTTAAATAAACTATAAATGAGCGTCATGCTATGTATAAAACACAGAATACCAAAACACATAATTATAAAACTATTCGCAATAATTTGATAAATAAAATAAACAGTAAAACACCTTTAGTGTAAATATAACAACAGAAATATCTACTTAAGTTAGACAATAATAATAGAAGATATAAACTAAAAAAAATTTCCTATATTTTTAGGAAAATAAGAAGTTTGAGATTAAAAAGGATTTTACAAAACTGTGACTAGCTTTGGTTAATTTTCATAAGAATATATTATTGTTTATCATTTTAACACTCTCAGGAGACAAACCAAACGATGTTTGAAATTCCAGATTCATCTACGTTACTCACTACACCCTAACATCTTTTCTTCATATGTGAAAGTCCGGCAACTCTTACCGGGTAAAGCCAGTTCGTTTTGTATCTATAAAGCCGAATTAAGCTCAGTTTTATTTTACCATCCCAGTAAGATCAAAATCTATTCTCTGACGTCATCTTGGCAGAGTTATTTAAATAAAATTGTGTACTTATATTTCTTTAATTATTTCTTATGTAGTAAAAATAAAATTTGGAGAAATTTATTGTATTTATTTTTACAGCCTTTAAAAAATATTTATTCTCCTACCTTTTATTAAAAAAAAAAAAAAAAAAAAAAAAAAAAAAAAAAAAACAGTTGGTTCAAAATGAATTAATTTCATTAATGTAATACACTCAGTCTTAATTAATACAATTACAGTAAAAGGATTTGTTATTTTATAAGGACCGAATGGCAATGGCCCAATTTGTTCGTTCTTAAATAAAACTGTATAAACTTACGTAAAAGCTATAAAGGTATAGTTTAACTCCTGTTAACTAAATATACCTTCAAAGTAAGTAAAATGTAAAAGTATTTTGAAATCCATTAGGGCGACTTCACAAAGACTTAGGACTTTAGTAAATAATATTTGTGAAATAATTCAAATGGTAAATTACATTTCAGGTTTCAGAAAATTGAATCGTAATATTTTATACTGCACTGTGTAAATGGATTAACTTCCATTGTTGCATAGTGTATTGCCGGTTATTATTGGAAATATGCTTGCTCTTTACTACAGAAAAGAGTGATGACAAATAAATATAATATATATATAATCATTTAAACACCTTGTAATCATTATTTTATATTTAAAGGATGTTGTTATTTGTACTGTATGCAGATAATGACTAGTAAAAATATCTCAGAAGTAAAACATTTATTAAAACATTGTTTAGCTGTAAATAAATGGTGAAAACTTTTGTATTGTTGTTTAAGGGCCAACAACATTTTGGTGTCATCGCTTTAAAAGAAGCAAGTTTCAGTCACCTATTGTTAAAACGTCTAGGTCGTAAGGGAACAATAGAGACCTGGAAGTAAAGATGAAAGAGAAATATCTAACTCAAGACTACACGAAAAAGCTAGGAATTCTCTTGATTGCCATATTTACACATAGAACATGGGAGCTTTTGGGGATAGCAAAAAGGTGATATTATTTTATATTAATTGTGGAAATTCCTTTATTTTCCATTAGAAGCAAAACATGCCATTTATTGTACAACATAGTCACATCAATTGCCATACATTGAAATCTGGCCTATATATTTGAAAATAATGGTAAGTTTTAAATTTATTTATTTATTAAAACACATATTTAACATGTTATTTATCTGAAATAAATAAATTCATGCAACGATTTTGAACAAAAATCAAACGTTATAATCTGATTTTGTGGGAGTTTGCTGAAAATTTGAATTCGGTAATTTTTTTAAATAATTCGTAACTTTAACACGTACAAAGAATCTTATGGAAATACATTCACCGATTCAATGCACTGCACAAACTAGACAACAAAACAAACAATGTACAACAGCAGAAACAACAACAACAAAACTTTTTTTTATGCAAAATCTCCAAATGATCTCAAAATTATTTCCCCACATGTTAATATAGTCTGTTTCTTACTCATTTTGAGATTGAGAAAGTAAGATTGCTTTATAGTGAATACATTTTGTTCGTTATTACGTGAAAAGTATAACTTATAGATATATTGTATGTATAAATAGCACAAGGACATTTACTTTAACAGAGTAAAATTATCGTTCAAGGGTTCATTACTAAGAAATAACAAGTTCTTTAGTAAAACTGTTACCTTAAATATAAGAACTTGAAAATTCAGAGGTAAGAGCTTCGTAATATAACATCAGTTGATCTTTCATCCCTTTTTGAATGTCACAAGAAATATTTAAAGTTATCGCGTTCTTGATATTTTTCAAAGAAATCTCGAATTCCCAAACCAATTTATCAAAACATAATGTAACGCTCTCACAAATGAGATTGTGTGAAATAACATATTTATATAAAATATTGTAAAAGTAATTCTATTACTATCTCAACCAAACTCGTGAAAACTGTGTTCTTTATTTTATGTTGAGTAAATCCATTTTTTTTCAACAACAAAAATAATATTTTTCACGGGAAGTAAAGAATGTTTTTCTCTTCTCGCCACGAGGAGAGAAGAGTTGATTATTGAACATTGTAAGGGAAACATAATCCCATTTTAAGTAGGTATGAAGTTTTCCATTCATTTGGCATACAGTTCCATTCTTATTTAAAATTTATTGAGAATGATTTATTTTTATTATTATTGTTTAATTGGATATTTGCAATCATATGTGTAAATAAAACTATAATGACATTTGGAAAGTATAAATCAACTGCTGTTTTTAAGTGATAAACGTAGAGCATACAAAAAGTGAAAAACACTAACATACTCTAGTAGCCATGAGGGAAAATAAAACTGAATCTATTATCTGAGAAATGAATCTAGCAAAAGGTGATTTATACTCTGGAAACGTCGTGTATTGGTTTTTATATACATAAATGCTGGTAAATATCCAATTAAAAATTATTAGTAATATTATATTTCGTAATTTATTATACAGAAGAATATTGAAAAACTTTTGAAAATGTAATTAAACCAAACTTTAGCAGCAGAAGTTAAGACAATGGTTGGTGTGACTCAATTGGAATCTGTAACAGTCAAGGATCAGTTACAGGAAGTTAATTGGAGATTTGAAGTGTACATCTTGTTTCAATGAATGTATATAAATGCATATGTTTGTGTACATTATATTGGTAGTTTTCTGAAGTATTTATTTTCGAATTATTTGAAATTGTGAAACTATCATTATTGTCTACTATTTTAAATTTTATATGTACACCTAAATGAGGTGCCTATATTTTCATTATAAAGTGGCTTTTGCTTTCAGCTGTTTATATGTTTGAAGATGATGTAATTTGAAGCAGTGTTCTTTTCTTTTATTTACGTGTTATTTCAAGCTTTTATAAAAAGCATAAAGAACAATATAACTTATAAAGACTTACAAACTACGCAGAATATCTAATTAACTTACACAGATATTACAACAAATTTAGAAATATTACACAACGCTGAAGAAGGAATTTCAATGAACGTATTAGAATTCCAAATTTACAAAAAATATAATAATTATCCAGACAATATGTTACATAACAAATTGAACTTCACCTCCAATCCTATCTTAGACACAATAGCTAAACTAAAGATATAAATATCCACCCCAGTGGATAGACTTTAAACCCTCAAATATGAAATTCAGATAAGCATCACTCGTTACTTCCATCCAGTCTTCTACCGGTCGCAAGATCAATCCAGTCTTCTACCGGTCACAGACAATTTATAATTTCAATGACGAAGAGTTTTACTCCGATTATTTCAAATCTACCAGTGTTTGTGTTACGTGTTGTGTGTTTTTGTGTTAGTGTTTAACCCGATGAAGCCAAAAAATGTGATAGGCGAAACAGCGCTGTAGCTACGTCTAAATACCGGACTGAGCACAATATAATCAAGCTATTTATAGCATGAGAGAAAATAATTTAAAAAAATGAGTATGAAAGAAGCGTGTTGTTAAAGATAGTTCCACATACATACGGTCTTCACTCTGTAATATCTGTTTTTTTGATCAATTCTTCTGATTTCAAAAGGAGAACAGAATACTTTTATGACTGAAGCTCATGTCACAGGAGCTTTCTGTATGTTATTCCTTTTTTGATTTTAACAGTTTCTCTTCGTAATGTTTGATGATTTCCGCGGGGAAATCTTGTTTATTTTCAAAACTGTAAACTCTTTAATGCATACTGAGTTTACGAAATACGTAGGGGACATAACATTTGCGCTATAAATCTAATTGACTACAACGAAACAGTCACCAAAATACATACACACCCCCACACACACAGAAACATCCCAATTTCAATATAATTTTTTTTACCTCGTCACTTCTTTCCGACTGGTAATTGAGAAATATAAATCGCCTCCAGTCGATTGGTTTGTTTAAATAATCTCTGGTGGACTACATAATCTTAATATTAAAATATAAACATTTTTCGAAATTTTATATCAAGTGGAGAGGGGACGCTGACCATAAACATATGTTAAGTGTTCAGTTTTAAACTGATAATATCATGTTTAACAACTGTCGCTGAAAGAAAATAGAGAACGCTAAATAAATATTAATTAATACTGCAAAATAATTAATCTTCTTCTCCGATTAATCATATTTTTTTTTAAAGAATGAAAATTTGATAAATGTGTTTAATAACTAAAAGAAATACTATTAGACAACAAAATTGTATCGTTTGTGATGTAAATATACATCTTAGATTCTGTACGGAATACTTTTAAGCTAATTGTTTAGTTATATTAATAATACAATTGTTATTTAGAAAGTACATTTATCAGTTTTTTTACTTGCTAACCAGTAGTTTTTTTTTTTTTATGTTTCTTATTCTGTTATAAATGTGATTAGGTTTTAGGAAACATTCCATTACACCAAGAAACTTACACGTTTTCCAAGAACCGTGTTAACAAATTTAAAAAAAGCAAATGCAATGTATGTAGTTTACTATACTTCGGTCAAATTAGATTTTTTCCACGTAAGTATGGGTTAAATTTAATTATATATAATTTGACAGTTATTGACATTTTCAAAAAATAACTGTTAACGGGAAACTATTTAAGGGATAATTAAATACATTTGACTATTGTGGTCACTTTAAAGACATATTTTAACAAATATATATTGTTGGGTTAAAAGGCCGACACACTTATTTAATTACAAGTATAGTACGGCTTATATGTAAATAATTTACATACTATACATTAATCATAAATTCCTAACATTATAATTTTACATGGGCATTTGGTATTATTTAAATTGATTTAAAGCTTGACTCATGATTTTAAACAAAATTGGGCCTTAAAATAGAATTAAATTTGTGTCATTTTTGTTTTATATTTTTATAGTTTTAAGTTATTAAACACCACTGAAATGTTGATTACTTAGAAATTAAAAACACGAATAATCCTGCTGTTGAGGTTATGGGTAAAACTTTAAATCCTGTCGACAGTGCTTCTTTTCTGAACGTCGAAATTGATGAACTTGTAATTTGGCAATGTCAATTATGTCTTTTATCAAACGTCATAAACATGTTTTCGTTTACTCAAAGAACAATAAAAAATTGTTACTCTACGAGTGTCGTCGAAATAGTCAATTTTGCCTAAATCCATTCTCTATTACAATATTTACTTTAGGTAACGCAATTTTTAGGAAATTGAAAAGATTTCAGCATCTCAAGGGTCAATGGTCTGTCATTGTAAGACGATTTTACGAAGTTGAATGTTTTATCGTTTTTGTGTCTTTTTATTTGTCATACAAATATTAAAAAGTTCAACGAAGATTGCATTTAAATAATCTCCGAATTACCAAAATTATAGAGATCTAAGTAAGACTCAGAAATGAGTCTATTTGTAATGTTCCACGATAGGCTTCTTGAAATTGTGAAAAAAGAAGAATTTCTCGCAAAAGTTTGTATTGAGAAATTGTTTTTATTTAGTTGCTGACTACTTGAACAAGACATGGTAGAAACAAATCATTGAAACATGTTTTATTAATTCTTGTTTTTATATTTTTATAAAATGATTAAAACAATTTTATAAAATAGTTACTTTACCTGTAATTGTAATGTTTAGTAAGTGCTACTTTGCGTTGTAATATATTTATTATTTTGACATAAATGTATAAAGCCTATTTATTAATTTAAGTTGTATTTTGTCTGTGCTGAATATGGAACGCTGTTATTTTTATTATCGATGCAAAACGCATTAAAACAAATTAAAACTGTTGCTGTACAAATGATGCTTTCGTCAAACAGCAATAGATATAAATTAAATGAAATGTAATTTAAATCTAAATAAAAAAATACATTGCTTCATGGATGTTACGCTAATAAAACTTAAATAATAACGCAACATAAAAATATTTTTAGTTTTAAGTAGGATTTAGACAAACATACTTAAAAGAAACATTGAAGTTGGTAGGTATATGTAAACCATATTTTAGTCATATATCTCTGTACTGTAAGTAAACAAAATTATATATATTTTTGAAATAAATGACGTAAACTAGATTAAAATACGTAGATAAAATTTAAGTTATTTCCACTACAATAGATTTATATCACCATGACGACGTTTTATCAACTAAGTGTTCTTATAAGTTGATTATAAGTACTGTCATATAAATTCTCACTTTCAGTTTCATTATATGTTGGCTTATCAATTCAAACGTTGCTATGTTGTAATAAGTACAGTTATTTTAATTTGATTAACATAAATAATTCAACAATTGTTGTTCAATTAATTAAAAAGAAGGTTATAATTACTGTATATTTATATATTTACAGTTCACAAATTAAACCAGTAACATATAAGAAATACTATGTTGTGTTAATGTATTTACCTGTTCATTACAAGTTTTGACGGAACCAAATTTATTACAATACAGTTCAGTTATTACATAATACGTGATTATATCGATTATTTAATTATATCAATAGTATTGGCTTAATAGTATAAATGCGGTGTAATATTGCTGCGATAACTAGTAACGTTTATAACAAATCCTTTTCAAAAGACAGTTAAATTAGTTAATATATTTCACAATTTTATATTTTAAATAGAAGTAAATTGCACACTTAGAAGTAACTAGAAGTCTTACACTTAAGTTTATTGATCATTCCAAAATTTTTATTATTTCCAAAAATTTTGGAAATATCTCCAAAACTCTTCCTAGCAGTAACTCGAGAAATTTAAGTAGGTAAACTATAAGGATAAAGACATTTCACGTTTTGAGCAAGAAATTCACGACACACATTATCTTGAGATATTAACTTATATTTTTATATCGGTCCACACAGGTTAAATTTGATCAGATATAGATTTTATGATATGGATGGAATTATTTGTTTAAATTAAGGACTGAATAAACCCCAAAAAACATTTCTACTGACATGACAACTAGTTACTGCTAAATGTTTTATTTAGGTTATGCATAATTAAAATATAAATTCTAACAATAATTTGATTTTGCCCCTAACCACAATCATTGGTTATTGTTAGGTTATTGTTAATTATTGTTAATAATTATTATTGTGAATTTCACCACAGTGCTCAACAAGATTGTATCTAAATTCTAACGATGTGCAAACATTATTTATTAATTTTCATAGCTGAGACGTCTCGACAAATAATTGGCGGAGTGGGTGATAAATAAAATAATATGGTTCGAAGAGATACTTTGTCAAATTTGAGAAAAGGGAATGTTATAAAATCATTTAAAGAAGTTATCATACATTATAATAATTGATTTTGAAAAATCGTATGAAGTAAATACGATTGTTATGATTCTATACAAGGGAAAATATTTTGTTTAATCATGTTTTTCCTATATTAAGAAATTTGAACATATCTTTTTCCTTCTTCTACTTTTGTAGTTTGGTTTTGATTTTATCTGGGGGAATTTAATGTTTGAGTAAAAACAATGAAATACGTAATTGTGTTTATTCTATCATAGATGTTTTTCAGTAACACTTTCTTATATCTGATCAAATACTAGCGGTAAGTAGGGAAAATATATTTACACAAGAATTGATATTTATAGAAAAGTAAAAATAAAAACATTAGGAAAGAATGATAGAATAAAAATCGAACAAACGTTCTCACAAAAATTACGTTTACTTAATCAAACGCGTTTCAACGACAAAGTCACCATCCTCAGTGATACAATAACTCCAAGTGTTCGAGTTCTATTCTATCTGATAAGTCAAGCTCAATATTTATTTATATTAGGAAAGAATAATATTAATTATAAACCATTTTAAAATATAAAACTTATACGTATTAAATCATAAAAAAAAATACTGTAGAGACTGTCTCCAATGGTTACCATATTTCATGTAATATTGTATCATAAAAACTGACAGCATGGGAAGAGTTATCCAATACTTCGTTTTGTATAAATGTCAAAAGTTGTTTCCAGCTGTTGTCGTTTTACAGTGAGGAAATCCCTAATCTTATTTCTTCTCGGACGTTTCAACGCCAATGTTTTGCAACTTGTCAAGTAAAGTTTACTAAACTTTGTAAATGAAATATGACAGCCAATTCAAATCTTATAAATATTTGTTTCCATAGTATGATTTCCTAATTTATAAATTTCGCTTATAGATAGACTGACTTGTGTATACATAATAGTGTATTTATAAAAAGAAAGAAAGAGAGAAAACGTTATTAGGTCAATTCTTCCGTTTACTTCAAGTTGTTAAACAACTAGTCTCTGAGATTAAAAGTTTTCAACAACAACCAAGAGTAAATCAATATATAATTTTAATACGTTATTTTACAAACTTGCATTCAAAAAATTGTAAAACATTAAAATTATTAATAAAATATTAGTCGCCATTTGAAACAGTCAAGGGAAATATTTTCATTTATTGTATCCTTCACAGCAATGGTTTGGAATGTTACTAACAATTATTATATTTCCATAATATTTTGTTTTAGGTTAATGTTGGGTGTTATAAACAAATATATAATAAATTGGATGCAAATTTATTTATATGTGTTTTATAAATATCCCCTTTATCCTCTGAACAATCAAATAATACAATGTCTCTAAGGTAATCATCCAAAGTGAATTAACAGAGTGGGTGACAGACAGACAGAGAGAAAGGCTGTTAGAAACCACTCTCACACAATTTAAGCATGATTGTTCTAAAGTTATATTAATTAATACTAAACTTATTATAACTTACACCTATCTACAGATACGCAGAGAGTGGTAATCAAACTTCCTTGATACCATGCGCGCCCCTAGAATGATATCTTCAAATTAATCAGTGACTTCTGTTATAGAGATATAGTTTAAACAAGGCTTCTACAGTATTTTTATTATTATTAAGATGATTAAGAATACATAAAACAGTGTTCCTACAGTAATGTAAGATATAGTACATACAGTATGTAATTTTCTTATATTTTACAACGAAGCTCTATTTATTGAAATGAAGTAAACAAGGTAAACTTACTTCACCTAAAACTTTCCAATCAACTAAATTGTATTAAGCTTGTTAAATAGACTTTGTAAAAACTCAAATTTGAGGTTATCACATTGTTGTTATTGCGCTAATGTTTTAACTATATAGACAACTTCTAATTCAGAATTTCTCATCTCTGAGAGTTATTATAAAGAACAATGTCTGAGAAAACAACACTATAGGATTCCTCTGAAGAAATGCATTGTTAAAGCTTTTCGCAAAATTACAAACTTTAAAAAATTGTGTTCGAGCTTCAATAATAATTGCTTTAGAAGATAACATAATTTTATTATTTGTAACTAGAATTTAAGAAAAAGTATGTTCCTCTTGAATATAAAATTATAAATGTATAATATTTATTTCCAAACTTTTCATTAAAGAAATTAGTCTATCACTACATGCCTCTCCTCCCCCTCATTCAAATCTTTACACATATTTGACTTTCTCATATATATGTCTTATAGTGAAAATATCGTTTGAGTCGAAACAAGTGTATATTTAATTATATCTGTTTGTCTGGCTTCGGTCGTGTAGTGCGCCTCTACATCCTAAAAGGATGGAATGAATTTAAATGAATTGTTTTGTGAGAGCATATAATTACCATATATCGTTACGTACTATTCGTTTTTTGATCATTTAAAATTAAACGGTTACGGTCATTAGACTCTATGAACCCAATTAAAATATATTTTGTGGAAATCTCTCCAAATTGTCAGTTCTTGTGCGATCGGTAAAAAACCAAAGACCGGCCTTAGGGCTGTTATGAAATACGGATCTTCATAAAAACGGTTATTAAAATTAAGGTAAAATTTTAATGAAATATGAATATTATTTACCCAAACCCGTGTGTGGCACAATATTACTGTTCAGGAATGACTGACTAAAGACATTCCTGAACAGTAATATTTGCCGTCAATAAAAACTCGATTTTTAGTGAAATACAATTTCACCTGGGGACGTGATTATAGTAAGTGCAAATATATATTAAATAATTATTTAAATATTTAAAATTTTTGATTGAAAATTAGTGTCATTTTATTTATTCGACGATTAGCTTTGGTTCCTTTTGATTTGGTTTTAGGGAGTGGTGAGTGAGAAATTATGTGCAATATTTTTACACCATTTATTTACTTATTTCCTTAGTCGCTTATTCAAGACATGGTAATTTCATAGCAACTAAAATAAGTAAATAATCACAGCATTTAAATTTTTTTTAAATATCTTGGTTTTAACGATAATGCGGAAGGAAATTTGAATGTGAATTTCATTTTATATAAGACATATTATATTACTGAAAATCATATAAATGTAATTGCAAATATATTACAAGTTGTTTTTAGATTGCCAAGAAATATTATTAAAATATTTTCTAGAGCCAGAAATTACATGTAGAGTCTGTTAGTTAATCAATAGTCTCTTATGTTTTGTCAATTAGAAACAAATACTTCAAGATACATACAAGTAAAGTAAATGTACACAAACTGTCCTCAGATTTTGTTTCTTTTACTCCTCGTGATATTGACTTCTAGACACAACTATACACTATTTAAGTAACTGAAATGTCAATATATTGAATTATCCCGTCAAGGGACATCTCAGGCGACCTGGCACTCAGCTCTGTTGCATTAACGTTAATCCTTGGTGTTTCAAAGGTCAAATGCCCACCGCCTACAGGGGAATGTCGTGCTTCATTATCACAGTGTAATTTAAAATAAGAAAATAATACACTAAATAGGAGTAAACAAGCCAAAAATTCTTATCTATGGTATATTTAATTCATAACTAAAGCTTCAGTGCTATCAGACTCTTAATTGTAAATGTTGCATTTTCCATTACCAATGTAGAAAGTATTGTAGTGTTTAAAAACTCTGTTAGATACATTTTCCTAGTCTTCCTGAGAAATTAATATACGTTCATCTGTTAGTAGAGGTCCTCGCATTTTAGAAAAAAAATGTTAGGTGGTGTCACGTAACCACAGGAGCGATTCTCCAAGTGTAATTTTAATAATAGTCGGACAAATGCATAAAATTTGTGGTCTTGATAATTCTAGTGTTCGCATGTGCCGCAACTATCACTTCCCGCTGGCACCGTCTAATTTCTTCTTCTTCTATTCACTTTGTTATATAGTGCACAATATAGTGTAAATTTCTTCTAAATAAATACCAGCGGATTACAATTTTTCTTATTTTATATAAAAATATTGTATAGTTTATTTTGGGTATATTTAGTTTATTAAAACTTATTAATAGTACAAAGAATAGATACCAATTTATGCAATATATTGCGAGATAAAGAAGTGAACGCCGAGGTAACCTTTCTCTTCAAACACTTGAACTTACAATTTTATAATTAACAAATCTAACTACTACATTAGCAGTACGTACGACAATGTTGTTTGTTTACGATAGCTGCAAAGGTTATCTTCTACCTCTTTCCTGTCAAAATTGCATTTAGAGAGTTTCCAAACTAATCCCATTACAATTAACGACATATAATAACAATATTCTAAATGGGTATCAATAAAGAACCTAATAGAGAACGGTGGTTATCTAAAACTAAAACTAACGCAAATGGTCAACAATGAACTTTGATTATTTACGTATTATATCTAATGCAAGTAATGAAACAGAAAAAGAGTAAAACAACTCTGAAAAGGAAATAGGTTTCGTGATAATTTACGATATACCCCACGAGCTGTAGCAAACAGTTTTGGTTATTTCACAATTTGATAGTTTTGATAAAACTCGCAAAAATGATTTGATTTTCAAATCTATTAATTTTGATCATATTGTTACGATTGTAAAGAATAATTTTATGAAAAAAGAAAATACGAATCGGAATAAACTTCAAAAAATAATTTTGTTTTGATACACTTATTTTAAATAGTTTTGCATATATATATATATATATATATATATATATATATATATATATATATATATACAGGGTGTCCCGTAAGTATTGACCAAAACTTCACGAGGTTATACTCTAGGTAAAAACAAACAATTTTCACCATATAATGTATAGTCCTATCTTGCTTAGTTTTCTGTCTATCTGTCTGTATGTGTTTTTTAGAAAAAACTTTCTATCTTAAAAACGGTTTGAGATATCATGTTGAAACTTTTTACATTTAATGACCTTATTAGTGTGCATCTTAGATAAAAGTTTCAAAATAATATCATTTACAGAAACAAAATGGCGGTCATTTAAAATGTTCAAATCCTAATAACTTTAAAACGAGTGATGTTACAAAAAAAAGACAAGATGCATAAAAAATAGCCCCTTTTAATACAAACATTTTGGTACCTGGTTTATTGATCTAAGATAAGTAGTAACAGAAATAAGTAAGATTTCCCAAGTAAAGGTATGTGTTTTATTCATAATTGCAACGTATTTTCAAAATCAAATCACACACAACATTAAAACATCTTACTTATTTCTGTTACTACTTATCTTAGATCAATAAACCAGGTACCAAAATGCTTGTATTAAAAGGGGCTATTTTTTATGTATCTTGTCTTTTTTTTGTAACATCACTCGTTTTAAAGTTATTAGGATTTGAACATTTTAAATGACCGCCATTTTGTTTCTGTAAATGATATTATTTTCAAACTTTTATCTAAGATGCACACTAATAAGGTCATTAAATGTAAAAAGTTTCAACTTGATATCTCAAACCATTTTTAAGATAGAAATTTTTTTCTAAAAAACACATACAGACAGAAAACTAAGCAAGATAGGACTATACATTATATGGTGAAAATTGTTTGTTTTTACCTATAGTATAACCTCGTGAAGTTTTGGTCAATACTTACGGGGCACCCTGTATATATATATATATATATATATATATGTGTGTGTGTGTGTGTGTGTGTGTGTGTGTATAATTTTCGAAATTTAGGCTACCTAAAAGTAGTTTTCGTGAATAACGTCTTACTTTTAAGTTTAACCATATACCCATGGTAATAAACAAGGGAGACTTGTTTAAGACACTGCATTAAAGTAAAGATAAATTGTATATAGTAAAATGTTCGCCTAATTTCATGGTAAAAATATGTTACTGTAACTGTGAATCAGGTAAAATATTTAATGTTTTGTTTTTATTAAATGAAAGAACAGTATTAACAATTCAGTCATGACTACACAAAGAAAACTAATTTCGAAACATATTTAATAAATCTCTCAAAGTACATAGTATGCGTCTTTATCTTCGTCTACTTGTAAGAAATATTTCCACAGAAGTTTTTAATTAATACAAGTTTAATCTCAAGAATCTCTACCACACTGGTAAGCTGGCATAGATAAATTAATTTACAGTTTAATCTCAAGGCTCATCTGTATATTCTGCCTCATTAACAAGAAAAACTACACTTGTTTCTTTCATTATCGGACTTACTTTTAAGAATTATCTAGATTTAACTTTAATAAATGTACATATTAAATTCAGACTAGCATCAGGACTATGTGAACAATTATCTACAAAATATTTACATTAATTTAAATTAGGTGTTAATTGATGACGTATCGCGAGATGAATTGAAAATATTTTAGAATTTTTTTTTGTTGTTTATAACGAAAAATCTCTCGGTCACCATCACATTAAAAAAAAAGAAGAATTGAGCATAAAATGAAGACTTGGAACAAAGCCCTCGAATAATCTAATATCGTCTCTATAGGAAAGGAACTAGAGTTAGTCCAGAGAGAGAGCTAGTAAAGATGAAAAAGAGAGAGATTGTATTGCAAGAATAAAACTTAGCACGTCAATAGTATACCTTAAAATTTGCTTTTTTAACTATCAATTTTTCATCACCTTATGGGGATGGCCCGTAGTGAGTCAGAAAAAAAACAACTTAAATGAGAGTACAGGTCGAGTTTTATATTAAAGGTCTTTGCTAGGAAAATACAATGCCGCAAATCCGATCTCAAAAGGTTCTTCCTATAAAAAATGCTGGCGCTTTAAAGTTACAATGTTGGTCTTGTTGAAAATTGCATAATTTTCTTTCTTGATAAGAGTACATAATAAAACCTTAATAATTCACACTAGATGTACTCGTAAATTGTTCTTACTGGAGCTGAAAAGTCACTCACTGTCCAGAAAAAATGTTCCTTACATCTATTGCGGATAGTCGGGGTTTTACTTATGTAACTTAATTATTACTTATTAGCTTGATTTCAAGATATATCGTTTTAATTTGAATATTTCTATACTTTTTTTGTTTTTAACGTTCGACTTTTTCGCAATAAACTGATATAACGTTTTAATTTTAATGAGTTACTTCAATTTTTTTTCAGATTTACAATCTAAAGGAATATAAATATAAACCAACATTTTAAAGTTACTGTTCGTCAATTGCAATTTTCAGTGTTACTTTTACATAAAGTAAAGGCTTACTCACAACGTGTTAATTTTGGCTCATTCCAATATGTTACAATTACATTGTAACTAACAGTTCGGCGAAATACATTGTTGACTTATTTAAACGTACATTTCAATTTAATTTTGACTATAATAGCTTTTAACAGGAATACAATGCAAAACTAAAAGACAAACGTGTTATAAATGTAAATTCCAGATTTAAAAAAAAAAAAAAACATTTATGCTACTCTTTATACTCAAAAATATTAAAGTTTAGCAGGGAAAAATAATACAGATGAACATAACAAAATTCTCGACTAAAGAATATGGATTAATTCTGAAGAAATAATTAATTGTGGGGAACCGCCGTTTTAGGGGTTATGTTAAACAGAAATAATTGAGGAACACACATCTCAGAGACTAACAATAGTGGAGAACTGTAATAGAAATCTGAAAATATACATAATGCCGTGTTTTACAATTACAAAAATACAGAAAAATAAAACAAAATAGATTATTGGTGAACATAAAACTACTCTGATGGAGATGAGTGCTTGTAATAATTGTTAAAATTGTTCATTCCATCATCCTAATTATTTAATTTACATAAAATATTACGCAAATAAAAGACGTAAAAAATAATTACCGTAGTTACAAATAGAAACAATGTAATCAGAGACAGAGCTAAAGTTCACAGAAAATAAAATTGAAACGCTTCTAATTAGTGTTCGACTCTGACATCAATCTAACTTCTGAATACTCAGCTACAAATTACAGTAAATACAAAAGCCTACTCTCCTGTCAGACAATATTTTGCTGCTTTGTCACTAGGTTTTAGATTTCAAGTTTAAGTTATTGATAGTAACTAAATTGTATAAGGCATTTAAAAAATAAAAATAATAATACGAATCTAAAAATGGTACCTTTTTATGATATTATATGAAATTAAATAACTGCTATAAAGTATATAAAATCAATTGTTATTTGTATTTGTTTCTGTGGTGTGTACTTTAAACAGTTACAGAATTTTCTCCCCCACCTCTAATCAGTGTATTCTAAGACATCCAAACAAAATTCCGGTTGTTTTTAATAGTCTAAACTTCTAATTCGATAATTGTTATTTACCATTTTTTGGATCCTATATGTTTTTGAATTTTTAAATAATTTAATAAAACCATTGTTTGATTCTTCACTGGTTATCTATAGGTTGTTCATGCAATATGTAAAATTCTTGTAAATAATTAATCACGTTTAATTGGAAAATATATATTAAACCTTTTTCTTAGAAAATAATATTGTTTAAACTCAGTTTTATGTGTATGTGAACTCAGAGACTGTGATGTGTATTGAAATTTTAACATTTTTATGCTTTAACAAGGCTAATATGACAATTGTAAAAACAATGTTGCTTATAGCTAAATGTATTGTTCGTTTCTTTTGCACTTGTATATGGAAAACTGATTCATGTTTAAAATTAAGTTTCATTGAATTTGTATCATTAAATGATTACATATGAAACTACATTTCTTGATAATCTGTTTTTTTGTTATGAAAATGAGTGTCTTCATTTCACTAATTAATTAAATATACAAAGTGCATTAGAATTTAAAGAAAGGAGTATTATGTAGAATTAAACTACATTAAAATCTGAATAAAGATACATTTAACTACATACTCAAAGTTAAGTGTATTTTACAAATGAGCAGGGATGTTCATTAAAATAAATTAGCAGTCTTGCTCCAACTTTATAACCACTTAAACATTCTTCTTTATTTACATTAAGCACTTTCGATAAATACAGCTTTCATTACATTTTACAGCTTTGTTAATTTTTGAAAGAATAGTAAAAAAGATCTACGTCTATGTTTTTGAATGGAAATTTAATAAAAATTAACGAAAACAATACAAATAATATGCAATTAACGTTGCGTTTATTTTACTAATATCATTAACTATAAAAAAATATTTATAGGGGTAAGGGAAAGGTATGCATCATCATTTGTCTATAAGAAACATAACTAAACAAATTTATCAATTATTTTTTAATATATTATTTAGATCTTTCCATTAATCTGCTTAGGTGTTTCGCTGTCATTGTGGTAGCATCATCAGAAGTGTTAATGTCAATCCAAAATGTTACTTCATCACTATTATTAATTCGTTTAAAACAAAAACACACACAGCAGATCATTTAAAATGGAGCTTGTTCTGTGGAAGAGGTTGAATATGAATTGAAATTACTTTAGGTTGCATTATATCGTTTACTATCTTTGGCCAATATGGTATATTTTACATTGAATTCAAATTTATTTTACTCATTCATGAGCTACTTAAAAATTAAGTTGTTTTATTTATTTACATCCAGATCGTTCTATTTCTTTTCAAAATTTGAATAGTCTTTTTCAATATGTTAAAGGGTTGTATGGAATTTCTATAGAATTGTAAGGATATCTGTTAATATTACACACAATATTATATATATATATATATATATATATATATATATATATATATATATATATATATATTATCAAAATCAAATGGAGTATTCATTATAACACATGATTTCTGAACTTTATTTATTCAGATTTAATTTCATTTAGAGAAAAAAATTAGGTAGCAGTATGCATGTTGCGACAAATGTCAGCCCAGATTATTGGCTAGGACCAGACGTTTGAACCGCTTAAGTTCCAAAATGGGAGTTTGGAAAACGTGCTAGGCCTTACCGTTAAATATATTCCGACGTTAATTACGCTTAGTCTCAACCCATCTAATCACTATGTTCACAGCCAGCTTATAATGAGTTATAATTAGTTTACTAAACTAACTTACTAATTAATATAATTGATTAGCTTATCGTTACAACTTACGGTTAGGGACAGGGCGTGATGGGAGAATTATGTTAAACCCTCTAGGCCATAATAATTCTTTCTTATTTTACAGGTTTGACCCACAAATGAATGCGTTGTCCCCGAGGGTCGATCAGACCCCGCAATTCGCAGTTTATGCAGTCATTGTGGGTTAATTACTCAAAGAATAAGAAACCACGCGAACTTACAACTAGTCCATTGAAGCACTCATTGACTACTGAGTAGACTGGCTTGCGTTTCCTCCCGATGCGCATGCATCGCCTCGCTTTTCTTTGGCGGTGATCCCTCAAAGTCGAGTGGATCACCACAATGTCATTTAGTTGTAAAATGACAAAGTGAAATCTCAGTCCAGAATAAATTAGCTGGATAAAATCCTTCCTAATAGCTTCTTAAATAATAAAACGTGTTTGGTGCAACAGGAAATGTAGCTTGGATTTGTGGTTTTAATTTAATCATTGAACTCATGCAAGTATTATTTTCCTTAATTAAGAATATTTAGACCAACTACAGTCCTTCATGTTTATTTCAGTGTGCATTAATATGTTAAGTAACAATGTTATATATCTTAACAGGAATGGAAAAGAAAGTTTTAAAATGCAAAAATAAGCAACGTAGACGAAATATTATGTTTTGTTATTATTAGTCCATTTTATTTATTTGAAAAGTCAGTTTATTAATAGTAATTACTCTAAAACGTGGCAGACTATAAATGATCAACTTTTTTTTCAAATAAAATATTTATTTCGTGATAATTATAAATTTCAACATAATAAATAAATTTATATTAAATTTAAAATTACAACCCGTATTATGACTTTACTTTTAAATTGTGAAAACATGTTTAGTTAACATATCTCACTTGTTCTGTTTGTTTGTTGACAGCTAAAGCAGTTTTGACTTCACTAGAGAGATCATCAGGTCCAATCAAGTAATACAAACCAAGTTTAGTTTATATATATATTATATATATATATATATATACATATATATTATATATATATATATATATTAAAAATTACCTAGGGCCTTATTTAAAATTGAATACTAATTTCGTATTCGTCATACTGTTTTCTAAAAAAGATCACCATGGTTGTGGCCACATAGTTTCTTTTTCAATGTTACTATGCAACTGAATAGACTTAAATGATCAGTCCTTGGTTTTTTGACTGTTGGCCTTGTTTGAGTTCTTTGAATCTTTTTGTTAAAGATATACAATATATAATAAGATTAAAATATATATAAAACTAAAAATAATGCTGTTAAAACTGAAATAAACGTTTATTTAATTTATTGTCCGTAAACATTCAACAAGTTTTGTTAAAATCATTTAAAATCCGGGTCATAAATTAGCTTAATACATTCACGCTTCGTAAATTACAGCAATACACGGTGGGATTGCCATGTCGATATCGTGTTAATGTGCAAACAAGCTCATTATAAGTTTCTACAAAATAAAATTTATTGTGTTTAGTTCAGTTATTACAAAAACCACCATTGGCTGAAAACCCTATTATATCATTTCTATTGGCAAGCCGTAATTACTGCGGTTATGTTTCAAATAATTAGCAACGTGGAATGCATTTATATCTCTATATGATAACAGTTAACAAATGTATATTCATTTAATGTTATATATTTTTGAGAAAAGAAATACATTTAGTTAAAAATACAACCATTCTAACAATAATAACGTAACAATGTTTTCTAACTCGGTAGGCTATTATTGGTACACATTATTCTTGTTTTATAAACTCATATTTTTTGTATTTTTACCATCAATATACATCGTATTCAATAGTAGCTACAAAGAGTTGAGATAAAACGTTGTACACACTTTCTCAAATAGTAAATTCTATTAGTTTGTCATCCACCCATTCATATTCATACAAGACTGGTATTTGGTTTCATTTAAATAGAATATCAAACCGAAGTTTTTAGCAACAATCCAAGTATAATTTCCGCAAAGTGAAACAAATTAAATAGTGTAAATATATTTCGCAAACTTTCACAAGCATCGATCCTTAGAACCAAATATAACCAACCATTAAAAATGTCAGTTTAGTAGCTCCCAGTAAAAACGTAAAAATTAACTATGGGGGTAATTTGTAAACATAATAATTAAATAGTTTCTAAACTGGTTTCCTTTGTGAAAAACTCTTCCTCAACGTAAATATCAAGAAATCTTATTTCTACCAATTACTAATCAATGGTTTTTTTTACTTCTGATTTTGCACATAGTTATGGGTAACTAATCTCCCAAGTACTCTAAATTTTGTTGTTTAAAGGTAACAATCCTCTCCTTTAGTAATTATTGTCTTATTAAAAAAAAAGTAAGAAAATAACGCAAAATAAACCCATAGCTCTGAAATAATCTAATAGGATCAGGTTCGTAAGAAAAAAAAGAATTGACGAAGAGAGACTTTATAGGAAAAATCAAATTCAAGACAAGACGAAAAAAGGTATAAGTTAAATCCAGCTAAGATTACCACACCCGTATACACTATAGGCGAGCTCCAGAAAGTCATTTCCTTAAAATTTGAAATAAATGAGTAGATCTGCTTTTGAGAAATTATGTATTTTATAACAGCCTTATGGTAGGTTTTTTACTTTTTACTAATAATTAAGAACTCGTCATGTTTGGTGCTATGACAACCAATTCTTTGAGTCTTAGAAGCGCCATTTTATCAAAATTACATCAAATCGTTAGAATATATTTTTTTATCTTATGACCTCAACCCCCTCCCCTTATGGAAAACAGTCTAGAAGTACGTTAAAAATATGCCCACGTACACAATTCAATACAAATTTTCCACTTGTTTGGGTTGTAGAGCACTCCACACACGACGGACTCTAAAGAGAAATACAACCGACAGACAAACACCCAAAAACTGTTTGTTTGGATTCTAGGAACTTCAATACGGATATATCATCAAAAACCTGAGTTACATTTTTGAACTCATCACGTACCACTTACTACTTTTTTATGTGACGAAGTTAAAAAAGCAAAAAATGTAATTAGGATAAGTTATTTACATCGTAATGTTTATCGCCAATAATCCATCTGTATATTGATCTCTTCACCCAGGTGAAGATTTGATACGAATTCACTTTACAAATATCGATTGTAAAATGGTCTACATTCACTATAATGACTATAGGACGAAATAAAACTTAAGAAATACTTCCGGGAACAGAAGTCTTTCATTACGTCATCACAACAATACGGCTCCTCTTGATATACAACTTGGATGGTCTGCTTTACTGCAGAGAAATGTTGCATCTATTCTTATATTTATAAGTATTATTTTATTTACTTTCTTGCTGACTACTTTTCTTTCCAACTTCATGGTAAACATAAGTTAAAAGGAAATCTTAGTAATATTAAAAAGAAAATTGTCTTTTTTACCTTAAACGATTTTAAACACACTTTATTTAAACTAATTTGAATTATGTCACTCAAAGATGTCGAACAATATTGTGAAATAAATCAACTTTCCATAAAATAAAATTCTATTCCTGAATTTAATATTGTAATTTATTATTTGGTAATCAAATGTCCAGATTTGTATTTAGTTGATTAATTGAATATTTTCTACTTTGACAGACCTGCAAGTCATTAGCAGTTATTTGTTTTCACTCAAAGGCAGTTTATTGGTCGTAGACTACTTTATGAAGTCGATCATGAAACACTAGATAGGCTGAATTGTGGTATCTACATTTTTTTGTAGGCTAAAATCTTTTACAATTGGAAATGTAGATCACCGGATATACTTATAAATAACTTTTAATATGTTACTTATATTAAAAGTATGTAGTATATATTACCACTACAAGTAAAAAGTCAGAAACACGTATAGTGGTAATATATATGTACTGAAGGAAAAACTTCAAAAAAAGGATTGCTGGCGGTGAGTAACATATTAAAAGTTATTAAAATCTATTGTTTTGTGTATTGTTGTTTTTTATAAATAAAGTTCTGATTTAATTTAAAATAAGTATTTTTACTTAGTTATATAATTATTATCTTTAATTGTATTTTTCCAGTAGTGTTTATTTGATTTTTTCTCATAGTTTTTTGTACTATGTGTTTTGTAAAAGATACAAAGAAAATTTATAAAATAAAAATGTTCGAATACATTACAGATCACAAACAAATCGACAAAACCTGCGGTATTAAACAAATATATAGCAAATAATACAGATAAAAATATAACATGTAAATAGGAATGTCTTTATACTAATATGTTTTAAGTCTATTGACAGAAAAGTTGAGTAATAAACAAAGTACAGTGTGTTTATAAAGTTATGTTCCGGTTTTAATTTGTTGTGGAAAAATTGTAAGTGCATGAAGCAATTGTTATTTAGTTGTATTAATAATTATAAAAATTATTGTGTAGTTCAATCATAATGAATTAATTAAGTAAAAAAAAAGAAAAAAAAGTTCATTGGTGGTATCATGGTACCTAAGCAACCCTATTACACAAGTAGATCATCCAAGTGTAATGCCCAAAGTTGGTCCTTTAAAGAAAAGTTAATTTGTTTTGTTAGATCTAGTGGTCAATACAGCACAGTCAGTTTGTTTAAAATTGTTACTACACAGATATATCAAACTCGTAATTGTATGTATCAATGCTTTTTTGATGTCGGCTATGCCTAATGTGCCTCGTAAATATGTAAACTATTAAAAACGCTAAACGATTTGTGTCTCTAAACGCTTCATTTATGTCGGAATACAATTTATTATGAATTTTTCTATGGATGGTTCAGGTTAAAAATAAGATTAAAACTTTTCGGAGTATAGTTTTGTTATTGTATTTTAACTCTTGCGATAGTAAAATTTAAAATATATGACACAAATATTATATTCCTAATCAGAGGTGTCACAAACTTTAATTTGTTAACTTATAAAATATATATCTGATCTAGTGTTAGAATGAAGTGTTATTTAATTCGTCAAAATCACACAATCTCAATCACATTTTTGCGAAATAGAATGTTTATTAAATAGATCAATATACCAAACCATAGGTAAACTTTTAAACCGAAATTATCGGTGTGATTATAACTCAAAATTAATATAGTCTTATTCTTTGTAGTTGTAAAATGGTAACTGAATATGGAATGTGTTGACCTCAAATCGTACTTATTGCTTATATTGTCATTAAAAAAACAAATCATAAATATCCCACGCTATCTCTGGTACCGATAGATTTTCCTTTCAAATAGGTCTGATTGTAAATTTGATTTTTATCTTTTTAATTGAAAAACCACCTTCACGATCCATTTTAAAACAATGGACTTTGAATATTATATCAATACTTCTATTGTAAACGATTGTTATCTATTGTAATCTATTGCCAAGCGAGTCATATTTCCTCTATTTCGTTTCATCATACAAATCAATTGAAAGCTCAGTGGGATATTTCCGCCTCGAATGTTGGTAATACTATCCAATGCACAATATTTAGTTTACTGCTATTGAATATTTAATTTATATGTATACAAAATATAACTCAATGTAAATAATTTTAGTATTTTTATTTTCTTCTACTTAATTGTTATTTATTTTGTAAAAGTAAGTTAAATATTGCGGACTGGGAAATAACGTAGGGTAATATACAGTCTAAGAGGATGCTCAAAAGTCCGTTAAGACGACCTACAAAGATCACACTTAGATTGAACAGGACTGATCTGCGGAGAGAGACTGCATCCTGAATCGTCACTGAAATAAGGGGTTACCTTTTATGTTGCTGTGGAAACGGCTCAGTATTTAGTTTTGACTGCCTAGTTCTGGACTGAAAATGGAGTGAGGACAGGGAAGGAATCAGGGCAACATCATCCAAAGCCTCTCACGGCTTTCCTAAAACCTGTAACTAGATTGATGAGGTCTTTTAAATGAGGTTGCACAATAAGCTATACAGCTGAGAGTCATATCCAGGACAATGCATATTGGCCCGCCTATCAATCATAATAAACCTTTCGGTGGGTGCGCTGTTGTAAAAAGTACAACAGTTGTGTTTTTTTTTATGCAAGTCACTTCTCGCTTAGGCGGGATAACTGTTTGCCACATGTATGCCTTCCCCAACCCTCCCCCCACCATTCCACCACAAGTCACTTTCCGGCCTGTCATGGTTCAGTACTGAGACGCCATTCGGCCGAAGTAGAACACCTTTGTTGTACTTTTTACAACACGCGCCTTTTCGTGTTACTTTTTTAGGAGTAATTATTTGAAGAACATTTTATTGTTTGGTAGTGGTTTAGCAACATGTTAAGGTCAATTGATATTCCACGTGTTCTTCAAGAGTTGTCAGACGAAGAAAACGTAGATGGAATTTCTGTTGATGACGATTTATGTGAAATTGACGGCGATCTAAGTGATGAAAACATAGAAAATGATGATTATTCAGATGAAAGTGAAATGGAAGGGGAAATTAATGATGAAGATAGTGATGTGGTGACTGGTGATGAAGAGTTTGTACTCGGAAAGGATCTACAAACTATTTGGTGTAAAACTGAACTAAGAGGTATGTTTAAAACACCTTGTAAAAATATTGTAAAAAAGTTTCCTGGGCCAAAACCAAAAGCTCGGGGTGTAAAATGTGAAGTTGAAGCATTCCTACAGTTTTTCGATACAGATATGTTGGACACAATTTTAACATTTACTAATTTGTACATTAATACAATTTCAGAAAAGTATGGAAGAGAAAGAGATTGTTTACCAACTAATAGAACTGAATTGATGGCTTTGTTTGGCATTTTGTATTTGGTAGGACTAAGAAAAGGTAATCATGCTAATGTTCAAGACATTTGGGCTAGTGATGGTACAGGCGTGCAAATTGTAAGAGCTGCAATGAGTTACAAACGTTTTTTATTCTTGCTGCGTTGCATGAGGTTTGATAATCCAGCTACAAGGATTGCCCGTTGTCGTGTTGATAAACTTGCTGCAATCAGGTCCCTTTTACATCCGTTTGTACAAAACTGCATTGACAGTTATAATACTAGTGAACTAGTCACCGTTGATGAAATGTTGCATCCTTTCAGAGGGCGATGCTCTTTTGTGCAGTATATGCCCTCTAAGCCGGCCAAATATGGCATCAAAATGTTTGCTCTATGTGATGCCAAAACCTTTTTCTGCAGTAATTTAGAGGTTTACTGCGGCAAGCAGCCACCCGGTCTACGAAGCTTCCAATAAACCAGAGGATATAGTGAAAAGACTTGTTGTTCCTATCGAAAAGTCAAATAAGAACTTGACAACTGACAACTGGTATACTAGTATACCTCTTGTTGAGGATATGTTAGCAAAAGGAATTACTATGATCGGCACGCTGAAGAAGAACAAGGCGGCAATACCACCATCATTTTTACCAAATAAACAGCGAGTAGTGGGCAGCTCAGATTTTGGTTTCAGCGATAACAAAGTAATTGTTTCTCACGTTCCAAAGGTCAATAAAGCAGTCATACTTGTTTCATCAATGCATGACACTAAAACTATTGACCCAGCTACCGGTAAACCAGAAATAATCCTGGATTACAACATGACCAAGGGTGGAGTGGACACGTGTGACAAGATGTGTGCAGCGTATACCGTGTCCCGTATAACAAGGCGATGGCCTCAAGCAATTTTTTACATATTGATGAATCTAGCCAGCATAAATGCTAGAGTTATTCTTTATTTTAATGATCCTAAAAATACTCCAAGAAGAAGGATTTTTCAAAACAATCTTGCTATGGGCCTAATGAAAGGGCATCTCACAGTTCGAGGGCAAATCAAATCGTTACCTAAGGACATTTGTTTGTACTTAGAGCGCTACCACCAAGAACCTGAAGAGAAAGCTTCGACTTCAACCGAACCTCCAACCAAAAAAAGAGGAACTTGCTGGTTATGTGGAAGACAAAAGAACTCGTCTGCCTCTATGAAGTGTGACAAGTGTTCTCGTTTTATATGCAAACAACATGGAAAGAAACAAACCATTTGTTTGAGGTGTGGAGAAGAAGATGATGAGTAGTGAGATCTCATGTAAAATAAAAACTCTGTGTAAATATGTTTTTTGTAACTTATAGGTGTTTTTTTTAATTATTTTGCAATAACTGTAATTTTATATGCAATAAATATCTATAACTACGTTTAAATAAAGCATTTATAAATTTCCAGATAAAGTGAACCTCTTACTCGTGAAACTAAACATAAAAAAATTAAAAAATACTATATTACACACACAAAAAATTAATATTTTTTAAAAATGTATTTATAAATATACTTTTTAATAACATCTCAAATTAATTTAATAGGTAAATAAAAATAACAAAAACTTACTATGGCAATAACTCGTTATTTAATGTGTGTTGTAAAAAGTACAACACGCGCCTGCTCATGTGACTGGAGTAGGCGCGCCTACCGAAAGGTAAAAAGACGTAAACTCAATCATAAGGCGAAACTTGTGGTAAAAGATAATAAATTGTAACAAATTGTAAAGACCTAACCTAACCTAACCTAACCTAACCTAACCTAACCTAACCTAACCTAACCTAACCTAACCATATTGGCTCGCCTATCAATCATAATGAAAAAGACGTAAACTCCATCATAAGGCGAAACTTGTGGTAAAGGATAATAAATTGTAACTAATTGTAAAGACCTAACCTAACCTAACATAACATAACCTAACCTAACCTAACCTAACCTAACCTAAACTAACCTAACCTAACCTAACCGAACCTAACCTAACACATAACCTAACCTAAAACCTCTGTTAGATATTAGACACAAGTAGGTGCAAGATATCGTCAACTTAACGAATATAATTTAAACTTTGACTTTATGCGACAACTTTAGGCGACAACACATTATTTTGACAGCATGGTGATTATAGGTAATGGTATTGAAGTATTCCTTGTACACTGCTCATGTTTAGTTCCTAAAGCAAACAAAAATTAAGAAAATGTAATTTATGTTGGTGGAATCAGAAAAAAAGGTATTTAACATTTAATATTCGCTCTATTGTTTTTGTTTAAAACCCAAACAAAATTGTTTAATGTTGGCAAATAGATTAAAACTGGTATAGATCAATGAAAATAATAGTAATTGTTTACTACGTACGTTATTTTAGGCAATGCTTTTAAAACTAAAAATATAGTGTAAAGAATAATAGTGTTTTAATTTAAAATTGAGTTTCACCAAGTATCAACAGTCATTAGCATGAGTAACATACATTCAACTTAAATAGTTATTAATAAATTAACAATTAGTAATTATTTTTATAGGAATTCTAAAGTATAATGTTTGTGTCCAACATTCATGTCAGGTTTTTGTCTGTTTAAAGCTGACTATGAAAATACAGTAACTGATAAAACATAGGTCGACAAGGTCACAATAAATATTGTGAGAAGTGCAATAATGTTATTATTTAATTAAGTTGAATTTATTCATTAAAATCATATGAATGGATAATGAATGTAAAAATGAAAAACGTCAAAAAGAAATTGTAAAAATCATGGAGATGAAATACAAACTGTGTCTAATCTAGATATACAGCTCAGTGAGTCTTTAATATTTTAATTAGACTACTTCCGTCTGAATAGATTCCAGCTTTAACGAGAAGTTAGTGCATTTTATTTTTATGTATACATTAACCTAAAAAGAACTTCTATTATAAATAAATATTGAGCTTGACTTGTGAGATGGTATACTAGATAGAATAAAGTTGGTTTTATAGTTTAGATATTGCTACTCGTCCCTGTAGATGGCGAATTTGTCGTTGAAACGCGTTAGAACAATTAAAAGTACTATTTGTGAAAATTTGTGTTGAAGTTATATTCTTCTTATCTCTTTCTTATACACTTATTAGTTTAACGAGTTTTATAAATAAACTGTGCAAAACAGTACACAATCTTTCTCATTAATTTCAAAACCAAATATTAATTAAACTAAACTATTCATCACCTAGAATATCAGTTAGATAGTTGTCAGTAAAACAAGTTAAAATGAATCATGGACTTCGCCTTTGATTAGCTCGCTTGTTCCCTAAATGCACCTTTAGTGTATATAGTAATTTATTGAAAGCAAGCTTTTATTGATATCGACCAAGGTTACTTTTTGGAAAGTTATCTCTAAACATTATTATTTATTTTACTTACAATTTACTTGCTTTGGTTAATATTTCATGTTACTAACTTTTAATGAAATTAGTAAAGTACAGTTGCTCTTGTTCATAAGGATACGTTAAGAACGGGCAATTTTTTGAAAGATAGTGACAAATAAATTATGTGAGTGCCATTAAACAATTAACAAAATACGAGATCTCAAAACGTATATATATATATATATATATATATATATATATATACTAGCAAAAAATCATGACAACGATTTTTTGAGCAATCTTTTGCTATACTACGTCCGTATTGAAAAACAAAAGGACAACCCGTGTCAAACATTAGAAATTTTAGATGTAAATTACATCAACCTTAAAGAAAACAAACAGTTTTTAAATATTGACATGATGACGTATAATGTGTCCGTTCAGTTTGTGAATAAAGGATATTGTCACAGCAAAGCAAAAACTCATTAGAAACCCTTTTAGCAGAGTAATAAAATAATTAAAATCCCCTTTATACAACAATATTTTAAAATACTGGTTGTGATATGAGGGTGAATTACACTGCGAATTGGGGAGATCTATTGTGCCCCCTGCTTCTACTCAACTGGGATTTCTTGTCTATAGTTGCTCCTCCCCCCCAACCAGCTTCCAACTGCTTTAGGAATTGCACAAAAGGAGCTCACTATTGGTTATCTCCTTTAGATTAACCTACTATCAAACTGAAATGTTTAGCTCTTTTTGTATCATCGTATCTCATACGACCAATTGAGAGTGTGTAGTGAAGTATGGTTTTAATTCTCTGCATAGCTTCTTGTAATGTACTCTGCTAGTCTACAATGCCCAGATAGTCAATGATTTAACACAGCCTGAAGGATGCTCTTAAAATACAGGTTATAATTTCCCAGGAATTCTCAGCAAGTCTAAGCCCATGTATTCTTTCACACGGGACCACTCAATCCCCCTCCTTAAATAAACATATACAATGCCACACCATGGTTCTGGTCCAATAAGGGGTTTTGGTCAGCGTTCTATTGCAGACAACAAGTTTGTCTGTGTGTTAATAGTCCTGTAATCCTATATCCCCATGCAACAAGTGGAGGCTTACTTTCTTGTTTTGTTACCTAGTGCTTTAAGTTTTCTGAGGTAATTCCACACCATCTTAAAATTATCTAATTCTTTTCTACTTACAACTTTAAACCACTATAAATCTGGTAAAACTATTTAAAAAACACATTTAATGTTTTTTTGATCTACCTTAAGGAAGCACAGAAATATTTTTCATGGTTTCATAAGACAAAGCCAGAAAATAATTTTAGACTCATTATATAGACAAGAATTTCCTACACAACGAGTTCGTTTCCTAAACTAAACTAGAAACAGATATATTGTGCTGTGATATTTTTTAAAAACTTTGTATTTAAGTATTCCCATAAATATCTTCAGTTAACAAATTTAATGTTTACGTTCCTTGGTATTTATAATTATTTAGGATTAAATGTATTTTGTAATAGTTATTTATCTAAAAAGACACATAAGTGGTCTGAATGTTTATGTGTGTATAAGCGAGTAAAAGATATAGCGATTAATTAAATTTGTGTATAGTATATTGTGTAATTTATGTTCTTTTACATTCAATATTCTTTAAATGATTTAAAGAATATTGAATGTAAAAAACAACAACATAAATTCTCATATGAATAACATGTACTTTCTCCTAATGTAACATACAATTTTATCTAGTGTATGTTTACTTTTAAGGTTTTTCTTTTTTAAGTTGAATACATTATAAAGCAAATCCTTATTTAAAAAAAAAGAAAGGAATTATGTGTCTGCAAATCACTCAAGTTACCTGAAATGCAAAATTAAAATTTATAAGCGCTAAAACATGAAAACTTTTTTTGTTACTCTCTTAACTAGACTGATTTTCAAGAAATTTAAAATTGAATTACAATTTAAAACAGTTCTACATCAGGAATATTGTTAAAGATTCCGTTTTAAATGGGTTGAGATTTAATATACTTAAACTATTGTTGTTATTATTGTTCCAGACAGTTGTTATAGGCCTACTCGAGTGGAAGGAAAGCGACGGGTTGAATCATAACTGTTTCATATATTATGATGTGCTCTTTTGAAATTGTTTCCTTGACATCTATTAACTGATTTATTCTCACTGCCATTATAAACTTATTCTAACATTTTCTCATGATAATACTGACCTAGCTTCTGAGGAAAATATGGAACATAATTGACAAAAATAAATGGTTAAAATAATTGCAAAATTGTCACTCACACAATGCCAAAACCTTTATCGAGATATGGAAAAAAATATCTTCACATACCAAATATTATATTCATCGATCCACACCTTTAGGTTGTAGTCTAAGGGAGAAGGGGACGGTTCATAAACGATAGACGTTTTTGGACTCAAAGGAACTCAAAACGATGTCTGAAAACCCTTGGCATCGATTTTTTGAACCAAAAAATAACTTTCTCAAAACTACGTATTTGATGACGATAAACATAAGAACTGATGTAACTTCATGAAAATTAAACGTTATTGGAATAATGTTTAAATAATCGTGTTTTTATTTAAGAATTACATTAGCCAGTTTTATTTAACTGTTTGTTTTTCATGGTATTTATGATTATATGATAAATACGTTAGTGGTGTAATAAAATACAGCCGGAAAAATATGAAGAAAAAAGATAATACACATCTAATGTTCTTTTCATCTGTAAAACATCTGTGTTATAAATATTTATCTGTTTTATAAATGTCTATTTTGTTTTATACTTATTGAAACTAGAATTATCCATAATTTTACTAGAGATAATTAATATTGGCAATTTGTAATTGACACAAAGTATTATAAACTAATTTACCTATTTGCTGAAACTAAACCAGATGAGAGATGTATATTTATGTATCATCTTAACAAAAAGAAATTATCTGGAGTGACAGTTTCTGAATTAAAATCATTTGTTATGCGTATTTCCAAAGAGGTTGTCATTTCCTCTTCTAAGACTCTCTGCGTTTATTGATGACGCTTTCTTGTTTGAATTGTATGATAAATAGGTTCCGTTCAGTTAGTTTCGAGTCACATTGCAAAACCTTTCTAATGTATTATTTGAAATTATAACGATGACGTTATTTAAACGTGAATTTATAAAATGTTATTTATATAAGTGAAATATTGTTATTTTGCTATCGACGATTGTCTCTTTATTTAATAATATTCAGTCCATATTATAGAACACACGAGAGCACTTCTGAAAGTAATCTTGGTTTTCCTTCCATCGTGAGAAATATACACCTCTCCTGCGGTGACGGATTGAGCAGTTCTTATAAATAAAATTTTGAAATAACGTTTGTGGTAGAATCTCCCGCGAAGTGGTTGTCCGTCAGTTTCTATAAAACTGGGATAAAACACACACAATGACGAAAGAGGTGGCAGGTCATTTCTAGTCAGTGAAAATGTCATTAAAAATCAGCTGTTCGCAATCTGAATTTTCTGAACAGTTCCACAAATTACTAGTGATGTTTTCATCATCAATTATTCTATTATTTTGAAACTTTAAAACCCAAATTAACGTCATCTATGACAATCGCCGTGGTTTTCTGACTATTGGTTTTTTTGTTTTTGAAACCATTCTAATATATTTCATCATCACACCTCTCGACAAACATCTGTTGCATCGAATTCAAATGAGACTATTTTAACCATTACGAATTTGGATTTTAGTAATTTCCACATCTGCTGTATTTTTTTGTAATGCACAGGAAGAAATGTTTTGTGTCCCAGGATTTTGATGACAAAGAAGAACTTTAAGATCATGTGACAGACTGAATGAAATCACAGGAGTCAGAATTTTATGAAAAGGGGATTTATAATCTCTAGTATAAATGTTTAAATTTAAATGGTGATTCTGTACAAAAAACAGAAAGCTGTAGTTTTAGATTGTGTGTTATAAAGTTTCTGTCTCTCTGTGTCTGTTTTATTTATACCCAAACAGAGCTTACCTTCCGAATGTTATACGTACTTTAGTTTTCTGTAATTTTCACGTAATATATCATTGACTCTAAACTATTAGTGTTGTTTAAGTTGCATGGTATATAATTTTACTTACTTGTGGAATATAAAATATCTTTGTAAACTAACCAGTATATTATAACAAGGTGGAACAGTAATAAAACTTACATTTAAAATTAATCTTTGAAATTTTGTTTTTGTAACCATAAAAGAGAAAATGAGCCAAGAAAAGGCATTTAAAATCGTCAATACAAAATTCAATTACGAAGTTTGTTTAAAACTAATTAAACTTTCTAAGTTTGCTAAAGTTTCTCACTCAAATGTAAGGTTTGAAATTGAGATTTATTCAGTGAACCATATAATTAATTCCTATTGACCCGTTATAGAAATACCCACCCCCATTCATATCAATTTTATACAAACTACATTATCCAATTTTATATGCTAAGATCTGTAAAGTTGCATATTATTAATAATATTTTTTCTAATATTATGTAATGATTCAGTTATTATACGACAAGTAGAAAATATGCATTAACTATTGATGTTATTAACACAAAATCGCAGACAGACAGATAACGAAGCGTTTTCGGGCGTATCTTTATTATGAAAACCTTAAATCACATTCCGAAGGTAGGTCACATATTTTTGAAACACACTGTATATTAATAGGGAAACGGTTTGTTTAACTGATTCCTTCAATTAACAATACAAAATTCAGTACAAAAATTGCAACTAAACACACATTTTTTTTAAAAATAAATTTTTAACAATGACAATAAAAATGTAGATTGTTATACATGAAATAATAGTTTTCTTATTTTGTAATGATATTCTGATGAAAAATATTACTTTTCTAGAGGTTTTATAGCGGCGAATAGGTGTGGAAAGATTTAGTGTGTTACAGATCTCCAGACTACTCTAGCAATGAAACGTCGTTTTGTTTAACCCGATATTAAATGTGTTTAGATTGTAGTGAGGTGATTTTGGCACCATTGGCCTACCCCCTCCCCTTTTTCTATCCGGTATATGAGGAAATAGCGATGTTGATACTCGGGTGAAATGGATTACTCGGTTTCAAATGATTTCAATACTCGTATTATTATTTCGAAATCGAGTATCTGCGCATAATGATTTTGCGCATCGGATTCGAACTCAGCTTTACCAATCAGATCGTTTTAGATAAACCTATACTTTTGAGTTCTATCTGTTAGACTGATCCACCAAGTATTTATTTTTTTAAAACAATATGTGATTGACACTTATAATACGTAATTAAATGTTATCCTGCCTCGACACAAATTCCGTAATTTAACGTTAGTACAATTATTATTACTAACAATAATAATTTAGTTATTATTTAAAATAAGTTAATTTACTATATTATTTTTATAAAGATGGTAACTTATTAATATTTATTTAAATATAAATAATAACAATTAAATAATAATTTAATTTACTTTTGTTAATGTGGAAATAAATGAATATTATTGTTATTTTAAATTGAACTTGTTAGTTGTTACCCAATCTAAATCATTTTAACTCAAAATCGGAATGTTTAATTAATGTGTAGTGAAAAATCAGCTTAGAAACTAATATAACCAAAGTAGAAACACCGTGCATTTTGTTTGGAATTGACACAACACTAACGAATATCGTTGTCCGAGGATTTTATTTCGAATTCATACTCTCGCATTACCATCTCCTTGTTCGTAGTTACGAGGATTTTGTCCGAATATTTTAATACGAAACCGAGGATTTTAATACTCGGAATGCTCTGAGGATTTTGATACTCGGACTCACCGAGTATTTTAATTCGAACTCACACATCACTACGAGGAACGGATTTGATAAGCAGGAGTGAAGGAGGATGTGTGTGACATCGTTCATCGCTTCTTTTGCAATAGTGGCCCAATATAAAAGTATCCCTTGCTAAACGTACAGGAATAGAACCCTGTACGGTCCTAGGGTTTATCTCTAGGCGCATCGCGTTTTTTTGGAACCGTAATAGTATTAGTTGAACTAACATACGGCCATGTTAGGCCTTTTGTGTTAGGCTGACATGTGCCAATACAATGTAGTTTATATTAATATTTGGTTTTAGTCTAAATTGGTGTTGTTTAAATAAGTTAGTTTTAGAATTAGATCCCGTCAAAAATGGCTAGCCTAGATTGAGATTCGCCCAGTGTACATATATTAATTTACCACGCGATCTGATAACGCGGCAACGCATAATAAAAGCAGATCCACGTACCCCCCAAAAGTACTACCCTCCAAATCTACTACCTTCGCAAGTAGTCGTTGCAATGGTAACAATGTACGTAACCTGGTATCAGTTAGTTTTGTCACATGTAACAGTTAGTAAGTTAACTGTTCCAGTCACTGTTTAACTTTAATATCTTCGCAGTAGATTTCCCTGGATTATTTACGGAGTAGCTGTCATAAGAAAATAAAAAAAATAAATAGTTTTTTAAAAGGAACCAAAATGTATAAAATAATTTATCTTTTATAAATTAAAATACTTAGATATTATTTCATCCAATGAAGACAAACTAAATTATGATTTTGTTTTGACGTAAATTTTTTTTGAATTTTTTCCATCTTTAAACTGAAGAGCAGTGCTATTATCTTTCACATTACTTAACTTACACATTTCTTGTAAAATTAAGCGTTATATTTTTTAAATATCAATGATTCCTAAGTCACAAATCATTATCAAATGAATGTTGCCTCCAGGTCTGCAATTAAATAGATGTAATTATTAAGGCAGACATTGAAAACTAACATTGATCTCGTCAAGATGAATGATTTCTATAGAGACATTTATTTACAAGAAACTAAGTTGACATTTCTCTTTACATTTACTCCATTCTATGCTTCAGAGCACACAATAGAGGGGAAATATATACTGTGATATAAAGAATGTATGTATGTAGTTGCACTCATTATCGAGACAGGTAAACTTGAAAGTTATTAAATATATTTTTATTTTATACTCGGCGAGTTTAAGGTGTATCATCTTTGTGCTTATAAGGTCGTAAATTTATAGTTACAAAGACAACGGTAAAAATCGTGATAAAACCATCATGGTCCTTACCCAGACCCATCATAGAATGTAATACAATCAAAAGTTGGTTTCTTGGCATAGTAGGATATGTTAAATTGTTTGGTAGATCAAGGGGTTTAATCCAGTAGGTTAAGTTTGTTTAAAACAGTTGTTACACAGGTTTTCTGAACTTGTAATTGTGTTTATTGGTAATTTCTTGATAATAGGCCCGTTTGTGTGTATATTAAAATTATCCTTTCGCTTCGCTCGTTGTAGTGTCTCACCCCTATACGAAGAGCCTACACTTGATACGATCGTGTCGATGAGATAAAAAAAAAAAAAAAAAACTGTTTACAATTTCTGTTTGAGTCCTCAATATCAAATTTCATGTTTTGTGGCCGATTTCATGCTTAAGTTCTTACGAAAACAATGCTGACATTAGCGGAGTATCAAAAAAATTTTTTTTTTCGATTACCTGAAATAATGAAACGTGAAAATCAGCTATAAACGGAGGTCGAATTTTTGTGTGGTTACCAAACTTAACCTCTAAATTCAATAGTGGTTAAAAGTAAATAAACAGAAAACGTCTTTTGACTTGTTACAAAGACATGATTTCTCCAAAATAGTTGTACAAAATTACTTGAAATCTAAATAATAGCGACTGAAATGATTATGATAAATAAATCAAAAAATATTGAACGTTGATCAATAATAATGATTCGAATTTGCCCCTAACCACAATCACCAGAAACTGTAAAATAAAACACAATTATCTGATTAATTGTTCTTTATTAATTATTTCCACTAACAATTATTCAGATAATTGTATTTTATTTTAAAATTTCTGGTGATTGTGGTTAGGGGCAAATTCGAATCATTATTGTGAATTTCACCACAGTGCTCAACAAGATTGTAAGTTCATCAATATCTATAAAAACTCTAAAGTAAATGAAAATATAATCTTGTTTACGTTAAAACATAGTTTCTATTAAATTTCTTTAAATAACACAAGCACACTAAATGATTTTCATATACTAAGTAATACAGATCAATGCAATATTTTGCAATTAGATAAACAATAATGCCTTAGAATAGAATATTTTAAAGACTTTTTGATGAAATTTAGATTTCTTTACTTTCAAGAAAACAACATGAATGACTTAAGTGAGAAATAAATTAAATGAACGTTAAAATACGATAAATCTTACCTTTATTGTAATTTTTAGTAATGTTATGTGAAAACTTTTGAAAAGAAGAGCTAAATTGGTAAATTTAATTAGTGTAAACATTTCGGTATGATTATCGTTAAGAAAGGTTCCAAAACATCGGCCATGGAGTTGTTAAACAACATATAATTTCTCAAAATTGACTCTAATCTATAAATAAGACGATTGATGACTTATAAACTCATGTTATAATATATTATAATTCAGGAACAGTTTTCAAAAAAAAAATGAATCTTGGCAGTGATATTAATCACAATTGTGTGGAATGTGTTGATGGTTTAAGCAAAACAAGTTTAGGACTTATTTTGAATTTTTATTATTTATTATATTTTAGACAGCAACCACGGTTCATATATTTTTTGATTGGCAATTACCAAACTGACAATTTTAGTGATGAAAGATTTTGCTTGTTTTTGTAATGTTTTGGGAATAGGTGAGTGAGAAAATAAGTGCAATGTTCTTTTCATTTTGTACTCTTTTCACAGTGAAACAAAGGTGCCTTCTTCTTGAAATATTCCTTGTAATTTATTTAAAAAAAAAATCATATCAATTGTATTTATTACGTATTGGTATAAATCATAAAACTTCCTTCTCTCTGTCAATAAAAGGGGATTTTATTTACTGAGCATGGGGTTTTCGAATAACATATACATAGATTGGAAAACTGTAAAATAATTAATTGAAGATTGAAAGAGGGCGTTACTCACGCAAGACCACCACTTCATTTATGAATAATACACGGCAAATTTTATACAGTCTGTGAGATAATAATCATATTAATAAAATAATTAACTCTTATAGAATTTTGTATTAAATTAATGAAATTCCAACTCAGTTTGTAAAGTGACGTGAGTTGGTTAACAAACTAAACAAAAGGATTAATCCTTATGTAATTACATTACTTTTCAACCTTCAATGCTAAATTTTACTACAAAACTTCTTTCCTCAAATATTTTTTTAAAATTATTGATATGAGGTTTTTATTTTTGATTATTTACGACAGTTAACCTTTATACTTTATCACATATACGTCACATAGAGTAAGGTACCGTATGTGATGAATAACAAAATCGTTGTAGGGACGATTTCTAAAACTATTCATTTACATGCATTTTTGACTGAATTTCAAAAGCTATAATTATATTAAAAAAAAAAAAAAATTACCTGACCAACGGATGAAAATTGATGTTTTACCGTACCTGTTTTAATAGGATTTCTAATAATATATATTGACCTATATAACTACCAATTTCAGTAAATAATTGGATATGTATTGTTTCTCATCTCTCTATTTTACCAACTGATGTGCTGTATTTTTTAAAATTTATAATATAATTTAAATTATTGTCGACAAACACAGTTCTAAAATATATATAATCAATTTTCTTTATAAACGTTTCATTATTGATAAAATATATTTTACATTTTTGAGGTGATACAATAAATCGATCACTGATGTTTACCCTTATTTTGACATATGTATATTTAGAAAACAATACATTTAGGATTTTTGAAAAGTAACAAAACTTTTAATTGAACATTTTTCTCTGATAACCTAAATCTTACATACTCTGATTAGTTAATTGGAAAACTGTTGTGTGTAATTGAATAGAGTTTTATTGTATATTGTGGCTAAACGTACATAATTTTATACTTTCGTACAAACAACAATTTTCCATTTCCTAAAGTAACTACGAGCTATAAAACATTGAAAAGCCATTATCTTGATTTAATTTAACCCAGTAGTGTCGCTAAGTTAATGCCTGGCAAAAGAATAAAATGTTAAAATTGGTCTGTGATTTTTGTAAAGTGATAATAATTTGGCTTTGAAAAATAATTTTAATTGCTGTAATAACCGTATAAATAAACAAATTATAAATGTCTAATTAACACTTAAAAAGTGAGATTATACAGTAACATTTTACCTACATTTTAGCAACTATGATGCCACAGCCAATAACTTCATGTCTAAACAATTAGAAATATAACAATTAAACAACGTAACTTAATTTCTTTTCCAAACTTCTATACCAATAAAAATATATATTATATATTTGTAATGATTATTTGTATATATGGAATGACTATATTATTTAATTACTATATAATATAATTTTAAAATATTTAATACAGCAATATGATTGTAAATAATTTTTAATTGATATGCCTCTTTATTCATACTATTAACAAACATTTCTTAAATCAAATACAAGTATTTAATTGAGTAACTTAGAGAAACCGTGCTCAATATCACAAATTAAGAAATGTTATTATGATTTTAATATTTAACATAAAAATTACTCCCAAATCTAGCATTATGTAAATGTAACAAGAAGTTCGATATTCTTTAGAAACGTAAACAATTAAATGTTATCTCCAACACATTTTGTAATAGGTACAGCGTAAGTATTTGATACGACTTTTCCAACACAAAATTGAAATGACAACAAAAATGTAAAATCTTAGAAAATTGACAAAGAAACACACAAGTACATTTAAATAACAAAGAAAAGGGGGATAAAAAAAGGTTTCGTTTAAAACCCTAATATGAATAGTTGCTATTTTTAACAGTCCAATTCATAAGTTCACTTTCAGTTTTTCATCTTTAAAACTTCCGGCTTAAATATGAAGAAATCTGCTATTAATGTTCTTCTTCCTTAGTGTAGGATAAACAGGATCTAAATAATAGACTTCCATGTCAATAGGGTGAACGTCCCATGAATATAAAGTCCTCTTTATCGACAGGATTAGTAAGAATTCATACGGCTTCTATCCAGCTACTTATAAAATACAATTATTTCATAAAATACTTTATTATAATTTAAGTCTAATTAATAAAATGTCTAATGAACTAAAATATTGGGAAATTATACAAAACTTTTGACTAAAAATATGGATTAAAAATTTTACTCTCCTGATATTTCTTAGCCCCTAACAACAATTTTCCTGATTTACCAAATATCTTCCGCAGTTCCGATGTTTGCTATGTTTCGTTTTTAATTTAAAATAATTTGGTAACTTTAAAAAAACTTGACCTCCTTTTTTTTACTGATCTTTATATTTCATTTCCTCAAGAAACTGAAAACCGATTTTCAACGTACAGTCCGATCGTTGACCTGGACGTAATCACAATGGCGGCAACAAAAATAAATAGAGGAACATGAAATATGTAACAGGGTACTAGTTCTCTTACAGAACCTTAATGAACTTCATAGAAACGAATTGAAAATAACAAAATTGCTGCTATTTTGAACAGTATTTTGTTCATAACTTGTGTGTTGTTTAACTTACGAAACACTAAATTAGATGCAAATTTACAACCAATTACATCTCTACGATAACAAAGTTAACATTACAATTATAATTTTGAAAAATAGTATCGCAATACAATGTGTTATTCAAATAATTAAGAGATCAGCTATAGCGAGTGAAGGCACCTTTGCATATGTATAGGATTCAAGATCAGGACCAATACCAGAGCGAAGTGAGTAGAGACTTCGAGGGCCTTGTTTGTATTAAGAAGTTTGTGACATATACAATTAAATGTCCAAAAACCCCATGTATTTACTTTTTAAGAAAACACCCTTTGTTGTATGAATACAATATAACGTTTTCTACCAGTCCCAAGAAATCAATTTTTAGGTATTATATTTAGAAGATCCATTTGTGTTACATTGTATTGTGTTGTTCAATAATGAAACTATAGCACAAGTGATATGTCTCCAAAAATAGGTGTAGATTATTTTGCAATAACTGAACTAGTAACTCCCATTCATTCAAAATCTCACTGTAGTTTCTCATCTTTAAAAGTTCCGGCTTAAGTATAAAATCTTCCATTAATGCCCTTGCTTCTTAGTGTAGGATAAACAGAATTTAAATAATAGCCTTCCCATGTCGATAGGGAGAACGTAGCATGCATATAAAGTCCTCTTTATCGGAGGGATTACTAAGAATTCATACGGCTCCTATCTTTACTTCCTTCTGGTTATGGAATTCATAAAACAATTATAAGCATTACAGCATAATAATGTATACCGGAAATACAACAAAAAGTTATGAAAATAAATTAAAAATTTAGATCTCAAATTGAATACTCATTACGTTTATTAGGCCACAATACTTATTTTACTGACGTACTAAATAACTTTTGCTATTATATTTAGATGTTTTTTAAAAAAGAAAAAGCTAATAACTTTTATAAATTATTGGCATCTCAGTAATTTAAAAATCATGATTGTAATTCTAGCAACCTTTTCACTGAAAACGTTTACCTAGATTTCAGTAATGAATTCTCCAATTTTCTCTACAGACTGCAGCAGCTGTCCCTGTTTCCCACACCAACTCTTTGTGCTCTCAACAAATTCTCTCTTTTTTTTGTGTACACACTTAGTGATGATTTCCTTTGAGAACATTTTATCGATTTCACGAACAGAATTGTCTATATGCTTTGAAAAGCGGGAAAATAAAATGCTGTGAAAAAGAGCTTCTAATAACGTGGATATTACTAATTGTTTGGAAAACGATTCAAATTACTTTGTTTGAAGTTTTGAATAAATTTAATCAACTTTACAAATTTTTTCTAAATATAAAAAAAAGATTTATAGGAAGTCAAACCACTTGGTAATATATTATTATATATTTAAGAATAAAATGAGCATATTTTTAATGATTTTTTTTTTTTTTAATTATACAAACACAGAAGAAATTATTTTCTTTAACAACTGAACACAGTGACGCCATGCCAAGATTATTAATTTTATTTACTAGTATGGAGAAATTTATGGTTTGAAAAAAATCAATATCAAATTTGTTTGGAGATATGTCCGTCTTAACCCTGAGTAAAAAAAAAAGAGTTTTTTTTGTAATCATTTCTCTCTAACATCTGTTCAGCACTTTCGTGAGGATCGGTTTATTGAAATTTGATTAAGTGAACATATTTTAGGGATGTAAACATGTGTTGTGATAGCTGTCATTTAAACAAATGCTATTTTCTCGAAGCCTCTCAGGATCCAAACTACATTTTTTTGGTCTCCTTCCCTTCCTGAGTTATCGGTAAAAAATACCAAACATCGACAAATAGGCGTTATAAAGTGGTAATTTATTGAAATAGATTTTTCTTTTTTCGTTCAGATTTTAATGAAATGTGAAGAAATATGATCCAAATCCGGGAACGAAATGGTAAGATAATGCGGTTAATGGCATGGTTCAGAATAAATGATTTTTTTTTTTTTTATTTAAAAATTCACTATGACCGATATCTTAAAAAGCTTGATTTTATTGTAGTACAAATTTACGCGGAGAAAGTGATTATGAGGCAAAGGACTGTTACGGCTTACTTTCAATATTTAAATATTGTATCGAAGACGGCGTCCATGTTTTTTTAAACTTTTTGATTGACAACTGCAGAACTGAAACTTTTTTGACTATTAGTTTTGGTTTGATCATTATTTGAATTTTTTTAGAGGGGTTAGGAAAAAATATTGTGCATGGCGTTTTACGTATTAAAATAATGTACTTCCAGATGTAAATATATGTTTAAAGGAAAATATTTTATTACATAACTTTAATCTCGTAAGCTGAACAGAATAAATTAACAGGATACAAGTGTAAAGGAATTTATATGACATCATATTTCGTGTCACCTAAATGATGTTGTGAAACGTAAAGTATCGTAGTTTTATCATGAAGGTGTTTGAAAATGATGGAACATATTTTAAACGGTTGGATTTAAAATAAAATCCATTGTTACATGTGAGACCATCTGCGTTAGAATTTTGTTGAGATATTGAATGATATGTTTGGCAATTAATAGCCTTTATTTCGATATGCCTTTTTTAAAACAAATAATGGTTGTAGAAATTCTTAAATATTATTTTAATAAATAAACGGTGTAAAAACATCGCATAATTATTCGAACTTATTCAATAAAAAAATAAAATAAAAAAAGACAACAATAATCTTCACCAAAAAGTCAGTTCACTATGAATTAAAGTAAATAATAGACAGTGTCTTTGAACAAAATTATATATATTTAAAAACTGAGTTTGCTTACTTGTGCCATGGATATATTCTCACCATAAATAGTATTTTATTAAGTTCGAGCTTTTAACGACGGCGGGTTATTGTATATTTGTGTTCTTTACCTTATCTCTCCTAAACGATTTTGTACAACTTTATACACATATTTATGTAAATACTATTAACAATAAACTAAAATTATAACGAAAACTATATAGTTTATTTTCAGAAATTAATTATTTTACGATCATTTTGGCCGTTTTTGGGGTTTTATCGATAACGCACGAATCGGCAGTTTTAGAGAGACCTGCACATTTTGTTTGGGTCGCTAGAGAAAAATTCAATCAAAATTATTAGATCCTATTAACACTTTGACTGCCAAGACTGTTTTTTGTCAAATCCTTTACAGAATCAAATTGTTTATAAAAAAAGTGTCCTGTACTAGTCTGCTGTGTACCACTTTGATACACAGAAGTTTTCGCCACAGGCCATGTGTATCATATTGATACACATAAGTTTGTCATGTTTTGGGTCCTGTGTATAGTTTAGATGCACAATATCTATTAAATAACATGTCTTGCCATTTAGCCATGGCCTGTAGGATTAAGAAAATGACATTGGTTTTTAAAATTAGGTTATATTGGTAGCCCTGTGCTCCATATGATTACTTGTGATTTTAGGTGGGAAATCTTGTTTACCTGACTTCAATACTTTGAAATAGTTGATCTAGTGAGGTTATAAAAGTGTTGTTGTAATGGCAAACTCTGATCAAATTAGAGACTATATTTATGAAGATATTGATAGTGAACTGAGTTGTTTTCGCAACTTGAGTGATAGTGATGATCCCGAGTATACTATTTCCAGTGAAGAGAGTGATGATAGTTTTGTAGATACAGTACCTATAAAAAGACGTAGAAATGTAAATTCTGAACACAACTATACACTTCAGACAAACACAATTCAACAGGAAACTGCAAACCAGCTTCCTGAAGCTTCTCAACCTATTTTTGGACCTTCTACCAGTTTTAACACAGCAACTAATGGAAATCAACCTAACCAAGCTGATGAATGTACAGTGAGTTGGAATGTAGTGTCGGGTAACCTCAATAATTTTATGTGTAATGTAGTTGGAGGTCTAAATGAACATGTCTATGACCAGTTTCATGGTCCCCTTACCGAATTACAGTGCTATAATTTATTTGTAGATGATTTCCTCATTGACCACTTAGTCCTAGAGACAAACCGCTACGCAGACCAGTCTATCATACATACTATTCTAAATGAAAGTGCAGGCCAACACTCTAGACTCTCCCTTTGGGAAGATACAAATCGAGAGGAACTTAGAAAGTTTTTGGGAATACTCTTGTGGATAGGTCTTGATAAAAAACCATCATTACAAAAGTATTGGTCTCGACTTCCTCTGTATGAAAATAAGATTAGCAAAATGATGTCACGAAACCGTTTTGAATTGTTGCTAAGCAATTTCCATTTTTTTGACAATGAGACCCCTGACGATGAAAGAACAAAGTTGTACAAGATTCAAGTCCTTATCGACATCTTGAATGAAAGATTTCAAAAAACTTACGTGCCTGAAGAACAAGTCTGTATAGACGAAACAATGATCCCTTTTCGGGGTAGATTACGAATAAGACAATACATTCCTAACAAGAGGCACAAATATGGTTTGAAGCTCTATAAACTCTGCATTCAAGGAGGTTATACTTGGAATTTAAAATTATATTCTGGCAAGGATGAAGTGGTTAGAGGAAATCACTCGAAACAGGTTGTGATGGAATTAATGGCCCCTTTGCTGAATACAGGTCGTACTCTAGTAACAGACAATTTTTATACTAGTGTGGAACTGGCATATTTGCTTAATCAGAACAAAACCCACCTTATTGGAACTTTGAAGAGAAGAAGAAAACACAACCCACGATCTGTTATTTCTACAAAGTTGTCAAGAGGCCAGATGATCGCTTTGCAAAGTAACAAAAAGTCTATCGTCTGCAAATGGAAGGACAAAAGAGATGTCCTTTTTTTGACCACAAAAGATGTCCCAGTAATGACAGAAGTGAACACTCAACGTGGAATCAAGCTGAAACCTTCCACAATTTTGGAATATAATAGTGTCAAATCTTACATTGATGTCTCCGATCAAATGGCGGCTTATGGTACAACTCTTCGGAAAGGTGTGAAATGGTACCGGAAGGTAGGCATTGAGCTCCTTACCAACACATCAGTAGTAAACGCTCATGTTATTTATAACAAAATATGCAGCGCAACCAACACAAAAGTCAAAATCACCGAATTTCGGGAAAAGCTGGCGATGGCATTAATATATGGAAATGCAACAGAAAACGATGACACTCCAAGACGTACTAATAACCAAAAACATGAACTGCAAGAGAATGGACGCAAAAGAGGCCGTTGTACTGTATGTTACAACAAACTTGCAGAACATCAAGGTAGAGCTGTTGCTGCTAAAAACGCAAAGCAGGTAACTACCAGTTGTGTGGGTTGTCCAGATCAGGTTTACATGTGTCTAAAATGTTTTTTTGAAAAACACACTTGTCAGATGAAAAAGTAAAGTGAATAACTTCTACAAATATGAATCAAAGACATACAACCAAATTGGTTAAAATTAGAAGCCATATTTTATGTAATAATAAACAAAACTTTGTGTTATTGTCATAACCACTAGGTTTTATTTTAGTTTTATGTCAAAGGTAATTTTATTTTGAAATGTATAAAACAATTTCATACTTCTTCAAACATTACAGTCTTATTATTTCTCATGTTATTTTGTTTTTAATTATTTTATACCTTCCTCCAGAGCCATGTGTATCATTTTTATACACAGTGATTATTTGTTTTACAATGCATTTATAGAAGTGAGTATCAGATTCTATATGGAAATAACAAACTCTACTATTATAATAAGAGGGAAAAACAAAGTGGCTTGTACAAAAATTTTTGTTTGGAATCTATAGCCTAAGAGACAATCGAAATTATTGTGTTATTTGTAATAGCAATTATCTCAAAATTGTCAAATTGGTCAAACTGTAGAGAGCTGAACACAGCACAGACGACAGACAGACATCATATAAAAAACACTTTTTGGATGCTACATAACATATTTGCCAAAATATTTACATCGATTTTTTTTTACCCATTTTTACCCTCAGTCGGTCACTTTAGACAGTAGAAATTCCATACTACCCTAACTGGATTAGAATTTGCTTTTAGATAGCCCATTCATCAAATCTGTCCTGTCAGATTTCTCTTGACCAACTTTTGTTCTTTCCCAACCCTGAAGATATTGTAGTTATCGATGGATAGGCGTCTTCATTTTATGTTTTTTTTTTACTTCATTTTTGTTATAAGTTGATGATAGAGAACAAGAATAAAAAAAACCCATGACATAACTTTATACTGTGTGAAGGATGTAGGCTCCAGTATATTAATACAAGCAAAATAGTCGTATATTGCTAGCATTTATTACGTGTTTTTGAGATACAAGTCTTCCTAACCTGTGACTATGTATATTAAAGTTTCCTTCAGTTCATTTTGAAAAGCATTTTCCTTTAGTTGGGTATCTTATATTAAGAAGTATAGTTTATGTTTCTAATAACACAGAATGTTTGCGCAGAAGTTTCAAATGTAAATAACATTTACAAACTATGTTACCTGGGTGGTAGACATTGTTAATTGAATTTGAACTTGTATTTCGGAGAAACGTCTATGAATGCATTTGATATACGTAATATTAAATGTTGACACTCAAACCATTTACTAGGTCAGTTCATTTAATATTATTTACAGTTTATGTTAAATAATTAATTTATATAATGTATAGACGTTTCGAAATTACTTTTTATATAGTTTCTAGTAGTTCACAAGTATATATGAGAATTAAACTGCAAATACAAGGTGCGGCAAAAAAACCGATCTATTTTCTGCGGCGCACCGTTCAGCGACAAGATGTCTGAGGGTGGTGCTGGTAGGCTTGTTGGAAAGCCTACACGACGCCATTGTAAGTAGTCATGGAGCAGTGGTCGCCTGAGCAACGCGCGTTTGTTATCGAGGCGTATTTTAAAAGTGGCGATTCAATCATTGCTACTCAGCGGCAGCTCCGTGCGTTCTTTCAATTAGGTCGACATGGAGAAGTTCCGTCGCGTAGCACAGTTATGCGGTGGGTTACTAACTTTAGAACAACGAGTTCTGCGTTGAAAAAGAAGACTACAGGCCGTCCAAGGTCAACTCGGACGACAGAGAACATCGATAGAGTTCGTGCTGCTGTGGAAAACAGTCCCCGTAGGCCGGCCCGTAAACAATCTACTGCTTTGAACATGTCTGACCGCTCGGTCAGACGAATTTTGCGGTTCGTTAGCTTCAATTGCTGCACAATAGCCAATTTGTATGGATGAAAATTCAGATCGAACCGCAAAATTCCACGTCATTGAAAGAACGCACGGAACTGCCGCTGAGTATCAATGATTGAATCGCCACTTTTAAAATACGCCTCGATAACAAACCCGCGTTGCTCAGGCGACCACTGCTCCATGACTACTGACAGTGGCGTCGTGTAGGCTTTCCAACAAGCCTACCCCCACCACCCTCAGACGTCCTGTCGGTGAACGGTGCGCCGCAGAAAATAGATAGGTTTTTTTGCCGCACCTTGTATATTGGGAATTTTGTTTGCGGGACGCTATTTTGATAATTAATAGAGATAAGTCGTGATGTGAATGAATACACGATATAAAGTTAACATTTGCATTGATTAAATCTACAAGTAAGAAATTATTGATTTAAAACTGTTTAAAAACTAATAAAATTCACTTTGATTTGTGTAGACAGCTATTACTTTCTCCGTAAAGGGTAATTTTGACGATTACAGAAATTTTCACGTCAGTTTTTTGACTAATTTTACATTTCATGGCTTCGAGAAATCTAAAATGTAATTTTCTACGTCCTGTCCGTCTGTCTTTGTTATAACTGGTGGTATCGTTGTCGTCTGTACGTAAGCACAGACCGTCTGTTTACGGTCACAAAAATTTAGCATTTCTTTGCTCATATGGATTCTATTGAAGTTCAGAGAAATTTATTTAAATTTATTTAAAAAAGGCAGTTAATTTAAACATTTTAAATTATTATCTCATGTGTTAATCAATGTCAGATAAAATTAAGAAGATTTAAGTTCTGTATTTCAATGGCACCAACGAAAGGAATAGTGAAGTTATTTACAAAAATATAATTCCGTAACCTAACCTCTCAAGTAAACGTGATATTCATATATTTAGAAGATCTGTCAAGGCCGAATCCAACACACAACGTAATTATTGGAGGTTCTTAAATATACATACAAGGCCCATTAAACACGAAACATACGAGCAAAGCGAGCGGAGATTTTTTAATTTATACACAAGCATGAGGATTGTTTAGCCTAAGAGAAATCAAGAAAGAAATGATATATACAAATATGAGTTTCAGAAAATATGTGTAACAATCGGTTTAAAAAAAAATTACTGGGTAAGGCCTCATAATATACAAGACGTTCATTTTGTGTTTGTTGGATATCAATAATTTTTTAAGTGCTTTAATTTTCGGCAGATGTGTTAGAGAATGTAATATGTAAAAATGAAATTATAACCCTTTCCTATACTTTTGATATCGGTAAATTTTTAATTGTCGAATGTATGATATTTTCAATAATCGAAGTGCTGATCGTCCCAGTGGGTTTTAAATTCTATTTGTTTTGTTAAACGGAATGTTCTACGATTCGCTTAAATATCAATGACAATAGCGGTTGTACTGTATGTGATATCCTTTGTTTTATAATGGTTCGCAAAGCATTGTTATGTATTCAATTAAAAATATATAAACTGAATTTTCAATCGTATCTCTTTGTAAGATAACACCCAAACCAGAAATAACGTGAAATGTTTATGAAAGCGGTAGTTGTATTGGGACAATTAGAGGTCAATATATTCCCCAGATATCTGTGATGATATCAACAATAACGTTTTCATACCGGAGCACAATTATACATAAAGGTTTACGTCATCATTGGAAATGAAACGTAAGAAAACAAACTCTCTTATTCATCCATATCCGAATCTAAATTGTTGTCCTTTTATTAGTTGTTAACTTAAAGATTTATGGGCGACGTTGTAAAAACTAAATATATTTATACAAGACATAAACATGATTTGCTCGAGCTATAAAAGTGTTCTCGGTGTAAATTACTAAAACAGAATTTACAAAATAACGGCAGAAAACGTTAGTTTTTGTCGTTTGATAATAATTATTATTCTCGAACCGTAGTTAGTTCTTTATTGTGAAAAATATACGAGTCTGTAAAATTAATCTTCATAATTCACTAATATTTTAATGAATTTGATTTAGCTCATTTTGAGAAATTAAGTATTTGAATTAGCCCTATGCAAGATTTTTTTATATTAAAAAAATTTTTTTTTTACTATTAACTCTCAAAAAATCATTTATGGAAAGATATCAATAAATACGTCTTAGGGTTAATTTTGAGAAAAATGTTATGAAAATGTATGAACCAGACTAAAAAAATTATATATTTTTGTTTTATTTTCGCGACAGCTTCCTCCAATAAATACCTTTTACATTAGACAGAGTGTGTCTAATATAGTTTCTAAATGAGTTCAATTAGATTTTAAAAATGTCGAAAGCCAATGACAACACTTTAACAAAATATTAGTTCTTTTAAAATACCATCTTTAATTCATAATATTAAACAAACATTATTATAATATTTCTTTCAATGAAGAGAAAATTTCTAACCTTAAATATTAAAAGTTTTATTTCTCTCCACAAGATTTCGTTTACACCAACGAATATATCAAAAAAATTTTAAGTTGAATTTAATAATTTAATATATTAAATATTTTATTACAACTAAAACAATTTTTGAACATAGTTAACTGATTCCTTCAATAATTGTTTTTGTTTTAATTTTAATAATGATAAAGCAACCTATATGGATTTTAGGAAATATTACAATCCAACAAAAGCATCAATGAGATTAATAAACGAAAAGCACCAAGTTAAAGCTGCTTCAAACTAAATGTAAAGTTAAGTAAAGGCTTTACTAATTAATCAACTTTAGTGACAGAGGGATGGCTTGTGTAAATATGGTGTAATTAGACTGACCTTAACAAGTTAGGTAAACCTCGGTAACAGTCTGTAATTCCTTTGTATTAAACTACTCATGACACAGAGGTTGACTAAAGGGTAGAGAAGGGACTAAAACCAAAGGGAAGTATAAGCATGAAGTACCAATAGTTTCATAGGCGAACTGTTAAAATAATAATTATATATATATATATATATATATACATATAATAATAATAATAATAATAATAATAATAATAATAATAATAATATTAATAATAATAATACAATGAATAATTGTAAAATGTATAATATATTAATTTATTGTTTAAGTTAGGCAAATATCTTGACAAGCACACAACTCAATCCAAAGTAAAAACCTAATCTAATATTATCTTTTATAACTTCACTTGATATTATTATATAAATTAATAAAGTCCTTAAAAATATTATTCAGGATTTTACTGTTGTAAATTTTAAATTGATCTGTGTAATATATATTTCTTCTATTTTGATAAACGGTAAAACTATTGATTTAATAAATTCTCATTCCTTGTATAGGAGAAATTCCATTTTGAGGCGATAAGAGTTTTGGGTTTTTAAGGGAAAAGCGATTTAAAATAATTAATAATGAGGTTTAGAGAATGCTGAAAAAATATATCATGATGATGGCTCGTTGTTATTAAGATTGAAACCGGAAATGAAGTTTTAGTTAAATTTATGTTATTTATTCTTCGTGTTACTATAGTGATTTCAATTATAATAAATAATTAATTTAAACTTATGTCTGCTCCACCTGTTGTGTGTGTGTGTGTGTGTGTGTGTGTGTTTTGTTTTTCACTACACCAGTTTCGGCTTGTATTCAGTGCGTCTTGTGCATCATTTCAGTAGGCTTTTTTTTCGTAAGCGTTAAGAAAAAAAATTACAAATTCGACAAACATTTAACTTGAGGCACAAATACTTTATATAGACTTATATATTTAAAACACGTAGACTAATTTAAAACCCTCTTATTGACTAGTCTGATACATTTCTGGACGTTAGTAAATGGCGGTGGCCAATAATGCATTCATTGACAACGGATTGTACTATTGCGCATCACAAGAGTGTACTATTGACCGATGTCCTTTACTCACGCCCGGAAACGAATCAGACTAGTCAAAACAAGAGTTTTAATATTAGTCAATGTGCTTTAAAAGTATATAAAGTGTTTGTGCCACAAGGTTAAATGTTTGTAAAATTTGGAAATGTATGAAATGTGTTTTTTAAAAAACGTGACAAAGTAAGAAAATAAAATTCTTACTGAATTGACGCACGTGACCATTAATGAATAATCTAAACCAAAATTCAAAATAGGAAGATTATTTAAATAGCCATATTTAATTCATAAATCTATTATATAATTTTAGTCTATTTTTGGGTGTTGTAGAATTGTTTACGTTTTTGTCGATAACTCGGTTATCCTATGAGCTACGGAACAAATATAAAAATAAAAATCATTTTGTTCGTCATTAAAATACGGTAATATTTTGTGTCTTGTAAATTGTTTGAAAATTAACGGTTTTTGAAATATGTAACGTTGCAATGTTTTACTGTCACAAGTTTGAAAATATTTGAAATAATGTCTTTATGATTTGATATATACTGCCAACTACATAAACCCAAAGAGACCAAGGAAAATCTAGTAAGTCACAAAGTACAAATGTGATAAGACTTCAACGAGAATGCTCCCCTACATTTCAAATCAGTCTTCTTGGAAGTGCCACATAGACAAAAAGTGAATCATAAATGGCGAAATTGAATTGAATTATTATTGTATAAACTAAATTTTATATGTTTGACGTTTAAAATAAAGGTAAAAAACGAGTGTTAAATTAAGTGTTGTGAACGAATGGGTTTTTAAGTGAACAATAAATAACTGACTTGATGATGCTGCCTGTGGCAGTGAAACATGTAGCCATGTATAATAAGGTATAGTAAAACAAAGACTACAATTGACACGTTGTAAATATTGTATTATATAATATATGTAGATCTAAGGCTTACAACAATGAACATGAAGTCTTTGTTTTTTTTTGTTTTTTTTAGTTAACCGTTACGTTACAAATACGTTTACAAAATCTCAATTCAATATGTTATCTACTACTAAAGCTGTGACGTTATTTAATTAAAAACAAGAGAAGATATACTGAAGCGATTTCTGCCTATATTTTCAACCGAGAATGAGCTCTAAGAGTGCCCTTAGAACTTCGTGAACACTCTGTATATTGCATTTATCATAAAGTGTAAACAAGGAGACAAGAATGTGTAAACAATTAAACATCACCTAAACTGTGTTGCTTAATTTGTTTGAAATTTTTTAAAATATTTAATTTACTTTCTGGAATAATTTATTATGCATACGTTTATAATATTAAAAACTACAATGATCATAAGTTGTCCATATATGTTACTTCTAGTTATAAAGAGAAAAATATTAATTTATATAATCTTCATACTACGGTATGATAATTTATATTTAATGTTTTATTTCTCTCTCTCTCTCTCTCTCTCTCTCTCTCTCTCTCTCTCTCTCTCTCTCTCTCTCTCTCTCTCTCTCTCTCTCTCTCTCTCTCTCTCTCTCTCTCTCTCTCCCTCTCTGTACCACCATTTTTTAAAATATACTACCCTTGGTTCATTTATTTCTATTGTGAACAGATGTTATTTAATATACACATAGGAATACACTAGGACTTTACATTGTTCACAGTTGGTAATTTATATATGGTCCTCTGTCTTGGGAATTTACTACACAGCAATAAATGACACACAGGGTCTTTTTAATTTTGCAACTTAAATAATTGTTGCCCAGTAAAATATCAGAGAACATCTAATAAATGAAATAAACAGTTTGCACAAACTTTCTCACCCACTCATCGATAAAACCAACTAAAACCACTGTTCGTCACCAAAACAAGTAGTTTTGTTTAAAGCGTCAGTTCAGTTGTTTTCAGTTAAAAAATAAGAATGAACTATGGAAGCCGTTAAAATATATATTAAATTAAAACCTAAACTTGCCTCGCTTGTGTTATAAACATGTATTTAGTGTATCAGATTTGGTTAAAGTCGAGCTTTGACTGAAGTTTATTAAAATTTTTACCAATTTTTTTCTTTAGAAATATATTTTTGCAGGGAAATTTACAAACACAATTTCGTCATTAGTCTTCAAATTCCACAAATATCAAAATGTAACTGATTTCGATAAATAGCATTTTGTATGGTCCGATTAAAAGTTTTTATAGATAAACTTCTAAACCAGTATTTATGGAGAGATGTTGACAAATATGATTTGTCTGGGCCTTCAGAGGATACGCACGGACAAAATTTGATCAAAATCGTTACAGTTGATTTAGATATAAAAGTAATTCTTTGTTTTTCTTATACTGGATATAATTCATTTTCAGTTATGGAAATAAATTTTAAAATTTATAATATATATTGCCAAATAAGCCCACATACTACATTTCATTTCTCCATTCGTTTGGTATATAATGACCTACAAATATGTCAGACTACTGACGTCAGAGATGCTGACAAAATCAGACAGACATCATTTCAGAACTCAGGACATGGATGAAGTGGTACTCAGAGCTAGTTAGTTATATCCATAACCACAACTGTGGAACAATATATCCACTTTACTACAGTTCAATTTTGATGTATCTTTGGAAATCAGATAAAGCCCTAATATAAATTACATTTTAAAATATCTATGAACTATATATAATAACCCATTCATATAAGTTACTAGGTTGTAACGTATTTAATTAAACCTAGGTAGTACATGCTATATTGTGCTCATTAACTTACCTGTTGTAAATAGATATATGAAAATTTTCAAGTTGTAACTCTACATAGTGGTAAGATAGATTAAATATTTCATTTACGTTTTAAATTCTAGTTAATCTTATCAGGCAATAATTGAGCTCATTAGCAACATAAACTTTAATTGATCATTTTAATATCCAACTTTGCTATAAATAACGTTATGCTGATGTTGAAAGAATACTGACATTTGGAAATATTATGAACATAGTCTAGATGTATGGTTGGTAAATCGGATACAGAGACAGTATTTCGGTTAGAAAATAGGTTCAAAAGCAGTATTTTGCTTGAAAAATGTACTAAAATAAGATTAATACACATGCAACACCCACCACACATTTGCGAAGTTTATTATTTTCGTTTTTTTCCCTCTAGATTTCTTTACGTTATTACTAAATCTGGACAAATAGTTTTTCATAGCAACATTTATTTGTTTTGTTTATTAAAATTTTTAAAATAAAAAAAAAATAAATAAATAAAGTTGTTTTATCTCTAAAATAATTATACCACGGAGTAAATACTTATTATTATTTTTTTTTGAAATAAAGAGAGAAAGTCAAAACTTTGCGCCATTTTAAATAAACGAAAACAGTAACACTCGAATAGTTTGAAACATTTCAACATAACTTGAAAATTAATGTCTACGTCATTATAATAGGACAATATTACAATTTTATGTTCCAGTTTTTCAAAGTATGTCGACGATATGGTTCGTCTAATTGATGAAACGTTCTCAAAAGAAATCACCACTAAAAGTGTGTAAAAATAAAAGAGAATTTGTTGATAGGAAACAATCAGATTCACAAAGAGTTGATGTGGGAAACAAGGAGCTGCTGCAGTCTGTAGAGAGTTTATAACAAAATTTGGTGAATAACTCACTGAAATCGACACATTATTGTATTACACATACATATTATGTTTATAGTGAATTAGCACAATAATATAAAAAATTCTGTGTGTTTAGAAAATCTTAAATTATTATTTAAAAAAATATTAGTTTATACATATAATGAACATTTATTGTGATATTTTTTGATTTGAAAACCCAGTAGCTATGTTTAAGTTTAAAATAAACTAAAACTCAACTCTTAAAAAATGCATAACGATAAATTCTATTTTTACAAAATCAATCGAAATTATCTCAACATATGTTTTCTCTTGAATACAATTTAGTATATTTATATGTAATCTACCAGTGTTAACTTTAAAATTAACTTGAGACAACCTGTAAACCAGTTTTGGAACAATATGATGCTATATATCTATTATCTCGACAACTTGGTTAAACTTAATACACAATTCTGAGATAATATAAAACGAAAACAAAACCAAACGATATCGTGTTACAAATACATAGGTTATTTATGATAGAATATATTATAAAATATTTTATTCCATCATACACAAAGTATGTATTTGTAACCCGATATTCTTGGGTATAATATTCCTGTTTCACAATTCAATAGATCTCTTTTACTGTTCATACCTTTTGAGTTGATTTTCACCTACCGAAAAGGAAAAAGCGCACAAGAAAATAAAGTCAAAACAAAAAGTTATTCGTAAAAAAAGTTTAAAAAATCGTAAATAAAACAAATATAAAACTACATAATCTTTGACATGGGATAAAGCAAATTTGATTACGTGCTTTCTATGAAAACGTAAATAAAATCGTTAATATTCATCCTGATAGAGACATATAACAAATATCTAACAATATCTAAAGTAAGAAAAGAGCAAGAACTGATTCTACAATAACTCACACTTAAGAGTATGACAGAAACTACTGCTTTTTATGAGGTATAAAAGTCCAAAACTATTAACATTGTAACACTTTCATCAACTCTCTAGTAACCTGCAAGTCATAACAGTGTGCATTGTTAAGGATTTGGGGTAAAATTACATGTACAGTAGTCAAATAAAAGGAAGTATCAGACCCTAGTTCATACTCAATTGCATTAAAAGGTATTCAAGTAAATGTATTAACATTATTTAATCAAATAAATGTCCAATAAGCATTACACAAAATTTCTCGCTTACTCACAACGAAAACCAGATAAAAATGAAACGTCACAAAAAATGTCAGTTAAAATGAATCACGAGATAAACAAAGTTTATATATTAAAATAAGAGCTTAAAATTGCTTCACTTTTGACACAAACAAATCCTAACACAAATCGTACTTTATTAAAATCGACTCTTGAATGTCAGCGATCAAGGTCATTTTTTTTGAACAATCATTTCTTTAAATTAATAATTCTTTACTTCCATTGTTCAGACCGGTTTGAAACCTTCTTATTTCCCTAAATTGTTTATATCTGTAGAAGTAATTATGATAAATCGCGTGTTTTATAATAGTCCAACATCTGATATATATATTTTAGGAATCACGTGCTCAAAATTGTGTGTCTTTTAAGTTATAGACAATTTTGATAAAATCTTCTTTAAAAAAATTGCATTATCGTAAACTCACAGTCATCACGAAGGGGAAAAAAACAACAACAATAATAATAAAGATCGTTAGTCAGAGAATACTTTTCTAGGGTTCGTGGCGAAAAGAGCAAAAGTTATTAGAGAGACATAAAAGAGAAGATGAAATAGAGTGATATAATAAAAATTAGGCGATGAAAAATTTAAATGAGATAGATTTTGCAAACAAATTTTTATGTATGTGGTCAAATATATGGAAGAATTATTCACCAAACTACAAGTAAAACGGATCCTTTAAAACAAAACAAAGATATATATATGTTTGTTTGCTTTTAAAAATTTTAATTTTAAGTTACATTAGAGTAGTCGGGTTGAGCGGCACATTGCCTATCCCACTTTCTATGTAGGGGAGGTTACCTGTCTGACCAATCAAGATGGGGGAGGAGCGTTACGTAAGCTTGACCCTTTATAAGTCGTCTTATTGTCATATCTAGTATAGTATTGGTTTATATCACACTGAGGATGGTAGTTTTATTACTGTACTGATATTTACATAAGAGTTTTAAAGTTTCATACGTTAATGGTGTTAGTGTTTTATTTATGGTTTAGGGTATTCTTATATATTATTATTATTATTATTATTCTTATATTTTATTATTAACCACAAGATTTATTTGATATTGTATTCAAATATACACATAAATTATGGGACATTAGCAAGAAGGACAATAATACAGGAGATTATGTTCTCTTAGGAAACAAACTTCAAAATCAATTACGTAACTTTCAATTATTACAATACTTTTATGAGCACACTGTGGCGAACCTAAAGATTAAAATCAAACCCAATATTACAATTTAATAAGAGTTTGTTTTATTAAATTGTGGTATTGGGTTTTATTTTAATCTTTCAATAAATAAACAAATGTTTTGTGAAATATATTTTAAAGCCAAAAGACATTTTCTATAATTTTCGAACTTTAATCCTTTAATATGAGGAAAAAAAAGTTTAAACAATGACCTAATTATTATCTTAAGTGTTTCAGAATTAATAAGTCTTTTGATAATAGTAATACAAATTGTTTTACTAATTCAAAAGATTTTAAATTACTGCATTTACATTTAGATTAAAAATGTATATAAATGCTTTAGTCTAGATGCATAATGTTAATTAACATTAAAATAACCCTTAAGACTTCCCTCGGCTGGTGTAATGGATTCACTAGTGAGCGGTCTTTTAAAGATGTGCAAGAATTGTATGCTATTAAATATCGGTCAAAATAAGAAACAACGTCAGCCATGCAAGTTAGTTTAATAACAAATGGTTGGTTTGAGTTCAAGTAAAGTAGTACCAACTGTCTGTCATATTCTCCCTAAACAATCATATTTGTATTTTGTTTTCACAATTATTCATTTTTGAATTAAAGAATATATTAAATCAAACAAGTTGATGGAAATCAAGGTGTACCAACCCAACTCCGTTACCGTATATAATCTAATAAAAGCAGATCTTCTAAATGTAATGACTAAAAGTTGAGCTCTTGAGTCTTTAGGAAAGGTTTAATTACATTGGTAGATCACACCTTGCTATACGGTTTCCTAGATTTTGTAATGCCACTACTTGCTAGGTGTTTATATATGATACAGTCTCCACTCACTTCTCTCGTGCTAGTGTCTGAGCTATGAGAGTCTCTTAGCTGTACATATTAAAATAAACATCCTTCACTCGCTACGCTCGTGTTAGTGATACGGTATTGCTGGATCGTATAACTACAAATCTTATGTTTTCTTGAGAGGTAAAGCTTAAAAGTTACATTTTAAGCAGTAACTTCATTATTTGTCATTATAGAAAGTTTGTTAACATAACGGACACAATTGAAATCGGTAAATTTAGATCTATTTTAGTGTTTATAAGTTAAATAACACTCGAATTATGAAAAGAAATTAGTTTATTTTCACGTTTTTTAATTAGACTTTCTGAAATTCAATAGAGCTCTATATGAATACACAATACAGCATTTTATGTCACTCTCTTCATTTTTATAGTTGTGATTGTACTTACGTACATACAACAGCGACGAAAGTCGGACGGTTTGTCGAAATTAACTTTTTACGTTTCCTGAGACGATGAAATTTGTAAATCAGTCAAACAACTAAAGACGAAATTGATTACAACCAAACTAAGTCTTCGTATATTGGGTGAGTTAAAAGTAACCATGACTTTATTTATTTGTTTCATAATAAGTAATGCAAAACATCGTACAATTTCATCTCTCTTAGTACGAAGTATTGTGTCTATCATTATGTAAATAATAACTGATTGAACGCTAAGACTACACAATGATGACACCTCTGCGGTTTGAACCTAATTTTGACGCAAATTTAACGAATTAGTAACGATTATCATTTGGTAAGTCTAAGTCCATAAATCCCTGATGACCTGTGTAGTCCATAATGTATCAGTTAAGTAAGCACTGATATTCAAATAAGTCATTCGATGTTGTAAACGTCAAGTATACACAATTACAAATTTATTTGTAACTATTATATTTGTAAACATGTACAAAATATACTATCAACCAATAATCAATTGGTATTGTAAAGATATACACGTAGGTAATTGTATGTATATTTCACATCTCAACTGTGTAGAATAAGTTGAGGGTCGTCATTATTGTATTTATCCAGCCCATTTTAGAATGTAATGCAGGCTGATCCTTAAATGTAAAACACAAGTGTTCTTTTCTTGGGCCTTAAAGGAAATGCCAAATCGCATTGTTAGATCAAGAAGTCTTATCCCGATTTGGTTACGTTTTTGTAAGACATTTAGTTGTTACGCAGTTTTTCTGAACTTCGTAAATTGTTGTATATCATGACTTTCTTGACATCGTAAGAGCGTAACAGGCCTCATATATAGTATGTTCAAATTATCGACTCGCTGCGTTCGTATTATAGGATAAGCCTTGGGGGACCTTGAAGCTAAATATGGTTAAAGCAGTCACCATTTTAATATATTCAATCAGATTTTAATATTTTACTGTATTAGCATAATATAATAGTTATACGAATTTCATGCTCTTTAGTTAATTTTTGTAACTACTATCGTACTTACGTACAGTAGACAACAACGACAACGAATGCAAAACATACAGAAAATCACATTTTATTTTCCTTGAGGCCGTGAAACGTTAAGATCAGTGAAAAAAAAAAAAAAAAAAAAAACTGATTTCGACATTTTTGATGAAATAAATATATGATTTGTACGAAATAATGACAAGTAATGTGTTTCACGTGACGGCAATATGTAACCTTGTTAATAATATTGTCTAATCGGATATTTGACATAATTTGTTTAATACACGACGTTTTGTGAGTATCGATCAACTACCATTATCAAGTGCTAAACATAGAAGACGAAATATGAAAAAAAAGAGTAACATAACCTAGTAATCTAGGGAATTGAAACTAATAATCTGATAAAGGAACTGAAGTGAACGTTTAGCAGTCAAAACACAAACGTCGAGAGAGAACACAAGATAGGATAACAGTGCATACAGTATATGTTTATTTGCAAGGAAAATATGGCCATTTAACTAGAAATGAAATATGTGTTTTCTCAAAATTAATTTGACCGATTCTGTTAAAATTTTATTTAAGTGGGAAAATAAAATCAAAAGTAAAAATATTCCGGAATAACTGAAAAAGGAACCTTCACCACCGATTAAAAAATTATATTTTTATCAAAACTTTTTTTCCTCTGTGGATGGTACAACCAAAGCAAGTTTAAGCTTTTATTTAAATATACAATTTTCGAAACAATGCATCTATGGTTGAATTTCACCTTTTCATTGACAACTACTGCGATATTTATAGCGACAGATTCTATTTGGTTTTCGTTATGGGTAAATGGGAAAGTTTGTGCAATGATTTTGCACAGTTTATCCTATAAACTTAGATCTCCATTTTGCCATAAACATATTGATTCAAGCGATAACATACTCAGCCAATCACTTAGTCGATTTTGTTTATTTTCGTTTGAGTTAGATATAATACTCATATATTTTACTAGTCTAAACAAAATATTTACATTTAATATTAAGCCCTGTTCAGCAACACCTACAATTGTGTTTATGTTTTGGTTATAAATATAACGTCTTAATATACTTTATAATGAGCAGTATCAAAATGATTGTAGACTAGCAGCCATAGGTAGCGTTACAGATTGACCACTGTTATTCAGAATCTCTACAAAAACATATGTCTATATAAATGTTGTAACTAATAACGATTGGAACACTCGTTTTCAAATTTAAAATTCAACTTTTCTTTTTTAAAGATTAGCCATCATTTAGTGGGCGAAATATAAGAAATAAGCCTTTATAAGGAAGATTTCTGACAGTACAAGCAATTATAAAATACATTATTTGCTATGCAACCATTTAAATAAACATATTTATAACAAATAATTATTCCATCTTTACTACATAAATTTATGGAATTATATTTTTAATTTACGCCTTCTTTTGAGTACAGAAATATTTCATCATTTAGGTATCCACGATTCAACTCTGTTATTAGACGATCGATACTAATATATACTATATTTTAGAGAGACACCAACTTCTCCATTATGTCAGAATCTTATACCATATAAAATTAAAAATTGAAAAGAAAACAATTATCTCACAGGGAAAAAAAGATTTTTGTATATAGATTATTGTTTAAAGACACAAAATAAATCAATCGTATTATACAAAAGAGCACACCCATAGCTACCGGTTATTCTAATAGAGTGAGGGTCGGGAGAGAACAAGAATTGGTCAAGAGAGGCCAGATAGAATGGATGAAAGAGAGAAATCTAATCCAAGCCTACGTGAAAAAAGATGTACGTCAAGCGCGGGTCATTGGAATTTCCAAGCTATTACCTTATATAATCACAAGGAAATTTATAATTTTAATTGGAATATCAAGGAGGGGGTTATTAAATATTAATGTTTTCGTTATTTTACTAGTACCATAGTATCGTTTTGGTATTAATGCCAAGAACTCCTTAAATTATAATTTCCGAGATGGGTGAGGATGGTAACTAATAGTTTTGTTGTACTTTCGAGTTTCTACTTGACCAAACCAATTTACTATCGATTTGTTGAACAACAGAATTTTATTTTGTTTTATCTATTCACATAAATTACAAAAATTAATGATATTTAAAATAACTCGATAAATGTCTTCTCATTTATAAAGCACTGTGTAATAAACTTTGAGAAAGATGTAGATTGGAAAAGCCAAATTAGTTTAAATTTAAAAGAATCTCACCATTTCTTAAAGCTGTGTACGCCGAATTATGTCTTAGAAACAAACAATATTGTTCACTTCTGTTAAAATTATATATAAAGAAAAACAACCCTTATTTTCTGTGATTCTACCAAGCGTGTTTACTAAACAGAGTGGAAAAATATAAAGGGAGGTTTGCTTTTGCCATCTGTACATGACAGCTTTTAAATATAATGCCTTACGCGATATGTGTTATTTACTTCTAATCTCGTAAATATATATTTTAATAATTAAAATATTCGTTGTTCTTTGTTTAATTTTGTTAACACAATGTTAAAATATTTTTTCACTGTGATTTTATCACGTTTTAATAATAAATAAAGCAAAAAGTAACCGCAGTCTAAAGAGAAATAAAGATTTGTTATTTCATTTTATATATCCAGGAACTCTATGGGTTTGTTACACGTTCCAGAAACTCGGGGTAGACGAAATGAAACTGATTTTCTTTTATTGACAGTCATGTTCATAACATATGTACACTTTATGTAAGTTTGCAACTCTTTTCAGAAACTCTTCATACATTTTACAAGAAATACTAAACAGATGTCCATAAATCAAATTGGGAATACCAAATTGATGGACATACCAAATTGGATTTGTTAATATTGATTGTAGTAATTTAGTTTTTTGTATTCTTGATACATTTTCAATAAATATTAAATAATAGATGTTTCAAATAATTGTGAAAAATGTAATTTCAAAATCTGACCTTCCAAGTAAATCAGTGTAGTTACGTGATATGACAGGGCCACACATCTGACAAAAGGGTGCAGAGTGGAGTCTTCTTCACATTATATACAGCTTCGAGGCCCAACAGGGCCGAGACACTGACACGAAGAAAGAGAGAATTGACTGTTTTAAATATCCACATTTACGAACCTCCATACGGCGTAGAAAGTACACAATTATGAGGGTCAAACCTGTGTATAAAAATCTTTATAAAAATTTACCCAATTGGGTAATGCAACTTAACGTAACAAACAATTTAACATTTCCTACTACTCATAAGAAACCAATTTTTGGACATTGCAGTTACAGGATCTAATTTTGAAAGTTGCTCACTGGCAGTTACTTTAGACATAAAAAAAATTTAACTTAAATTGGCACAGATATTAAATTTCCATATTTCAGCTAACAGAGAACTTTGAACTTTAGACCAACACTTAAAATACAAATAACAATGAAGATATTCCGAGTTGAACTCAACGTTAAATTTTATTTTCTCTTTTAAGGCCACATTAATAACGTCTATTGTTACTCCTGAAGAAGCTGCCAGTGTTCATCGATACTATAGTAACAATAATTTAAAAAATTGAGAATTGTAAAGTCATTAAAAAAATCAAGGGAATTATAATATATGCATTTTGTGAAAGCTAAACAGATAATATAATTAAAGGATTTGGTTTTATTGAATTGCACCATATTGAGCAATTCCCAACATGATGCTCGTAATTACCTTTAAAAAATGCACTAACCAAATTTTAATACAACTTTCATATTATAAATGTCCATATATATACATATATGTATATTCAAATATTGTTAATTCCAACAATGATTTTATTTATTATTTTATTTTTTTTCAAAGTTAATATAGTTGAATATTTTACAGATTAGTATCTTTGATTTTGATATTTATTTATAAAAAAATACATTTACAATCTACTACTTTTTAAATGAAGGATAGAGAAATAACATCCTTATTTATGAAATTATTATTAATTTACAACTTTATTTGTTATACATTAATAATTTGCAAATGCAGAATACGAATAATTTAATTTCATAATAAAGTAAAATATTCCAGTCGTTTATTATAAAAGATTAAATATTTAAAACACGTGCACTTTGAAGTGCAGTTTAAATCCGCTACTTCACTTCAATCCTTTCAGAATATAATATTCTAAGTTTAAAGTAAGAAGATTAGAGTACTATATCCTCTAGGAATATGATATCGCTGAATAGAATCATATAATAATCTAAATACATTCATCGCTGGATATCACAACGACGACCAGGTTTTATTTAGCCATTATACGAAGTAGTGCTGTGACCGTTAACGGGACACAGCTAACCGTCAACGTTGACCATCGTTAACGTTCAACACAGTTGACGAAGAAGTGCATTACCTGCTAACGTTGATCAATTGCTTAGTGCTTGCAGGTGACGCATCAGTGGTTGTTTGCTAGCGCCTGTGTAACAATTGTTTTAAACGAACTTACTCTATTCGATAAGACATTTAACATTTAAAATATGTGTATTGCATTGTATGTTGGGGACGAAGTAACATAATGGTGTCCACAAACTATTTTATAATGTCTATTAGATGAAATATCATTGAGCATTCCAAACAAAATTATAAAATTCGAATCATTATTAAAGAATTGAATATCGTTTACCTGGTTTTCTATTAAATAATTAATCCTATTTATAATATCCTTTAATAGAAAGTACAAATACACTGTTATTTAATTTAAAGTCTTTATCTACCAATCTTTATTTAGACGAGAGTTTTACTGAATCAAATATTTAAATTCAAGGCTACAACAGCCAAATCAAATTGCACACTTCAAGTTCGGCTTATTTAGAACCTCAAATAAATAATATTTTTTCCTACCTTATTGTTGTTTCAACATTATTACATTACACATATTTTTAGATCATAGAACCCATAGACTTTCATGATACCTTTTCAATTGAAAACTAGCAGAAAGTACTGATTAAATTCTAAATCCTCCAATGACGAGATCTTTATATTCATCGAACGTTCTTAATATTGACATGGGAAAGCCATTATTCAAATCTTGTTCACCCTTTACCAGAGTGAAAAGGGCAGAAAATGGAGATTGCTTGATAAATACATCTTCAATTTAGGGATATTTAAACAAAGTGTTTAATTAACGGATATTATTTAATCGTTGCGTATTACGTTAGATTTCATTCAAGATTAATAACTTTGTAGAGACGTTTCAATATATAAAATAAACATTTTAAATAAACTAATAATAATATAAATGTAAAGCACAGATGTTTTATAAACTAAGAGTAGTTTAATAAATGATATATCTTTAAATCAAAGCACTACAATAAGTATTCTTTTCGCAAACAAATGGATATACATATTTTGTGTAATACACCTACTGAAGAATTATTTCCATGCGGCAAAGTTGCACAAACTTTCTCACTCACTCATCCACAAAACCAAAACTATTTATCACCAAGAAAGTCGGTTTGATATTTGTCATTCAGAACGTGATGATGAAATATTGACGACGTCTTTGAAAATATATTTATATAATTAAATAAGGAAGAATATTGGTTGGCTTACTATAAACAAGTTCTCAGTGTAAATATTATTTGATTAAAATTGAGCTTTTATGGCCGTGGACAACATTCATTTTTAGTCTTTTGAAAATCATTCCCAATTAATAATATTTCTTTACTTGGAGTTTTACCCAAAGTTTTGTGTATATAATCTCCACATTTCTCCACGTAAATTTTGGAATTACGTATTTAATAACAGCGCCATGGTGAATTGTTTCCCCCTTATTTTAGCTATCTTTATATTTTGAGTTTAACAACCGTAATATAGTAAAAATACCCTCAAATACAAAATTTGATTAAAATTGGTAAACACGTTGAGCTGTAGAGCATAGCACCTAACAACAGATGACAGATGAAGAATATCCTAAAAGAAAACAATTTCCTGAACTCAGGGGACATCAAAAAGGATATATTGGTAGAAAACTCAACATCAATATTCAACCCTTCATATAACTTTCTCTATACTACGTATATGTGAGAAGGTAAATATACACACACACACACACACTTCACATTGATAATACGACGCTTTATGTTATACAGATTAGTTTATCTATTTTAAAATTAGTATTCAGTTAAAATGCTATTGTATTTCACTTTGTTCTTCCTTTAAACGGTAGTGGTTCTGAAAACTCTAAAAAAAAAAAAAAAAAAAAAAAAAAAAAAAAAAAAAACTAACTACGTCTGGAAAATTTAAGTTTACAATAACCACAAAATGAAAATAAAAATAACGACTATCAATTACTAAGTTGCTATATAGATACAAACGTCATATCACTCATTGTATATGAATATACTAATGTATATTGTAATGTCATATCGCTTTAAATACACAATTTGAATATTTGTATGTTTACACATATAGTGCTTTAAAATGCAACACGTGTTTTAACGTGAGGATTATATATTATTTTTTAGTTGTATTGAAGTATTACAAGTGCTAGATATATTTGAATTTACCCATTGTATGAAGTTTAGGGAAAGTTTGCTAATCGCAACAAATTTCGACGTATTTTTGAATATTCTTCATGTTTCATGTCTTCAATAAAACGGGAAAGTCATTTTCGACTTTCAGTTTTTTTTGTCCTTGTCATCTGTACGTACGCAATACAGCGGGTACAACATTATAGGGACTGTAGTGAGATCAATTAAAATTGAGAACAATTATTTCATTTTGTCGAAAAATTACAGGGATTTTAAACACATTTTGGTTCTTATCTGGTGTGTTTTTCAACTTTATAACACACTAAATTGTAATATCAGACCCTGACATCGCATGAAAATGTGATATTGATATAGCTACGTTTATAGCTGTTTATTATCATCAATATACTACTTTTAGTTTAGATTTTAGTCAACGTATATAAAAAAAATTTTTATGTTATATTCTGAATTTTCTTTTATTTTGGAATGCTTTTTGATTAATTTAAATTATGTTGTTTGATAAAATAGAATACCAATTTAGATGTACAATTGCTTAATTTAATATTTGTTTAGATTTTGGTTTGGAAGATGACGACCAAATAATATTTAAATGGTTTAAATATTTAACACTTAAAATTTCCAATTGTTGTCTCATGAAACAAGATGTTTCTTGTTGGGTTTGTTGTAAATAAAAGTATGTTTTCCTTTTTTATTTCAGTATTGTGATTATTTTGTAATGCAGTTTATCTATTACTTGTACACCTTTTACGTGATTGTTCGGGTATTATAAATATCACAAAAGCATTCTTTATTCTCTCATAGGACTGCTTTTAACTAAATTGAAATGTATTTTGTAGTCTTCTGTAACATGCCAATTCAATTTTGTGACGTTTGGTATTGCTGATAAATTAAATTGGAGTAAATGTTCAATAGCTGAAGGATAAACTTCCGTCTAAACTTTTAGAGCCAGAGAGTTGATGTTTTGTAAAAAAGTTTTAAAATCAAGCAAACGTAAAATATGATTGGTATTAGTTAAAAGTTATTTGTTGTTAGATTTTAGAATAAGATAGAGAAAGCATTTTGAAAGCATTGGTTTTAAAATAGACAAAGTTGAATGAAATCATTTTAACTAGACAGGTGCAAAGAATATTATATTGAAAGCAAGTCTGTATTAACAAAGGGGAGAAATATCGAGGTCAAGGCTTGTGATAAGCGGTATTTAAAAGATCTTGTTTTGTTTCAATACGTCTCATTAAATACAAATATTTGTTTGTTATTTTGTTATCTCTTCGTGGTGGAGTTCAATATAATATGATGAACTCAAAATATGAAGGAGTGGATGAATGTTGATTTTATATACTCTTTCCAAAAGTAATTTGTTAGCTTAAAAAATGTAGCAAAAATTACAGATCTTTGACATCAGTTCATTATCCTACATGGAATAATTATGATGGTTGAGGAGTGGTCTTATAATATTGAAAAGCTATTTGATGAGATTTAAAAGTTAAATCTATATAAATATTAAGTCAATTAATTTCTGATTCTTTGTTTAACAGATAATTAAAACAAAATAATCTTCCCACTGGGGAAAAAATTGTTGTGAACTTCATTGTTGTGAACTTGATTTGCGGTAAAATAGGTTATATTTTATTCACCATGAATACGTTAAACTATTTTGAGTAGTAAAATATGCTGATGGCTCCATAATGGTATATATCTTGACAATTATACAATGTATTACAAGCAGATCTTTCAGAAATGTTGGTTTCTTGTGGTATATCATAAGAACTTGACCAGAAGGGTGAGATACTTTGAAAGAGTTATTACATACGTTTTTAAATCTCGTGTATATCACTACTTTTTTGACACTGATAAGAAGGTAGTTATGTATTTATTTAAAAGTCTTTACTCGCTTCGTTTTTGTCAGTTTCTCCACCCTATTTCTGTAAGTGAGAAGGAATAATTGCTACGCTTATGTCAATTACTCGAATTCGTTTATGCTTTATTATGACGTTTATTGAATTTAGATTAAAAGCAAGATTAATGACAGCGGAGCAGGTATGGTTGTTTGTCAATTATCCCTCAACCGTAATTTTTTGTACTTGTGATTAAGCACACTAGTGTTTGGGTAATTAGACATTATATTTCGATTAAATAATAACGAAATTGATAAAGCTGATTTTCAGAAATTATGTCTTTAGTAACAGCCTCGAGTCCAATTTTTATTTTTTTACTTTTTACTGGTAAGCCACAAATGATTTTTTTTTAAAGATGGCGACCAATGTGTATTTTTTTAAATTGCATTTTCAATTTAATTTATAGATATAAATTTTGAGTTACAACAGAAATACAAAAAGTTCCGAAATACGGCCAAAATATGTCCAAATTTGATTTAAATCTGTCCACACGATTGAGACATAGACACTGCAGATATGACAGATAACAAACACACAAAAAAAATTATGGACTTAGGGAAATTCAAAACGAAAATATTCACACAAAACTAGAGATCGTGTTTTTGAACAGTGAAGTCCATAAATAAACGTTGTTAAAAGAAATTTGATCCTATACAAAGTATCCTATGATATTGAAATGTGTTTTGTGACAGTCTAGAGATTGTAAATAAAATACAAAATTAGGAAAACTTGCCAACATCAGAGGCATAGGTGCGGAAATAAAATAGGCATATTGTTCTGCCTTTCCCATCTTCGTTAATCTCACGTTTGTTGACGTGTTTCGGTTACAATCAATTCTCAAAACACCTAATAATTCTCTAATTTTAATTGTTTTGAGAATGGAGTATATCCGAAACGCGTAAACATTAACGTGAGATTAACGAAGCTGGGAAAGGTGGATTATTGTACTCATTTTAATTATGACGTCCTTAAAGAGATGAAATGATAAAAAAGTGGAATTAAACTTAAAACAAAAATATAATTTAAAAACGTTTCCTTCATCGGAAGATAGTTTTAAATATGTTATTTACAACTACTGTTAAATTGATTCCTGTATAACGTACAACACAATTTTTATGCTTTAACTAAATTTGATTGCGTGAAAGAAGAAAAAAACAGTTCCGGTCTAACCTCAAAAATATTAAGCTTGTAGCAGGTAGGCAGTCAGGATGGTATAGGCCTAATGTTAATTTAGTTAATTATGTTTAAAAAAAAAATTTAAAAAAAACTATATCACTTCATTTTGTTTTAATAAAACTAGTAATAATGTGGTATATATATATTAACGCCACATGCTATTGCCATTTTGTTATTCGTTTTGGAAACGTATTCACAGTAATGTCACTTTCTTTAAATCTATTGAATAACACTTGTTAAAATATTACAGTAATAAATGAATACATATATTTCCATGTCAATCGATTTATTTCTATATGTTTACTTTAAATGGAAAAATCGCCATCATCAATAATTGATAAATTATTAACAGGCTCAAAATATATTAAACTAGTTATAGTTAGAGTTAAAATATATTAGATATAGTTTGATTGGTGTAGCTCTTGTATCACCGAAGAGGACGACCTTGTCGTTGAAACGCGTCTGATACTTAGGCGTATTTTTTGTGAGAATTGTGTTGTATGTGTTTGTTATACTGTAGGCTCAAAATGTTTAGTATTTTATGTGAGTATTTTTTTTTTGTTTAAATTTTTTTAAATACTATTATCATTATCAGTTTATAAAAAATGAGAAAATATAATAGAGACCCCTCAAATACTGAAGTAGCGTCAACGTGTATAAAGGATGAAGGAGAGAGATCTAACCCGAGACTACGTGGACAATGTGTAGATTTAGCTAGGCTTCCTCGGGAGTTCTACGTCCGTACTCACTATAGTGAGCCTCTGAAAGTGGAGAACATTTGAATAACTGAGGACAGCCATTCAGTATTTTAAACGTCACTATGTTGAAATAATCAGGTAATTGTAGAAAACATTATTTTAATTTTATATATTATTATGTATATTAAATGTGCAAATACAATTGAAAAAAATAATCTCGCCGCGCATTCGTTAAAAACCTTAAACGTTTTGCTGGTTGGAAATCTATTTATTTAAAATAGTAAAAATCTTAGTGCATAGGATGTCTGACTCGATATCTAGAAGAGAAACTTTGCTCAATAAATTTATAGTGCAGTGCTTGAAGCACCTAAAATACAGCATTGTCAGGCTACAGGTACTTTGAATGAATTTTTATTAAAACACTTGGATTGGATTGTTCATAAGTTATATCTAAATGTTTACCAATTTAGAACCGTATCTTTATAATCATACATAAATAAATAATAAATATGTTCTGGTACAATGTAGGCTTAATAAGTTGTACACTTCAGAAACTATGTTACGAATATATTGCTATAGGAAAATATTTAATTTTCTATATATCTTTCAATTTTTTAAATATTTTAATTATCCCAAACAAAACAGTCTAATTTATTGTCTAATAACCAGTAAAATCAGACTTGTATTAAACCACGAAACTCTCTAATTCACATCATACAATGCACAGTACACCACATTGCGGGATAATACCTCCAGAGGGATTAATTTGAACAAGGAAGAACTTTTAATAGGATATAAAGTCTACACCAGTCAGTTGATTAATTTCAAATTACAAATCCCACCGCACTTGATGTTACACTAAACTGTGTGTAGCATTGTTAGATTTTTATTAACTTTTATTTTGTGCAACACTTTATACGATCTAATTATATTCTAATTTCATTTAAATGAATGCTCTTATTCGCCGGTGATTTATATACACACACTCTTATTGCATAATAACGATTTTTCATAATGACGTTAGAAAGGCTTTCGTCTTTCCTACATGCTCACGATTTTACAAACTCGAAAAACTATACTGTCAAAAAATTAAGTTACACAATACAGACCAAGTGTCAATAAAGTCATATTAAGTTATGACACCTAAGAAAAGTTTGTAGGTGCAAGTAACTGCTGTTATTTAGTTTTATTCATAATTGGGTAAATATTTTTGTGACATTTAATTATATGGTTCTTTTCATTTAAAATATAAACATGAAAAGGATTGTTTAGTGTGTTTTGTGATTAGCAAAAATCTCCAAATGAAAATTAAATTGATAGATGGAAGAAAAAATGAAAAACTGCTAGCTATTTACACAAAAAAGATAAGGTTGGATTTTTCTTATAACCTTCAACCAATAATAAAAATGTTGCAATAATTTACAAAAAATGTACTTGAATATAAACTTGATTTTTCAACAAGAATTTTCAGTTCTCAATGTTGAATCGAAATATGTTGGCCACAACGATCACAAGAATTTACGGGAATCACAAGAATATATACACTTTTGTATATGAAGTTATTTGAAACAAAGTGTTTACAGTGAATGGATTCGGATATTGAAAATTCAGACAACGAAATGGTATCGAAGCTATAGATGTGCAACATCGATTGTGGGAATAGTTGGGAACCCATATGCAACTTAGAAAATAAAGAAAACAATTCTTCTACCAGATCTTTCATTTTAAATTATTAATAAACACCACCATGTTTTTTAAAAATATTAATTATTGTATATAATCTTACAGTTAAAACCACCATTGTTTATACATTTATTGAATATTAGTCACATCATAATTATCCAAAATGTACATTTCCCTTTCGACTAAAGATAATTTATACAGATCCTTATACACAATCATTTATTAACAATAAAAAAAGTGAAAATGAAGGATATGACATGAATAGACAAATTGCTTTCTTTAACATAATATTAATAATGGGGAATGTACCTTAATAAAAAAAGCAATTTATGAACAATTGGCTTTGAACAAACGGTCAAATTTAATTGAAACCTGAACATTTATTGTTCAAGCTCAAAATTGCAACTAAAAAAACCAATACTATTTAGAAATAATGATAAAAAAAAAAATGAAGCTTGACTGATGTCATTAGAAGTTAAATTTTAATCAAATACGACTTACGATGCGGATTTTTTTATGCCACAAGAATATAACCCTTATTAAAAAAATAAAATAAAATCATTTAAAATAGATCTCTTATTTTCACTTTTTGATTGACAGTTACCAAACTGATATATCTGGTGAAGTTTATTTTGGTTTGTTTTTATTTATTTTTTGGAATTGATAAGTGAGAAAGTTTGTAAAATATTTCGGCAACAATAATTTTCTTGTATAAATACAACAATAATAAAAAATCAAATTATTGAACCAAAATATTACTCAGAATACTGCCCTGGGATTGTGTTATGTTTTTGGTTATCGGAGAAGCACAAGGCATTGTAAAAAATCAATGATTATATCAAGTACAGTGAAACATTCTGTGAATTATGTTTAATACACCCTTAGATAACAGTCGCACAGATATGTGACTATATTTATTAAAGTTTAGTGTATTCCATTCTGAAATGTAATTGTCTCCAAGTAGGTTTCTGTAAGGAATAAGTATAGTTTATGTTGTTAATAAGGCAGAATATAAACCTTATGAAACTATAAATTAAATTTCTAAACTAACTTACAAACAAAACATGCAGAATTGAAAGGAGAGTAAAGCCTGAAAAAATCAGTTTGAAATGTCAAACGGTTTATGAGAAATTGCAGTTTTTTATGTGCCAGATTTTAAAATTTCATGTTTCACCACTTGTAACACCTTTTTAATACGCCTGTAGCTCCCTATCTATTCATCTTTAAATAGTATCTTTTACAAGAAGAAAGAAAAAAGTTCAAATTTTACTGTGGTTTTCTAAAATCGAAAATATCTCGTTTGGTTTCTGAGTAATTAAACCGAGAGTACAGTCAATTTTCCAACTTTCCAAAATCGTAAGGGTACCCACATTGCAACTATTTTTAGTCAAAAAGTAAGTTTTAAATTTTTGAATGTTTCTATACCTTAATAGAAGCAGAATTAAATTTGGAGTCGAGACGTGCTATATAAATTTCAAAATGTTTAATATTTTTCCAATTTTATCTTATTTTTACAAACATTTCAACATTCATCTAATAACCAATCATTGTAAATTTTCTGTATGTTCGTGATGTACACATTTTGAAGAAATTATCACCAAGGATGTTGACACAAAATAAACGAATAAAATAATTGACCTGAGTATTAACAATTATTTATAAATAAATGCATTAACAAACCTATTAAAAATCTGATATATTCATTGTTTTTTAACAGAAAATACGTAGACAGCGTATAAGACGCAATGCGCATGACAGACCATATTAGAAGGTAGTATCTACTTGAAATGCAGGCGCTTATAGATTCACTGACTGTAAATACATGTACTAATTTCACTAATTTTGTTTTGAGGTTTAAAAAAAAAAGTTCGACACGATTTGTTTAAATATATTTAAATATGTTTGTTACGCTATAATAAATTCTAGGAAATTTTTAAATGGCAGAAATTTTTAACTTATTTTTAATGTTTCAAAAACGAAAATACATTAATAAATTAAATTTTGTCTTCATCTTGATGACGTGTACATACTGATATGAGTCGTTACGGACGTTGCTACGAAAATCAATAAATAAATAAATCGCGTCCTACTGTGCGTATTGCTAGCGTATTATCCGAGTATCGACTTTTAAAATTAAAACAACCCCCTACACTTAATGAATACCTGAAATGTTATTGATTAGGTTTCAGTTAGAATGTTAACACCAAATATTATAATGCACAACTAGTAGGCGGTATCACATAGAAAAGTAGATTTTTGAATGTTTCTATAGCCTAATAGAAGCAGAATTGAAATTGGAGTCGAAGCGTGCTATTAAAATTTCAAAATTACAAATATGTTTTTCCATTTTTATCTAATTTATGTAAAAAATTCTACATTTAACAATACCAATGATATGAACATCGAAAGATGCAGTATTGAATAGAGAGTAAACCCTGAAAAAATCAAATTGAAATCTCTAACGGTTTATGAAAAATTGAAGTTAATTTTTTTTTCAAAAAAGATCATAAATTTTTTAAACCAATGATATTTCCTTAAAAAGATGCAGAATTGAAAGGTGGGTAAATCCTGAAAAATCAAATTGAAATCTCAAATGGTGTACGAGAAATTGCAGTTTTTTATGTGCCAGATTTTAAAATTTCATGTTTCACTACTAGCTTTTTAAAGTGCCTGTAGATCCCTACTAATTAATCATAAAGATATGAACGTTTACACGATAAAAAAAGAAAGTTGAAATTTTACTGTGGTTTTTTCTAATTGAAAATATCTCGTATGGTTTCTGAGAAACTAAACCGAGAAAGCAGCCAATTTTCCAACTTTCCAATATCCCCTCGCAACTTTTTTAGGCCAAAAAGTGAGCCAGTGTGGTAGAAATTATTGTTAATCGAATTTATACTTGTGTTACTTAAGATCTTCTATAGATATATTTGTTACAATATTGCCTGGATTTAGTCACACATATACAGAGTATATTTCTTGGGTAATAATATTAAATGTCAAAACATAGTGTTTTTAGTTAATTTAGAGGTTATAATGACCGAGAAGTTTTTCATCATTAAATGAAAAGTTAATATACAAAAGAACGTATTTAGAACAAATGGAAATCATCTGTCTTCCCACAAGACACGGAGGTTAGTCCATTTTCACACCAGAAAGCCAAAAGTTTCAAACTTTTTTTTTTTTATGAGCCCAAATTTGATGCCACTAAATTTGCAAGTTTATAAAAATATGCAAGTTTGACACAGTTTTGTAAAAACAGTAAAACGTTAACACATTTGTTGTTAGGGCTGCATAATACTAACCAAGTGAGAAAAATATTAACAGTTAAACAATCATTTGAGTTGTTAATTTAAAATGTAAACTGGTACCCTAGTAGTATATTTATTACTATATAATATTTTTTTGATATGTTGTTTTTTAAAATGTCATTGGGTAACAATGTATTAAATAGTTTATTTTAATGGATATTAGGTGAATTATGATTAACTATGGAACTATACTTATTTTATTTTAATTATTAATTTCCAAATATTCTGTTTACAATAAAAATAGGTTGACAAAAATTTTAAGATTATAGAGGTGTACTGAACCTTAGTCATGGCTTACTGGATAAAAATTAAAGATATTACAAAAAATAATTATAAAAATATACTGTATTTTGTAGAATAAACTTATATAATATTATATCATTTATGACGTTCCTATATACTACATTTGATTGATATCTAAAACACACACACAAATAAGTATTACGAAAAACAAAAATAAAATATCAGAAATAAATCTATAGTGAAATTCGAACAGATTATTCGCGAATAACTAATTTAAATCTTGATTCCGGTTGAAAACATTGAAATGCTTTATTATATTAATAAATTTCTTTTATAACAATAAATTGAAAAAATAAAATAGCAAATTAACTTTGTATTGGCAATTATTTATAATATTTAAAATTAGTTTATTAGTGTATTATTGTATGAAAAGACAAATTGAAATTCATTCCAAACAGGATTTAATATAATATAATGAATTGTAAAGCTATATTTCTAACACAAATTGTAAGACTAGCGCATTATATTATATTTCTACCAGGAGATATATAATTGTAGGTAATCATTAGTTGTAATAATAAAGTGCACTTACATGAAAGCTCTAAAAGTAGTTCAATTTAAAGTAACTCTTTAAACTACTGTAATTTAATATTTAAAAATCTGAAATATGTCTTTCGTTTTACGGAAATGAAGTACTTGAAACTCTATTATTTACTGAAATTGTTTGTCTTTGTTAGAAAATATTAACTGCAGCAGAGAAATGAAAAACATGTCTGTATTTCATTGCATAAAAAAGTAATTTAAGTCATAAAAACTTCTGTTCATATAAACCATACAATTTACATTACTTTAACTAATTTAGAACAATAATTTATAAAAAGTAATCGTATGAAAAATGCTGCACTTCTTACTGATTTGCACAAATTTACTACTAAACTTTGCTCTAAATATTACTAAACATTTTTGTTTGAGTTCATAATTTTGTTTTTAATAAAAGGTGTGTTGAGGTCTCGGTAACGGTCGGGAATCTTGTTGAATTAGTGAGCCTGTCACTATTCGTTTGTATTTTAAGTGTGGGTAGTTGATATCAGATGATCTGCATATTTAGATTTGATGTTTCTGTACGGTGGGTGTTCCTTGAAGCGGGTTCTGAAAGTTGTACCCGATTGTCAAGTATATGGTTTGTCACAGTCATTACACTTTAATTTGCAAACATAACTATTTGAATATGGATATATTTTTCCATTGTTAGTATTTAATAATTTGATTAAACTTTTAGAAGTATGCTATATTATTTTATGGTTTATTTTGTGAAATATATTTTGCATTAGGTGGTCTAAAATGAGTTGTATTTATTAGTGATATATTTGTATTTGTTTGCTGGTCGTTTCAGTTGGTTGTTCATTTTTATTTTTTTTTTGTTTTTTGTTTTTTTGTGTGCTTGTACAAGCATTTGTCAACTATTGCTGATGAGTATCCATTTGCTTGTGCGGTGTTTTACGGTGTTTATTTCATTTTCAAACTCTGATGGTTCCATAGGCTTAAAGTGTTATTACCCACACCTTTGTACTGAAAATGACCTATAGTTGGGCTGAGAGATAAATCGCGTGGTCCAGCTTAAATTTCCATTACTGCTCCCGATAAGTTACAAAATGAAATGAAATAAATCAAGTTAAAATACAATCGGTTAATCAATTTAATACTTTAAATGTTGAAATGATTATTGTAAATAATTCAAATTTTAACAAATAAAAATTTTTTTATTTGCCTTAAAATTGTAACTGTCTAAAGCATGTAATAATGAAGTCATTGTAAAATGTAATATGTTACAACAAAATAGAATCAATATAGTAGATACTGGACTATGTTGAATTTCATGCCATCAACAAAAGTCATTGGAATTAATTAATACTCAATTGTTTATAATAATCTATGTTTTTGGTTGGATCTGCATAATTGATTTATTTTAACACAATATTCTATTGTTTTGTAGTTGGCTTTACCGATATTGCTCAAATTTTAGTGAAATATGAGCAATAATTACCCCTCACTTGTGTAAAATTGTAAGTCAAAATATATAAAAGTTCAGGGATAATTGGCGAAAAATCAAAATAACATTAATCACAGACTCTAAATGACATATTTTAATCAAATACGATTACTCTTAACACCTATTTAATGTATAAAAGAAGCATGTTTAGTCCCTTATTTAAATATGTAAATATTCTTCCTAAGATACATGATTCATATTAGTTTTTGGTCAATTATTCTAGAACTGTATTAACTTATGCTTAATGTTCAAGTAGATAAATGGTTTTTCTACATTTTATATTGATGTTACTGTTTGGTAGGCAAGAATATCATTCATGGGTATCTAGACATAAGGGAAGCACTTTAAAGACAGTTTTAATCTTGTCTGTTTCAATGATATCAAATGAGTCTATAATATGGAATACCGGTATTGACAATGAAACTGGTAGCAAGAATCATTATTATTTTATTAACAAGAAAATGATAGATAGCAATTACTTACGGCAATGTAAATGGTTTCTGTTAAAATAGAATCAGAATTTAATTTGATTAGATGTTTCTATAATACGGACACATATAACAAACAGGAATCTAATTTTTTAGGAATACCTGAGAGAGATATTTCGAGTAAATGGGTTCAAGCAACTTTATTACATATAGACTATTTTACCTTGTTGTTTAAAGGCAAAACACTTATTGGTCATTATCCCCTTGTAAAAAAAAGGAAGATAAAAACATAATAAAACTACTACCCCTCAAATACTATAATAACGTCATGATCAAAAGAGAAGAAGAAATACCTGTTAGGAGAGACGCAAGAGAGGGATTTCACCCAATACTAAATGAAAAAAGTGTGGATCGAGCTACAGTTCTTCGGGATTCCTGTATGAGTGAGCTCTTGGAGACATTATAGTTAGAAGTTATTATGTTCCAAAAAGTTTTGATAATTCACTTTTATTACTTTTTCATTCATAACTCTAATTTATCATTAGGACTAAATTAATTTGTTTTACATATTTTACAAATTCTAAAATAGAAACTTAAAATATATATATTTTTACCTTTACAAATATGTTCACGGATTTTTCTATTCCTTGCACGTTTTCAATTCCGAGTTGATTAGGCTACAGAAACTCGCGGTGAAAATGTACATTTCAAAGTGACACTGAGAAGTAATTAAATAAAACAAAACAATACACACTTGGATTTGATTGATGGTTCAAGTTTCAGTACTAATGTGTCAGTATTTATAAATAAAGTCTATTTACATTTTTTTAAAAAATAAGGTGACCTCTTTAAACAACAAGGCCAAAAAATAACCATTCCAATCCAATCCTTTGCTATACTGTTACAACTTTTGGTTGTTCTACAAAGTCATTCCATGCAAACTGAGTATTTGAATGAATCAAGTATAGTATACAGGGGGGATTATATACATGAGCCTCGGAATTAAACAGTAAATTAAACATTTTACTACCTTACGAGAGATGTAGGCATTGTTAATTGAATTTAAACCTGTATTACTTAGAAAATTAAATGGTTGCATTTCTACGAGGTCTAAATATAGACACAACATGTAACATGCACTTTGTGAGTTTAATTAAATGTCTTTACATATTGGTTTAATTAGTTATCCATTAGTATAATTAGAGTGATGCATGAAGTGTACATGCAACTACGAGTGAAAAGAGGACAGTATTATTTCTTTTATAATGACCTTTCGTAGCCTACATGTTAAGTTGTAGTTTAATTTTACTACAAATATTTAATCGCGATTTAACATTATAGAATACCATTTTCTTGATTAGTATAATTGATGTATATTGATATTATAAGATGGAGAGTATAAAACTATAAATATTTGATATATTTATTATTATAAGTTTAGAAGTATATAGTAAGAAAAGATATTTTATGTAAAATCCGTTTTAAAATGTGACTCAAATGTTTATTCATGGTATTACTTGCATGGTGTCAATGCAGAGTACATAATTTCGTTGAAAATTGTAAAATAGTTAATTAGAAAAATTTTGAAAGCCTGATGGTGGGATTAACGGAGGGACACTCTATTCTTTCATTTTGTTTATTTTTGATAAGCGCCTCGGTCAATGTTTGAGCGATTTCAAAATAATAACTAGATTCACACAATCTTTGAACTACTTAATAAACTTTTCTTTTACTAAAATTATGTAATTATTATAAATTAATTACTTTATTTTATCCGTATAAACAATCGTTATTATTATCCAGATACGATTTCGGTGAGATTAAACCAGATCATCACAAAAATTCGTTGTAATTCATTTTTACATTCCAAGCATAAATATGTTTTACTTATATTAAGTGTGACTACAGTTGGTACTCGGTGAAATTCCATAATAAGGCAAAACAAAAATGATAAGGCACTTATAATTTCACAAACAACAACAATTAATTGCTACAGTTGTTTTGCCGTTAGGCATCGTCAGACAACTAAGAACTAAAAACTAAAATACAGGTCAACTTAACACTAACATTTAGGAATGAAGGTGGGGATGAAAGCAGAGGTAGGGCAATGACCTGGTATTACCTGAAAGGGACATGGATAACAGAAGGTTTTCTTGCATAAAATGCATAAAACATTAAACATTATTAAAACTTTACACTTCACACACACGGGTACGTGTACAATGTTGAAACACATAAATTAATATATAAAAAAAAAAAAATGTCTTGCACTTAGGCTTATATAATATCTCCACGTTTAGTTCGATTAACTTATATATATATATATATATATATATATATATATATATATATATATATATATATAATTATATAGTCGCAATCTATAAGATGTTTTGAAGAGATTGATTTCTGTTCAACAATGGTCCTCTAAGGCATATGTTCCTTAAACCTTTTTGAAAATGTTTGACCCGTCAGTATAATGTAATATTATTAACAATCAGAACATCTTATCTTAAAAACTCCAGAATATATTTTTTTTAATTTGAACATTGATATATTTACATTTAAATTTATCTACATTTGATGATTTTTTTCTATTTAATTGACACTTTCTTTTACTTATTTGTACGTTTCCCTTTTAAATGTTTCAAACAATTGTTCGTTTATAAAACATATTTACTTTAAAGTATTTAAAAATGTGAAGTTGTTTTGTGAGACGATTTGTCCACTGTATTTGAGCGTTTTAATGATTTTAAGTAAATTTGTCACGATCATTGCACTACTTTTATAACTTGAATATTTAAAATAATTGTATCGATTTTTGTCTATTAACTTAACAGTTACGTATAAATATTTGAGTTTGAACTTCAACTGAAGAAAATAAATTATCTTTTACAGCTCTCTTAATTTATAGATAAAATTAAAAGAATCTTTAATTTTAATTTTGTTTCCCATTGTTCTTTAAACTTATCACTTTTAAAAAATGGACGAAAAGAACATAAAATAATATAAGGATCTTAGATGCCTTCAAAACAGTAATGACGACAGTGTCTGAAGAGAACAAGATTTGGTAAAAAACGACCTAATAGAAAAGGTGATAACGAGAGATCTACTCAAGACTACACTACGAAAGGTGAAATCCAGCTAGGATCCCTTGGGATTCCATGAATGCACTTACTACACATAAATCCCTTAGGGATGACGGAGGGATAGTTCGACTTCCAATTGGAGGGTAGTTTAGTCTAAAATATTTTGAGTTCGGAATTGAATAGGATGTATTTTTACAACAAAAACCAAAAATCGGATCAACTGACTTTCAGATTATTTTTAGAAATCGAAAAAGAAATATGACAATTATTTCCTTAAAAAAATTATATATAGTGTAATTTAAATAATCTCAAAGGTAAATATCAACTTGGAAATCTACTTAAAAGTATAATTTCAGTTTAAAGTATTGTTGCTCGAATGAATTTTTCCATAGTTTGCACTTTTACTAATAATTCCCACACCTGCTTATTGTATTGAGTGTGGGTATTTTCTTACTTCTCCTCTCCCCCTCCTTCTCTCCCTCCCTCTCTATGTTCATGCACTTTGTGATGATTTCCTCAGAGAACATTCTCTAATTTTCAATCAACTTTACAAACTCTACTTTACAGACGAGAATTACAATTTCATCATATGCTCTGTCAATTAATTGTTAAAATTCCTAATTGAAGAAACTCACAAATATTTGTAAAACATTTATACCATATCCAGAATAAATTCTTTTCCCCAACAATATGATTAAGTTATAATCTTATTTTGTTTAAAAGTTGACAAGTTCTAGAGGTACTTCTATGGCTTTAGGATAATTTTAATACAACAGAAAGTTCACTCCACGCCAATGGCGTTGAATAATTGAAAATCAGTAAATATTTACACAAATTGAAACTGACAACAACACATGTAATAATAATACGGTTACATTGGACGTATGGCCATCGTGTTTGTATATAAAAACTCTTGTACGACGTTTTAAGAGAGTAAGTCAACTATCTTTATCAATTGATAAACCTATAGCATTAAAAAAACAAAAAAAAAACACACACACAAACATAACCTAGTAGTCTTGACCATGTTGTAAACTGAAATTGAAATTAATTTTTATAAAGAGAAATAATAGGAAAAATCTGATTAAAAGATCTTAATAGATTAAAAAAATATATTATAAAATAACTTATAAAATGTTTTAAATAAACATGTTTAAAATAAATAAATTGTTATTTAAAAAAAATTATATTGATATCTCACTTTTAAAAGAAATTTGTCAAGAAAAAGATGTTATTTATAATTTTTTATTGTAAATATACTATATTATTTTTATTTAAAGACTCACTTTTTAAATTATTATTTTCTTTTTTCTAACAAATAAGAACGTAATAGGAACTCGGTTTATATTTACAGCTGTGTTTAGGACCCTTCATATTCCTGGCACGTTTCCCATTCCGAGTTAAGTAGAGAAAGTAAGGGTAGGAATGATAAGGTCAAATTAAAATATCAAAAAAGGTTAAATAAAAAGAAATAAACACACACCATGTAATTGAATTTTGGGTTCAGATGTTATCGAACGGTCAGTATTTAGAAATAACATGTGAAGTGAACATTAACCTTACTTAATAATATAGATTGTTCTTATTGTTAATATGGATTAATCGGTCATTTATTTGTGTGTAACTAATACACCAACGTTTCGAGAGTATAAATCATTTCTCATCATCAAGTGATAAAAGAAGCATTATCATTTCTATAGCATAAAAAAGAAGAAAACACCAACATGATCTAGTAACTAGAGCCATGCTGGAAAATAAAACTCAAACTACAGACTAAGAAAGAAACCTTGGCCTAAAGTTAGATCTGAGCTGTCAAAACTAAATACAAAAATGACCAGACTACACTGCCCCAAGAACTGCAAACAACTCTATGCCTAGTGCTAGAATTAGGATAGTTTTAGTTATAAGATAGATAAATAAAAATAATATCGAAGTCAGAATGGAGACCAACTGCTGCGAAAGACAAAAGTGGAACAATAAATATGATGAAATATTTACATTGCAAAGGAAGTCAATTTTACAAAACAAGAGGGAGCTATATAAGCTCTTGGATAAAACGAGACGAGGTCTTTTTGGATAACAGGAGGAATTGCTGATACAGGGGTGTTCGGGAGATAGCCATACTTGGCGAGTAACACTCGAGAGAACCCGATAGTTCGAGAGAGGAAGATCTTTTAAAGAAAGATGAGCAAATCAATGTTGTTTTGGAAAACTTGTAAATGTTTAATGAAAAGTAAACTGTAGAGTCATAACGGTTAGAACCATTTATGTTTTATATTTCGTATTGTAGTAGATTGGATACAATTTTGAGATCAGGAGAGATAAGATAATATGTGACGATATAATTGTTTATCTATTTATTGTGATTGTTTGAATAATTACAATTAAAGAGAATCTGAAAGATTGATTTTCGAGTTTAAAGAACCCAGGCCTAATAAAAGTAAAATCCTAACACTAGCCAATCTAGGCTACTAGGTTATTTTGGTGTTTTATATTTGTTGTTTTAAGTTTATCACTTGATAATGAGAGTTGATTTATACTTTGGAATTGTCGTATATTATGGAAAATTTCCAACTAAATGATATTATTAAAACAAATGTAATTGTGTCTGAAAAATTACATTTTTATTTGGTTATTTTGTTCTCTTTATAATCCAATGGAATATAAAAACCGACTATAAATTTGCTACACCATCAATTTCTCTGTTGTGTATGCATCTTGCAGTGTATATTAAATAAGTGATTATAGTAATTTTACATTCTTAGACAGATAAAAAAAAGAGTAATATAAATTTCGGACTTGAATAGTGAGAAAAATACTATTGATTTAACACCCTCTGTAACAATTTCTTATCTCCAAAAAAATATTGAGTGCTGAATTATTTTTCAAAATGTAAAAAGAAACCATTATAAAAAGAAAAAATCTTAAAAAGAAACCATTTACTGGCATTGAAGTAGTTATATTTTACTATCGGCCTAAACGTTTTGTGAAATAACAAGACTAATTACTAAATTAACCATTACAAAACTTACGTAAATATATTAACAATTTGCGAAAAAAATTATAAAATTGTTACCTGACCACCGTGTAATAAGGGTAAACTCATAACCTTACCACGTTAGGAATAACACATATTGATAGTTAAACCTTTGTTTCATGTCGAGGTATTTAAACATTTTTTTTCTATAAAATATTATTTAACTCAAAAGTAGATCCAACCATGATCTAGTTATTAACACATATACCAAGAAATATATTATTATTATTTGCATGTTGTTTACAAAGTGAAAACGTCATACACAATTATACTTGTGTAGTAAAACACAGTACTCTATGATTGGCTTGCAATCAACTACAAAGGAGGTAAATACACAAATCATTGTTTTCAAATGGATCCTGAAGCATTGTTTGCTTTTACAATTGAACACATGAAAAATTAACTTACAAACGTTCCAATTTGACAGGAGAATTGTCCTATAAAGTGATATCATAAAATTTGTATGACTTTTATATGACGTCAGCACCAGTACCTGCAAGTTTTACATACAGCCATGATGAACGCAATAACACAATGAAGTTAAATCAAATATACATAATAAATATACATATATAAACATATTAATAATCAATAGCAAATAAAATTCATTTTTAATTCTTCAACACGTGTAGATTTACACATAAATTTAACAAAAATTGTATATATTACTTTAAAAAATATTAATATGTTCATCCATCGTGTCACATTTTATAGCTCACCTCGGACCCAGCGTTTTGTAATATCACAAACACTACACTTTATTTAGGTTTATATGGTATACTATTTAGCAAAATTTAACAAAAATCTTTTAAACGTTTTTGTCTACATCTTAGGTTACGCGAAAAAATGAAACTCCATTCTCAAGAGAGTGTAATTTTGGGTGAAATCCCTCACTTTCATCTTTCTAACCTAACCTAACCTAACCTAACCTAACCAAATATTGTTCTATTAAGATCCTAACTCTGTTAGAGTATTCGAACACTGGAAGTCTCTATTCTCTTTTCTGTTTTTAAAGCCATGATGACCTGGAGGTATATCGCCTCCTAGGGATTGCCATTGTAGTTAATTATTTCTAAGTCTCTTTACTTTTTCACATATACTTAAGTATAGAGAAAGTTATTGATTGGTCCCCAAAAATAAAATTGACAGTCTGTATATTATGTACTCCTTTTGAATAGTATGGCTTTAAACAAAGAATGTAATAAACGATGGAAAAAACAGCACAAACTTTCAACTTTAGGAAGTTGTTGATAAATACTTATTTGTTAGCTAAATACTCAGTTTGTGTCTAGACGTTTAAAGAATTTTTTTAAAGTAAGTTTATTATTGAAATCGTACAATAGGAGTCAATTTATTATTCTTTGAATAACCCTGTCTATGACATATGAAAAGAGTTAAAATATCAAGATGCTGTTTAATTAATCATTTCACATTGTCTAAGGTTAACAAAATTTATCTTTAAACAAGTGCATATTACGAACAGCTAAATGAAGTTGGTCTTGAGGATGGCAAAGTTTTTCATTTATATAAATTGAAAAATAATTTAATCTTTTGAAATATAAGGTTATCATAGAATATGAACTGTACACAAAACAGATTTATGTTGTTACATTATCTGTATTGTTTCTAAATAAAATATTTTTATTCTCTTACAATCAACATGTATTGTTTTAATCATACCATAACTTTGCCTTTACTGTCTATGTGGAAATTTATAAAAGAAAATCCTTACCTAAACGTCCCAGTAAGAATTGATTGTTCGATTCATTGGATAATTTTCAATTTCTATCTTTCCTTTTAAATAAAACTTTCTTCGATTGCAAAAGTTTAATTGGTTTAAACAAAGTTCAAAATTGAATTTGAGGTTGATTGTTTAGATTTTCTCTTTATTTGATTTAGTTTTTAGTGATTTTAAAAATTTAAATAATAATTTGAGATCATGTTATAACGGAATATGTAGAAGTTACCTACATATCCTTGATCTTTATTGTCTCAGGACTTTGAAAATAACAGTATTTAGAAATTGAATAAATAAAGGTTTGTCTAAATCTATGCATATATTAGACTATTCTTTAATTTTATCCTTCTTTGTTAGTAACGCCATAAAGAAAGTTGGAGGGCCATCGTGATATTTACCCAACCATATCATACAATTTAATACAAGCAAATACTCCGAATGTCATGACCAAACATTTTGAACCACAAGAGCCATGAGAGAAATGTTAAAATGTATTGGTAGATCAAGGAGTTTTACCGAGTGCGGTTAGTTTGTTTAAAACAGTGTTTTTGAACTTAAACATTATGTATTTCACTACTTATTTTATGTCAAATAGTGATTAGTGGAGGGCCTCTAAGCCGTAGAGAAGTGATGAAGCTTAAAATCTCTACGCTGTTATAGATGACTCGCCCTGACGGGTCTTGTAACTGTATGAATATTAGATATTTTGAGGAGATGTAAATTCGACATTACATATTGTACAATATCTTCACTATATATCATAATAGAGATCTGGGGTTGGTATCGTTATATACAGAATTGAAATGTACAATTTTTGTATCAAAATTTATTTAAATGTTTAATAACATCAAACTGTTTAAAATGGTCGCCCATTTGACATTTTCAACTCGACTTTTTGAATTTCAATAGAACTCTATGGAGCACATTATAGTACCTATATCCAATTTCATGTTCCTATCTTAACTTGTAAGGCTGCCATTGTGCTTATGTAGAGACGACAATGAAGACAGACGAAAGAATGTCGAAAATCCTTGAGACAACGTAGCGTCAAGGTTAAACAAAAAGAAGTCGAATTTTTGTACGATTTTCGAACTTACCTTAATATTTTATCTACTATGAGTAAAAAAGAAAAGAAAAGAGTATATAAAAAGAGAACTATAGTTTACGAATACTTGTAATACTAGTCGTAAAAGAAAAATAATTGTTCAACCGTAACCTTATAAGAAAGATAAAAGAGGGGAATCTTGAAGAAAGTTGTAGATCCAGCTTGGATAACTCGTGGTTGTCACACCTGTACTCATTATATGTGCATCCATACGATTGAGGTTATCTGACTAATTGGATAACTGATGGAGAAATGTTATTTCTTTAATTTAAATTTCACTGAATGAAAATAGCGAAAAAATACATTTTCAATTATAATTTAAAACAGTTACACAGTTATCGTACTTTGGTAGATGCATGAAGAAACAATTAATTTCAGAAACTACAAAATTACATTAAAATTTTACAACATTTGATGCAGTAGAACGGAACTTTATCATCCCAGATACATTTCAAATACATTAAATAAATAAACTGACACGTCTCAATTACGTATCCAACATATTTCATACGCACGTGATATGATACATTTTTCGTACCCCGTGTATTGTAACAGCACGGTATTGATTTAACTATTCCATATAGTTCTTATTATTTGTAAATGAGACTTGATTGTGTGTGTTTCACCATATCCGATGGTATCGGTCACTGTGTCTTCAAATAAATACATATGATACAGTTATTTATTGAATCGTAGAAAGAGTTATGTTAATTTATTTTGAGCTTGGATATAGTGATGGACAAAACTGCTAATTATGGTTAGCAGCTAAGGCTGCTAATGCTAATTTTGATTAACAGCTAAAATTAGCAACTGCTAACTGTCGTATGCAATGATAAATAACAACAGTATCTGTCTAGACTTTGTTTATTTATTTATTACAGGCAACTCGTTACTATTGACATTTATTTTGTTGGACTTGGATAGTTTTATTTTTGGTTAAAAATATATTCTGTTTATTAAAAAGAATTTTGTGTATTAGCTTAACATTAACCATTTTCAATTTCAATTTTTGATTAGTCCTTTAGACAAATTTCTTTTGCTTAAGACAGAAAAATTATAAATATACAAGTCAAAGCAATTAAACAAATAAACAACCACAACAAATTAAAATCATTCTTAAAGTAAAATGTATAATCAATCTACAAAATAAGCTCTATTTAAACCAAAATTTACATATCTCAATTTACAACCTACAACCTAAATCTATGCCTAAGTTGTTGAGAGATACAATGATGTAGCCAATGTCAACAACATACAAAATTAAATTACAATACTCAAACATAAAGCCACAAAGCCAAATGTCTGTTAAATTAGTTTCCATTCATCATTGTATTTAACTGCTAAATCCGTATTCCTGCTTCTTTTAAATGTTAGCAGAATCCGCTGTCAAAGCAGTTGGAAATACTACCATTAGCAGTATAAGCACTGCTAATTGTAAAGCTGCTATTTCTAGTTGTTAGCAGTGCTCTGCAACTGCTAACGTTCGTTAGCTGCTTTGCTAATTAGCACCACATCACTACTTGGATACAAGAAGTAACATCTTGAAGTAATACTAAATAAGCTGTTCTGAAGTGGATCAATCGAGAAAAAAATAGTTTGATGTTTTAGTGGATGAAAATTTCACACGGTTATGGTATGCGAATCATCGCAGCATCTTTACAAAACTTTCAAGAGTATTTTTAATATAGAAAACAAATTCTACTGTCCAGATATAACTTGTATGTTATTTAGTTTATAATATACATAAAATAATATTAAATACAAAGTATAAGAAGTAAAGGTTAAGTTTGACAATTGTGAAAATTTTACACACCCAATAAATAGAAAGTAAGGATATCTTTAAAAAAAATCGACCTTCATTTCTCTTATAAACTTCACGTTTCCTGACCTTGGGGGATCGAATCAAATATTTTCAACATCCAAAAATATTCCAAAAAAATATGATCGTCGTTTTCTGTCAACGATGTTGTTGTATGCATAATACTGGCCACAACAATGAATATAAGAAACATACAATTTCGTGTAGGGGAAACTAAAAACTTAATGTCAGCCATTTTCACTTTTATTTCATTCACCTTGTAACACACTAAATTAGGTAACAATTTACAGATTTTACTTCTACAAACATCAACGCTACGATGACAAAAATAGATAAGACCTTGTTAAAATGCTATTTTGAAACTTCACCTTCTAAGTGATATTTGTATATAATAACGAGGATCTAACAATGCGGAATAACTGACACGAGAGTAGCAAGTGGAGGCTGAATCAACTATGCACAGCTCGTCAGGGATTAGTTGCGACGAAAGTAGTGATGTACAAAATACGAAATTCAAAAAAATCTCTGTAAATCTGTCTTAGAAACCTACCTTAATGTTCCCATCATTATGTTGTAGCCACTATCGTGTTTAGGTACGTCATATTGAAAATCACTTTGTTTTGTTTTCCTGAGATCAAGATCGTTGAACATCAGTTAAAAAAGCTGAGGTAAAATTCTGTGTAATTACCAAACTTACTGGGTAAATAAAAGTTGTACAGGTCCCGAATCACGTCAATAACTAACTGTAACTAGATAAATTCTTCAAAACTAATCTAGTAGATAAAAGCGTGACTTAGCTATTTTAAATTATTTTTTAAACATGGTAATAATTTAATAAAATTCACGTACCACAGTACGATATGAAGTTTAAATTGAATTTAATATGACAATGAAATTTCCATGCAAAGTGAATACCACTTAACTTGCTGGAAGTGGAATTATTCCAAGCTTTGTCTCTTGAATTAGCAACCATGCAATTCATAATACGATAGTGATTATTAATATGTAATATTAGATTTCTTTAGATGGAAAGTCTAATGTTATGATGGTATGATAGGCAGTGAGACAAAATTATCAACCCAAATTTGGTTCTGATATTTAATTTATTTATAAATATATAATAATTTTTTTTACAAAGCACAAAATGGCCGACAGGCAGATACAATGTATGGTGTTCAATAAAGCGAGATCGAGTCATTTGTCCGTTCATATTTGGTGAGAAACGATTAAAGGTGTGACTCATTATGTTTTCCATAAATTAATGGCGTAGAAACTGAAAATTGAAATGAACGTACTTTTTCAGCTAGATATAACGCCACCCCATTACAACTTCAATGTTTACTGGCTGTTGTATTGGAAGCAACGGTCTGTGTTTTGTGACCAATAAGAAGCCTTCATGGATTTTGTCTTTGGGGGTTAAATTAAAAATAATGGCTACTCTGAGAAAATCTGAGAACTAGGCAATTTCAGATAGAAAACCATTGGCGTCATATTATTGTTCTGTTGGAGCATATCTGGGCATAGAAAAACTATTTTGTCTAGATTTTTGATGAGCTGTTCATATTAAAACTTACTAAGCTAATGTGATAAGGTTATATTAATTTATGATAGTTTTGGCATATTTTTACTTTTAGTAATGATTTTTCTATACCATAACTTTAATTACAGGAACATCTTTTTCGATGATACTGTATAAAAGTTGAACGGGAATTTCCAATGCCTTTACCCTTTAAAATGAAAATAGTTTATTTGTTTGTACAACCTAATTAATTTACATTAAATGTATTCATGTTGCTCATTAAAATCAATAAGCAAATTCCTTACGATAAATACAGGAAAAAGTAAACATTATGAAATTAGGGCGCCTAAGTTAAGAAACTTATGCTAAAAAATCACGTCAATAAATAGAAGAACGTTATTTATACAAAATGAATTATTCAAAAATAAGTCACATTATATGATGAATCTATAAGCTTTCTCAAATTACAATTATATCACGTAATTCCTTTGTACAGATTAGGTTCATATAGTTTGAGTGGCATTAGTATAACAATGCTATTCCCATGCTAAATGAAAGAATCGAAACTGCTTGAAATGCAATTATATTTTCTCCATTTTCAAGCATTATGGACTTTGCAATAGCATTAGTAGTTTCCATTAGGCAATATTGAGAACTCATTTAGACTCTTAGTTAGATCAAACCAATTTTCTTCTCTATAAACTATACAAAAACATTGCTCAAAATTTTTTATTATCGCATTTCCAAAAAGAAATAAACATCATATTAAACTATTTGTCACCAAAAATAGCTCAAGAAGTAAAGTCACTGTAGCTTCTGTTAAAAAAATAAATGAATAAAATAACAATTGACAGTCAAAATGTTTTATCTTTAAATTAGGTTAACATTATTTCTCTTAAATATAGTAATATACAAGTACAACTAAAATAGCAATTCAATACAACAACCGGTGTTTCGTTATCAACAATGTCGCAAACATTGTTTTTTCGACAGTAGTCAGTAAAAAAATGGGAGATTTTTTTTCCGTATTTTAAAAATAACTCACGAACCTATATTTTTGGAAAGATGACAATCAATGATTTTGTTTGGGACTTTAGAGGTTATATTTGAGCACAATGTGATAAAAATCGTAATGCTGATTTTGAGAATATAATAATATTTTTCTTATCACAACCACTTTCAAATTTTATCTTATCGAAAAAATTACTAACAATATCCATTTACCATTTTTCATTCAGTCCTTACGTTTAGGCTGAGAACAGTACACAGATAGACAGACAGACATACACACCAAAAATTACTTTTTTTAACTTGAATAAACTCAAAACTTGAAACACATTTTTGACCCATAACCCAACTTTCTCTATTAGCGTTAACATGACAAAGTAAAAAGGATAAAAATATGTATAATGCTGAGAACAAAAAACTTCTTAAAATATTGTTTTATTTACATAAAAATTTGTGTGGAAAAAATAGTTAGGAACAAAGTATTTAGGAAATTATATAAAATTATTTTGATCATCAAAAACATGTGAAGTGAGTATTTAGATCCAAAGATATAGGCCTAACACTGTCTAAAAAATAACACAATTACCTCTTTCACATTTACGTAAAATTAAAATTTGTTTTGAAGTTTTGTTTTGATTTCTATTAATCCGATTAATTATTTTAGTTACCTTTAATTAATATCCGTTATTCTTTATTTGTCTACATCTGTTTGGCCATAAGTGTAAAGTGTTTGATCGCTATGATTGAACATTGTCCAAGTATTATTGTACTATGTATCCGCGACACAGACGCACCAGATTTTATATATAAATAATATAAAATATACGATTAATTATATTACCGATTTGCATTTCTAAAGACGCAAACAAATAAAATCAATAACATGTATTATATAGGTTTTAATGTAGTTTTAGTAGGATTTAATTTAATATTGCAATTACCAAGGAAACCGCAAACAGATGCATACTTGCTTTAATTGAAGTTATGTCTGCTCTACTTCCAAGTTTCATTCAATAATCAACTCTTCTGTTCGATAGATGAGTACAATTCTATATCTACAAATGATTTTATTAATCACACAAAAAAGAATTAACTTAATTTTACAATAAAGAGTATTAGAAGAATAATACTTTACACGTACTTGGATGAGAATATTGTAGAATCATTTTTACATTATATGTAATATAAATACATTATATTCTAAATGTTGTTATGTATTCTATAGAATATATTTTGATAAATTGTATTGGGAGTAAGTGATTTATTTGAATAACATTATGAATACAGCCACTTGAAATATTGTATCCGTTACCTGTAAGCGATTTCATTCTTAATTTAAGATGAGTGTTTAGATTTATACTTTCCTATTGTTTGTTTTTTTTGTCGGAAGTATTACGGTAAAATACTTCATTTGGAGTTCCCCCCCCCCCTCCGTTGAAAGATTAACTTTTTTCGTCAGGTGATCGACTGCTTTGTTATCACTTAACCCCACATGAGGGGGAACCTATTGGAAGTTTATTAAATATACTAAAATAACTTTTACACATGTAAAAACTGTAACTATTTACCATTTTTGAAAAGCAAATATATATTTTATTTACGAATTTAATAATTTATACCATTAGTTTATTATTATATTAAGGTATTTGAGAATTTAATTATTAAAACTCAAGCTTTAACTAACTCACATTTCAGATCTTTCTATTGGACATAAAGGTATAAAACAACAAACTCTATATTATAAAACAATAAAAGTAAATCTCTAAGTAAATCGTAAAATAACTAGTGCAGTATATTAAATCTATCCTCACCTGTTTTTACAGTTGTAGCTCAAGCTTAGTTCCCGTAATAAATTGTACAACTGTAAAAGCTGTGGAAATAAATCCGTTTATACTGTTCTCTATTAAACATTGTGATTTAATTTTCTAAAAGGTAAAATATACCTCGTACATTGAAGTAAATATTGTTACAGTATATATTCCCATATTTTTGTAATACATAATAAGTAATAATATTGTAAATATTATTTAATAACAATGGACGCTTTTGTTGAGTTATATTTCCTGTAGCAATTAGTTAAAACAACCTTTGCATTTCTCTCACTTTGGTAGTGCTATTATGTGACTGGATGTTAAACTGAATGTATATAGATAGACCTTACAGTCGATTATAAAGTTTTACTTTGAAAGGGATACATTTGTTTACTTTCTTACTTTGCTTTCAGGGCCTCACTATAGTAAGTACAGGCTTAATTATCACGAGGAACCCTAGTGAGTGAGGGAGTGGGAATCTATACTTACCCAACCTTTAATAGTTTTAACGTAATATCAAATTTTACAATATTATTTCCGTATTTATTTTTTTTTTAATGAATTCCATTTTTACTGACTCGATTTAAACATGTGTTTAATCTTAAATTCAATACAAAATTATCCGTTAAAATATCAGATAATGTTTTCGTTGAATAACCTAACAGAAATTTCCTTTTTAGTACAGCACTTAGTAAAATCAATACTAACGAATTGTAAACAAAAAATTAAAAATATTACATAGATAAATGAATCAAATAACTACAGTAACAATATTCTTGCATTAAAACTTATTGTTTTACTTACCCAGTGTACGAAGTAAGGAGTAAGTTTGTTAATCTCAAAAAATTTCAATCTTCATATTTTTACTGTTCTTCCCGTTTCATTGCTTCAGTAATTATTTTACAGACGTCAATGACGTATGAACGTAAGGATGATAATTGCGACCAAAAAAATTGAGATAGCAAAATGAAATTTGGTATAGAGGACTGTAGTGTACTCATTCAGAACTATAACGAAAAGTTTTTAAATCAGTAAGAAAATGACAAAATGGCGGCTATTTTAAACATATCCAGCAGTGCTGAGTCACGACACAAACGTAGCGAGCTGTAGAGATTGTAAATATGTACAGCTACGAGGCCGTCCAGTATCGTGACACTGACTCGAGCGAAGCGAATTTTGCTTTTTTAATATACGAACATCTACGAGGCTCGTTAGGGCCTAACCGACTTCAAAAAATAGTAATACACACTTACCAGATTGAGAAAATTGTGTAATAACGGTTTTCAACATACCCTATGATCTGCCAATACAGTATTTCCTACTACGGTCGTTATATTTAGGAGATCTGTTTGTATTATATTGTATAATGAGAATGGGTAAGTACCATGATGACGCAAGTCAACTTCTATTAAATTTTAGGATAAAGAAATTAAAACGGAAAAGCATTTTTGGTGTGATTTATCAACTGTCAAAAACACTGTAAACGTGAAGAGTAGGAAGCAATAAGCGACAATATAGGACCATTGTAGTACTGTAACGAGTGGACTTGGCTGTACAAAAGGCTTTGTTGGAAAATCCAATTATTATTAAAAGGAAAACCAACTTTATGAGTGTTACTTTCATTCAATCTATAAAGTTTCGTCTGCAAATAATATATATTTTCACATTTATTTATTTTATTTATGGTATTTAAGTAGACACAGCCTTTAAAATTAACTGTTTTAAAGAGATATATTTATCACTTGCAAAACTTTTGTAAAATATACAACTAAGAAACAATACAAGGAAACAAACCGTTGGTTTAGAAGTGGTCAGGTTCACACAAAGATACGATCTATAAAGAAAGTTAAGTGATTGTAAAAGATAGTGACGTAGGTTTCATTTGAAAAGAACTTCGCACGTGAGGTTCACTATGTTCAAAAGTTTTTTTATTGACTTATTTTTATCGTCAGCCTTATGTTTAGCAGCCCAAACGTGTGGCCTAATTATTATTAAATTTGGTAGTTGTTCATATTTTGTCCACATATAGGGATTCAGTGTATTGTTATTTATTGTTCATTTTTTTAATTAATGGTAGAAAACTAGTGCAGTAAGATAAGAAACGCAAAATTACGAATTATATTAAAATTTTTACAATCTGATGTAAATTATTGGTTATAATTTCTCTAAAAATTCTGAGGCATAGTTTAGTGAGTAAAAACACAAAATGAAAATGAAAATTTATTTATACTGATCCAAATAAGTGTGAAAACAAAATGTATAGTTTATGATGAAGTGTCAAAAAACGAAAAATTTGCCCTTCGAGCTGTTATATACAACATAATATCTCAATTTGGGCTCTACCGATTTCTATCAAATTTTAGTGAAATTGTGTATACTTATTCAAATCCGTGTAAAAAAAAAAAAAAAAAAAAAAAAAAAATGTATAGTTTAGGATGAATTGTCAAAGAACGAAAAGATCGCCCTTAGTGATAATATATACAACGTAATATCTCAATTTGGGCTCTACCGATTTCGTTAAAATTTTCGTGAAATTGTTTATACTTATTCAAATCCGTGTAAAAAAAATGTTTAGTTTAGGATGAAATTTTAATATAGTTTTATTTGTAATGATCCAAATCCGCATGAAGGAAAGGAATAGTTCACGATGATTTGTCAAAAAACCGCCCTTGGATCTGTTAATAACACAAAATATCTCCAACTGTGCTCTACCGATTTCATTTAAAGTTTAGTAAAGTAAAATTATATTTATACTGATCCAAATCCGAGGGAAAAAACAAAATTAATATAACCTATATCTCAGGAATAATTGTCAAAAAACAAAAATTGAACTAGCCTCATAAATAATCAAATACATTTTAAACTCTATTTCAATCAAATACATTTTTACATTAGGTACTTGTTTATGACACACGAGAAGCAAGCTTAGACAGTTATTAAAATACATAACATGTATTTAAAGACTTTGTTCAAAATTAATTTTTAACGTTTTGTATAACAACTACCGAACTGACAAATTTTGTGATAATTAGTTTTACTTAGTTTTTATTAGGTTTTGTGATGGATGAGAGTGAGAGATTGTGCAATGCTTTTGCGTCATTTATTTAATAAAATCTTTAAAAACATTATTTTGAATTTAATATCACTAAATTAAATTACTGCAATGTTGTTTTTGAGAATATATTATGATCTTTAAAAAATGTAGTTTTGCTAGAGCTTCCTCAAAAAAGAAATGTAACATACAAAGGTTCCAATTGATGTATGAAGACCTTAATATTTGGGAAATAGAAAAACTAACTTTTCTCAACATATATGTAAGAATATTTTATATTCAACATTTAATTGTTTTAACGTCTTAGAACACAAATATTTTGTAAGGATATCTTGAAGTGTCCTTGCGTCTCTCCTTTATTTCACAAGTATACGTGTATTTATCCTTAACATCTTATTATAGCATTTTGTTATGACTGGCAATTTAAAAGATTTCAGAAATAAAGTGTTATATTATAAATAAAGAAGAAATTTTATGGCTCGTAAAAAGTAATGGTTTTCTCAGTCTGAAGTGTAAGATATTGCTAATATATTCTCGCCCTTTTTTTATTCACAATAATTGTCATTGCAGTTTAGTTTAAGAAATCTCCTCAACATTTTACTTATTCTGTATAAGAAGAATAGGATAGTTTTTATAATCGCAAACAATTTCAACATATGTTTTTTAATGATCTAAGCATTCCATCATGATCATAGGAAACCGTCAAACATGAAATTTGGTATAGGAGACTGTAATGTGCTTAAATAAAAACATACTGAAATTCAGAAAATATAATAGAAATGTTAAAATGGTTCTTAAACAGTTTTTGTTTATATATTGTGTGGTATTCAACTTATAATATGTTAAATTAGATAACAATTTGATGATTTTAATTCCACATGTATTAGTACCAACCTCATGTTTCAACAGTGAAAAGTAGCGAATTTATTGTCTAAAATGTAATTTCAAATCTGGACCTCCAGACAATATTGGATCGCATATTCGACACGACCATACCGAGTAGATAATGAATCCTTCAAGTACGTACAGAGTCAAGATTCGAGACACTGACAACTGCAAAGCGAGTGGAGGTTTTTGAATATCACCTAATTGACGTGTAGAATGATGTGATATACAAAATTACTAGGTTCTGAAAACAAAAACAAAAACATCAGTTATGTGAGTGTTTATAATACGTAATTTCTCAACATCGCCTCTAACGATGTCGATGAAACTTTCCTCAAGTAACATCCAAAGATCCAAACATCTCACTAAAAATAATCATTTAGTGACTAGTCAGTAAAACAATCAAACCTTTAACTATGTGAATGTTATAAAAGATATTTATTCTCAAATTCGACTCTCCTGATTTTAGTGAGAAGAATAATGAACCAAACATATATTATATGCAAATGTTTTGCTAGATTTAATAAGCAATTATTCGGTTATATTAATCAACTTTAAATAATGACTAATTTATAAATACAGACGAATCCCCATATGATTTTAGAGTCAGATGTGACGTCATTGAGTAGTTTGTTAATAAAGTATACGCTAATAATAAAAATATCAGGTTTGGCAATGACGTGATCAAAGTTACATCATTAGGTCATGGCGAAATGGTTGGAACTGTGACGTCACTGGATCTAAAACACCATAGTATTTACTTCTCTGCGTGTTAGAGATGTAATGAGAACAGATGGAACATTCTCAAGTTGCTAGAGCTGAATGTACGCTTTTCTTCATGTAGTCTAGGGTTAGAATCCTCTCTTTAAGTTTTCCTATCAGGTCTCTCTTAATCAACTCTTGTTCTCTTCCTACCCTGATGCTCTTGGTGTATTCGAAGGCAAGAGGTATTTATTTTATGGTCGTTTTAAATTTTTTTAATACGACGATGAGCAAGAGGTTTTTTACCCAGGGTAAAGGAGAGAAATCTAGTCTATACAATAAGTAAGTTGATTTTGAATTTATACTTCGTAGCAGTTGTGCTTTCCCTCTATTACAGTATTTTGTATTATACACTGTTGTATAAATTTATAGCGCGGAATGAAGTTAAATCTAGTTCATTTTAGTTACTTGACAGAATGTAATTTGGAATAAAACAAATTAAATTTTATTGCTAGGAAATGAAACACGTTTTGCAATGCGCTCTGCGATGTTACACGTTATAACTGTAAATTATGCATTTTGTAAAATCTAATTTTACAAATGTTATTGCAGAAATGTCAAGAACAACATCAATTTTAAACTTGTGACTTTATGAATCAAACATTTGTTATTCAAATCAATATTCTATTTCACAATGTTTAGTTTTTAAAATGGTAATGTAGATATAAAATCAAAAATTAAATGTAGGTTTATTTTTGTATTTTCTTTGTTTGTTTTTATATTCGTTTTGAGATCTTGATAAAACAAAAACATTGTCTTAATTATTATCAGTCAGCAGTTATTTCGTGAACAGTTCTACTGATTTAATTGTGAATGTAACAATATAAATACAATGGTATTCCTTTTCTGTTTAAGGCCAAGGAAAAAAAAAAATCTTCAAAGCCTAATAAAAATGAAAAAGACATAATCAATACCCTTAACTTTCGAATACTCTAATAGTGTTAGGGTAAAAAATGAACAAAAGTTGGCCAATAGGGAGCTGGAAATATGAAAGCAGAAGTCAGCTTGCACAAACTGTTTATAAAAATAAGACATATACGCTATACAGTACTTAAATATTATACTTGTAAAAATTTAACTATTAATAATAAATAGTGCAAAAACATTACACAATTTTTTCACTCACCCATCTCCAAAATCAAATAAAAACATAAATAAAAACTCTGTAAGACACATAAATTACGGATTTTCCCTACTTACCCCCCCCCCTACCAATCTGAAAATATTTGATTGATATTACAAATCTTTGCATCCTAATCACTTTTCTCTCAATTTTTACCACCAAATATTTTGCTCCGATTACTTTAGAATATTGAAAAAAAAAAAATATATATATATATATATAAAAACTCATTTGTACAGTCCGATTTGTAATTGCTACCTACGTGCTTTTGTAAATACAAAGAGATCGCTTGAAATCTTGTTATGAAATTTATACTTTGTATTATATTGTTTGTTTCTCAACTGAAAAAACTAGAATTATTTATAATTTTATATAAACAAATATTTTAAAAGTTGTGACATTTATAGTTGCATAATAAACTTCCAAAGCTGCAGACCATATCTCGAACTGAAATATGACCAACAGAGAACAATGTAGAGTCTTCTGTAAATCAGTATGTATATTAAATAATAACTGTAGAGAAATTAAATAAATAACCACAGAATTTTTGATAAAAAAAATAATAAATAAAATAGTGGCAAAAGAAAATATAAATATTTGTAAACAATAACAGTTTGGCTTGGAAGGGTTTTTTATTGTTTTTAGTTAAATAAATTTATTATAAAATTTGCAAAAAATAGAAGTTGTAAACTGTACAATATATATAATAATAATAATAATAATAATAATAATAATTGAAGAGGTAGATAAATATTTATCAAACAACAATAAATATTACATCCTGATAAACTAATCCTAAGTTAAGATTATATAATTACATCTATTATACATCTGGAAGAAAATAACCTCCGTTTTCATATATTTGTTGGGTTCATCTGGTGACTTCATGCTTTCTTAAAATAATTTATCATATAATTTAATGCATTTACGTCTACTCATCCACTTAAATTTGGTTGCACTACGGCCTTTTTAGCTGTTTATTCAGCCATGGTGACGTGCTTCTTTTCGGAAACATTTTACCTCATCGAGTTTCTGTAAATAACACATTTTAACACGTTTACGAACATTGAAACGAATTTAAAAAGTTTAAAACATTTTTATCTTTCTATCACCTTTAAAAAACTTGAAAACCTAAATGTGTTTAAATGTCTTATTTACAAAAAAAATAAGGTGTAATGTTAGCGAAAAGATGTACGTAAACATGGACGAATAAAAAGCCAAAACGGCCGTAGTGTAACCAAAAATAAGTAGATGAGGAGACGTAGGTACATTAAATCATACTATAATTTAAAGGCTATCCAGTAAGGTGAAGAGTATGTAACATAATTTATCAATTCTAACCAATTTTTCCATTTAATCATCCGTAGGTTTCTATAGTTATAAACTCGTTCCAAGTTAATATTTATTTCTAATATTATCAAGGACTAGACATACAGAAACAAAGTGATTAATGTGTTCCTTTTCTTTTAATTTGCTCAATTCACAGTTTTTTTTTATAGTATCAAAATTTGCCCCTAAATTTAAAGACCCATTTCATTTACCACTAAAAATTTAAATAATATATATGAGGGTTTTCTAAACTGTAAATTAGTTTTTGATAAATAATTTTGTTATTTAAATTTTTGACACAGTTAAATAATTTTTCTCTAAATTCGTTTGTTTAATCCACAAATTGGATTAATTCAATTTAACTTGTATACTATATCAAAACTTTAACAGCTTCAACTATATCCCTGTAAAGTGAAGTGTTCTTTTCGGGGTACATTTGGTTTGGTAAATTTACTACTATAATTAAGTAAAGAAATCAGAATATATTATTAGTAATAAAATAATTGTATTTAAATTAGACTATAACAAATAAAAGATATACCATCTATCAATAATTCTTCAAATGATGGCAGTTAACAAAATCCATGCCCTTTCACGACTTTACGTTGCTTTTGTAACAGAACAATTGTTAAGCGATAATGTAAATTGCGGCTAAACAGACAAAAGGCTAAAAATGAATATTTATGCGTTAACATAAAAGGGAGATTAGAACGATTATACGATTGTTCATTTGGAATTTATGTACACAATTGTGTTAATGATATAATTTAGTAAAACATTTGTGAATGCTTTGTTTTCATTTTAGGAGTAAGTCTGTTAACTGGGAGATTAACTCAAGTTAAACTCCTGACATAAAAATATAAGTTAACAAAAAAATAATTATTTAAAAAACAAACATATTTTTTTTCTTGTTTTTTTTGTTCTTGAAAGCCGAAAACTCCCTCTATCATCATCGTCTTAAAAAAAACGAAAAATTAACATGAAGTAGAAATCTCTAGACCTCAATACTGGAATAGCGTCCGGGTCTGAAAATAGTAATAATTGGAAGATATGAATATAAGGGTAAAGATTAAAGAAAAAGATCTTACCCAATACGCATAAATAAAGGTAAATATCAGGGTAGGATCCCTCCGGTATATAAGTGAGATCGTAAGGACTAATTAATATATCTCAGACTAATACACTTTTGATATTAGTGTAGTTTTCGTCACTTGTACAATTTTGTATTTTGGTTTCACTAAACTGGCATTCTACTCAGAATCTTCCTGACGTAATGAAATTGGCAAATCTTGTTAAAAAACTCTTGAACTTGGGAAAAGTTAACTCACTATATATATTTTTAATTTTCAAACACAAGGAAAATAAATAAATTGAATCTTACAATATTTACAGTTGTTAGCTTCTTAGATTTCATCCTTACTGAATTTTGTAAAGATATATTTCAGCTGCAAACAACTCAGTATTATTGACAACCGCGAAATTAATTGCCGTATAGAGCGCCATAAAAATATACAGCTCCAGTTTAAAAGAATTTTTTTGTCCCAAATATGATATGTTCCAAAGTATGAAGATAACTAGCAACAAGTTTTTGAATAATTACAATAATGTCTTTATTTAACACAAGTATCTACAAATAATGAATGTTATCACAAACCATGTTAAAGGTTCGTTTTTGTGTTTACCATGAAACTAATACAAATTTTCTCTTTCTTTATAATAATTCAATTTCCATAAACTATTTTTAAGAAAAAGTTTATAATCTTCAACAATTCCAATTTTTTCCTTTATATATCTTTTCTTTTTTAAAGGCAAAAACCTTTCGGTTAACATAGATTTAAACAAAAAGAAAAACACGAGCACAAATTAAAGACCTCTAGCCGTCTTAAACTTTAATAGCGTCAAAAAAGAAGAGAGTCGATCAAAAGGGACCTGATAGGGAAGAAGAAAAAGATGGAACTAATCAAAAAATGTATGATGAAAGATGTAGTATATCTTGAGCTTGCCACACTGACTTTAAATAATCTGTACAGAGTTACATTAGAGTTTTAAGTTTCCATAAGCTCTATAAATAATAATTATTAGTAACAGATAAGTTGATACCACAGACTATATATTTTTATTGACGTATTTATTAAAGATTATCAAGTACATTTAAAACATGATGAAATATAATTGAAACATAAAAACTAGTTTTATTTAAAAAGAATTTGTGTTTGTATTCAACAGAATTTATATTATTAATTGTACATTTCCTATTATATATATATATATATATATATATATATATATATATATATATATATTATATATATATAAGACTGTTCAACTATTCTGTAGATCTATGTTCCTTTTTTAGGTTACAAGTTTTTTTAGTTTTCCAACATAGCCAGCACTGGGTGACAATGGTATATTACTTTATTTTCTCTAAGTTTATTACCTGATAAAAGTAAGTTGATTTATACTTCCAAACGTCATGTATTAGTCTTATATATACAAAAATACCTAGAGTCTGATTAATACCATTGATTAAACACATTAAAACGGCACGTAATTAAATATATTTTTTAAATACTGCTTTCCATAAAAAGTAACAAATTGTAAATATGTCTTAAAAAAACAAGATTTAATTTCTAAAAACGAATTATTGTTATTAGTGGAAAAAGGATTTAAATTGAAGTCACTAAAATGGGTATATATACAAATTACATAACAGTAAACCATTTACAATACAAATTTGGTTAATTGCAGTACGTTTAATAATCAAAATAATTAGTTTTATTTATGACATTTTTTTCTCCAAATTTTCATTAGAAGACTAATATGTGGCCAATTGTTATAAATTTCAAATTTTAATTTATTGTTCTAAAAAAGTACATAAATTTCATAAAAATTAGTTAAATGTAAACAATAAACAGTAAGAAAACACTGCATCATACTTTCTCACTCACATTTTCCAAAATTCAATAATAAAAATCTAAAATAAAGCGACACCAAATATTTATCTTCGGTAGTTGTCATCAAAAGATGCACCATGGAATAAATCAAAAATAAATAAAATAAATATCTAAACCTGCTCTTCTTATGCCGAGCGTAATACGCAATCATCATCGTAAATCGCATTTGATTTGACAGCTGTCGTTACATTTTTTATTACGTTTAATGTTTAGGGAATATTTTAGAAATACACAAACACAAACCTACTCACATATACATAACAGTGACACACATATCCATGTATTACCCTCAACAAGCGCTAGTAAATCTATTTATTACATTATATAAAAATTATGTTGTTAATAAAAATTGCAAATCAATATGCATTGTATAATAAAATAATAAAACAGTACTCTAGAAAGCAATAAAGTATGTTACAGTTCAGAACAGAACTCGATTAAAATAAATTCGAACACAAACGACGCTTGAATTCAATTTGTTCTAAAGATTATTTGTAACTAAAACAACAGTCAGTGTCTGGGAGGAATTACTTGACATCGTAAGTTACAATCACATGACAAAATACAATTTAAAGTTTCTTCTTTCGATAAGTCACAAATTGATTGACAACCTAGTGATTAAGTGAGTTACGTTTCAAATAGGAACTAACAATATTATTCTGTCAGTTGCATTTTAATTATTAAAAATAATATTTGGGGCGATCATAGTACTTACCCATCCCATTATAAAGCATTACCTCTACATTTAATGCACTTGTATTTTTAAGTTAGTCTCATGAGGATTGTAAGAAATTTTAATTGTGTTTTTAGATAAAGGAGTTTTACCAGTAAGGTAACATTTTTTAAACAATTGTTATTCTGGTTTTTTGAACAACGTAATTGTGTATATCTTTACAAAAAGATATGAATATATTAAAAATTCTAAGGTCGCTACACTCTTGTATGTGACTCGGATCTGCTCGATCTCCTAACTATATAAGTCTTGCGAGACCAGAGTTTGAGATTACGTTTTTGAAAATTACTTTATTAATTTTTATTAGTGTAGAGGTCGCGTTGGTAACATTACATGCAGAATCGAAATACACTAATGTTGTATCTAATTTAGTGTGTTATGAGTAGAATAACACATCACGACATATGTAATAGTATGTGTTAACAGTATTTAACAAAATACTGTTCAAATAGCCGTATCTTTTGAATTTTTTTCGATTTGTGTTTAAATTGTGTGACTGATATCATGCTTACGAGTCGTCAACGGCAATGATGTTAAGAATAACAACAGGAAGGCTTGTCGAATATCGCTTCCTTGAGGCATAAAACGAGAAAAGGAAAAATGATGTTAGACAATTTTCCGATTAACAAACCTACTTTATACTTAGTATGAAGGGTAAGTAAAATAAATATAATAGAGAATTATTTTATTACTGCTTGTACTATCGGATTTAGACAGATTTTAAACAAATAAATGTGGGTATATTGGGTCATGTTAAAAATTATAAATTATGAGTTACGGCGGAAGAAAAAAGAAAATTATCTTTATGTTCTTTATTGATAGTTTTCCATTAGCTCATAAATTTTTGTTTGATTTTAATTTTTAAATGGAATTTTTACATACAAAAATGGTTAGAAAATGAATAATTAGTCTTATAGAATACAATAAAACTATACACACAAAAACATAATTAAATTTATTATGTGTATGAAACACTAATATTACTCGACTAGCTCTTCATAGTGTAAATAATAATTTTATTACAGAAAATTTAAAATGGATTAAACAAAATTTATATCAAAATGCATAATAAATGTTAAATAAATATATTTTTTAAAGTACCGTAAAGTAATAATAAAATGATTTCAATTATGGTTCTATGAGTCCAAAACATGGTTCTTGGATTGTATTATGGATGCTAAACGTGAACGAAATTTGATCAAAATCATTACAGTCAATTTTTAGAAAATCGTTGTTTTTATTTCTGCTCTTTTAGAAGGTGTTCCTAAATTTTAGTTATAAAAACAATGAAAAAAGTCCACCCCCCCCTCAAATGCCCATGTGTTTGATTAAAATCGGTCCAAACGATTGGGTTGTAATCACTGCACATAAGACAGACAGATAAATATTCTTTCAAAAACCACTGCTTTTGATTCAGAGGATAACAAAACAGATATATCCACAAAAACATTTATCTGTATCACTTAACCTTCCCCTGTATATATGTGCGATAAATTTACACGTAATAAATTTATTGAAACTCATTTCAAAATTAAAAGTGCTAATTAAGAAATTTGTAAATAAGTTTATTGCTTAAGCAAAGGTTTAATACGTTTATGAACTACGTATGTAGTTTGAGAATGAAAAAAATAACATGTGTGTAACAGGCTAAGGAGAAATTTAAAAGTTTGAAAAAAAGTTTAATTAAATACAAAGCGAAATACAAATTTGGTAAGTATACTTCTAACTAGTTTACGATGGAAATACAAGTTTTAACGTCAATTACCAATTTAGTTTTCCCTGGCAAGGTAGCTTAGAAATTTAATTTACAGAACCCTACAGAGTCATGCATATATTCTGCCTTATTAACAACAAAAACTAAACTTCTTTGTTTCAGATAATAATCGTGGAGATATGCATTATTAACGGGTACAAACTGCATTCATTATATTGACATATATTTGAAATCCGTGTTAATAAAACGAATGTATTTGTTTATGTATGTATTGTTCTGTTTGTATTGTGTTACTACAACACAGGATATTTGATTAACCGATTTTTAAGTCTTCACTCACAGCATTTCTCGAATTGATTTATGTGACGTCTAAAAATCGATGTTGAACATTTCAGACATTAAGAGTCCAAAAAATGTATTTTTGAGAATGACGCCTCTCACATGTCGTGTATCAAATGATGTACAACCAAATCCCGTAGACAATTTTAATGTAATCGATAAAGTTTTGACAAATTTTAAAGTATAGGATTGTTTTTGTAATTTAATAGTTTGGGCAAACTTTTCTAATTTCATATCGTACATTCAATGCTAAAATACAAAAAATAATTATACTTTAATGAACGTCTAAACAATTTTAATGAATAAATAAAATACACTAATTTTCACACTACATATAAGATGTATTTTGGTGAAAATAAAAATGTCTTAGATAAATTATATTCAAACTTTAAGAAATTACAATTTGTCTTGTTCAATGTTTAATTTTTGTCTTTTTGTTATAAATTTTTACAAGTGTTAATGGTCTGATTACTATTTATACTTATAGCCTCATCTCACAAAAACTAATACAACCACGGCTTCACATATAAAAGAACTTAGAACAAGACTTGGTGGGTATTTATTGTTGTTTGTAAAAGGTTGTTGAAACTTTCAGTGATATAATATACAATATTAAGGGTAACTATGATAAAATAATAGTGTAGTGTTTAGTCATACATTTTTTTAGAAACATTCACATGCATTGCATAGTAATACATTAGAGGCCTTTTTTTTTAAAAAAAATGTTCAAACCACATGGTTTGTACATACCATGCAATATTTATAACAACAGTTATGTAATCTATTTGTTTTTCTATAAAATTATTATTACGATTTTTAGTGTTAGAAATGTAAAATTCAACTAAAACCAAATCAGATATTCTTTTTATAAATGTATATATTTTACAAAATGTTAGAACATAAATAAGGGATTTTTTTCTTCTTTGGTTATACTAAAACCATTTTTAAGAAACTAACTTGTTTTGCTTTAATAAAATATTCGTGTTCTTTCTTTAGTTATTGCTTATGAAAAGTCATGTTATAAATAATTGACGAACTCAGGTTACTGGAATTAATCTTTGGTAAAATTTTATATGGACAATTATTATTTGCAACTTTTCTCTTGTATGTAAAACTGAAAATGAGGAGCAAAAATGAGATTTTAATTAAAGAGAGTGAACATATTCTAAATACATTGTAGAACAAAAAGAAGAAAAACAAATAAAAATTAAATTATTGTTAATTTTAACAGTTATTACATAAAAGTTTTCTTTTCGATGAAACACAATTAATAATTGTTTATTAACAGTAAGGCTAACCATGCAACTTAGCCATTTTTCAATGTTTATACAACACGACTATCGGGAAATATAGAGTTTGATGTGTTAATTTTTAATGTATTTTTTAACATCTTATGAATTAAATTTCAATCTTAACCATTGTTAGTGGCAATCAATTTTATAATTTCAGTTCTTCATAAAAATCAATGGTATATTTAGGGACTTTAATGAGACGATGCAACATGCTATGGAACGTGGCAATCCTCCCTAGGCCTATTCTGTTGTATTTATAAGATATCTTGTATCTTAATTCTGTAAGGAGCTTTCGACAATACAGTAGCTAGCGAAACCTAGATCGGCATATCTCAATTAAAAAATAATAGAGTATAAATCTTTTAATTTATTTATTCATAAAATGGAATTCTACCATGTATCTACGGTCGGTAGTATAAGTTTGTAAATATTAAGGTTACAATAAATGTATAAGAACGTTTTAGCCTAATTGACTTCCGCAACTATTTTTATTTCCGAAGTAACATTATAACAACATAACGGTTATTAATAAAAACAATAAACAATAAAAACAACATACGGTTATTATAATAAACAGAAAGTCTACCAATACAAATTGCTTCTAAATAATGGAAAATGTCCTATTAAAAACGCCAAAATGAGAGGCTCACTTATAGTGTACAACCCTGAGGTATCTACACATTTCTTCATCTAGACTTTAACTACATTCTTCTCTTTCATTTTCCTATCCAGTTTCTCTGCACGTACTATTCTTTCCTTCAACCCATATATCACTTCAATGCTGAGGTATTTATTGTATTCTTTTTTCTTATTTATTTTCAAAAAAAAATCGCCTTTAAACCACAAGTGAAAAAATATCTTTCAGTGTTCATTAATCCTATATTATTTAAAGCTATTTTTTTAGTATTAATTGTTAATTTAGTTATTCGCCTTGTAATAATTTATCATTGTTTTTTAAAATTTAATTAAAGTTTATATATGCAAATACCCTACAATTCAGACTTTTATTGTATTTATATTGAATGTATACAAAATGGAAATCAGGGTGTACATTTAAACTTTAAAAAATATCTAAGTTAATATGATACGAATTTTTTTATCGCTTAATTGTAGTGTATGAAGAAAAAGTCCAGTGTATATCATAAATCAAATAAATTTGCAGCACGGAACTACAAAAAACACAATTTACATTTGAAAAAAGTATTTAAACTACCATTACCAATAAATCATTGGTAAGATCGTTTGAATTGGAACACATAAATATAAATTTATCGATCTAGCAAAGTTAGACAACTAGTTGTATCTAAAGTCGTTATTAATTAATTTTTTTAAAGACTAAGATGTATTTTATAAAGTTTAATCATAAAGTTTTTATTTAAGGATTATGTTTTAAACAATAAGCAACTTTATCAATACAAAAATCAAGTATATAATTCCTGTTAAAGCTTGACATCACAATTATATTATATTTTGTTGTCTGTATTTATCATACTTGCTCCTTAATGTAGTACACGTTTTATATTAGATCTTTCAATAGATGACCTAGTCTGAAGAACCAACAAAACTATAAGTTGACAAAGTTGGCGATGTTGTAAATGCTAATGATTTGTGCTGCAAGATAACGAATTAATTTTATCCTCTGGATAGCTACATCCTGCAACTTGTGCGAAGTTCGTAATTCATACTTAGAATTAAGTAGGTCTCTACCTTGTATCAGAGGTAAACTTTATATTAAGTTCCTACAGTCGGGTTCCAACAACTACTTTGCAATTAAATTGATTAATTTAATCAATTGAATTAAATTAATGTAGCTTATGTAATATCCCAAATTACATTGATTTTGAAAATTATTTCGTTTAATATGAAGGGGGTGGCGAATTAAATGAAAACAATGTAACATTTATAAATTGTATTAGGAGTATATGGTTTTAAAAAGTTTATATCCTTACATATTATTTGTTTGTCTGTACATATAACTAATAACAACCTGTTCATATTAAAAATTACGATTAATATAATTGTATTATGTACAAAACACTGACATTTACAATTATAACACTTTGAAGTTTATACAAGGTAGTAACTTAACAACTTAAATATACAAAAAGTAAACTGTCTTCAAGCCAAGTGTTTGACATTCTCTTGAAATTCCAGACCGTTAACTGAACACCTTGCTTGACATTGTCACGTTTACTAATACTTATACATGGTACAAATATTCTGTTCGATTCTATAAAATATTGACAAGAAATATTACTAAATAAAATAAAATATGAATTATGTCATATATATAAAGTTAGACTTCACAATGACCATTTAAACGTATTAAAGCTCGTGAATTTTATTTTATTTTAGTTATTCATTATGTATGTTTATTATTTGAAAATAATTTTTATAATTAATATATTTTTAATAAACTTAATTACAAATTTGTGATAAAAATTACATTTAGCACAGTACACACATTTAGCTCAATCTAATGCAATATTTTTCAGCCAGAAAAATATTGTTTCTAAAAATATTCAGGTTGTTCGGAACAAGTTATAGTTTCACATTCTTAGAAAATATTCGTTTCCTGAATAAAGGCGTTATGCGTTTTAAAGAAGTTTTGTGACAATTTTTGTTTATTGGTTTTATCTATGCTGTATATTGGTTGAATGTTATGGTATACTCTGGACCACAAGTAATAAACATGAAAAACATTTTTTCCCCCGAATAGTTTAAAAAAAACTGTTTCATAACACGTACATTGAAATGCATTAATTATATTTCTATGTAATGTTATTACGTTACACATAGCACAATTCTAGGACGTCAGTACGTCCTAACTAACTTTGAGGCATAACGATCTGCGGTTAACATTTTTCATTTTATATATTGTAGTAAAATATTGGTAAGTGACATAAAGTGTTAAATTTCATTCCAACATTCATATTACATGTCATGAGGGAAAACAATAATAATGTTTAAATGTTTCTTTTTTTTTATATAGATTTTTCGAGTTTTCGAAGAACAAAAACTTTTTTATTGGATTTCATAACAAAGGTTTTTTATGTCAACAAAGTTTTTAATAGTTGAAAAATTACAGTAAAACATCATTATTAAAATATTTGTCGTTTAAATAATTTTCTGTCGTTACGATAAAATATATTTTTTAAAGTAAAATAATAAAATAACAAAATATTTATTTATATAATTTATTTAGTAATTTTATTTATTTATGTTTTTACCTGTACTGTCCTATTAATAAGCACTCTCCTACATTTTACATAGATTTTCTAAATGTGGTTATTTAATAAGAAAATTTCCTAATTTCAGAGCTATTGAAATATTCAAACTTAAAAAAATAAAATAACAATATCATTTATTTAAATCTCAAAAGCAAAATCAATTAGAAAATACAACTCATTTAATGATTTGAAATATACCAAATTACCTCCAAATATAACAATGATATTATGATTACAACCAAATGAATGAAAACTCAATTTTCCCCAAAACATTTTTTAATAATTAAAAAAAAAACACGATGACATCTCAATGACTATGTCATGATTCTCAGTTGCTACTTGCACACAAACTAGCACATTAAAATGTTGTTTTGTATTTGTGTTGGACAAATAAAGTGATTTTTTGAAGAAAATGTGTTTTAATTCATTTGATTATTGAAGTGCCTACAAGTGAAGGTCATTAAATTTGATTGAAATGATTGTTTCAGAATCAAATATATCCCTAAAATTTTTAAATACTATAAACATATTCTTTACTTTCTGCCATGTTAAATGCGTCATAAAAGTTTGTTTTTGTAAAATTAGAAATTAAAATTTGTTGTATAACTTGTAGTTGATGTATTTTAATATAAATTTAAAATTTCGATGAGTAATATTTTAAAATGTAATTTAAATCAAAAGGATTAAGTATATTATTACAATTTACCAAATACAGTATCAGTTTATAATTGTGAACTTTAAATGGTTTAATATTTAAAGTGTTTATGTTTGTAGTTTATTTCTGGGACTAAATATTTGTTGAAACAGATGGGGGATAAATGTTATATATGTACTACACTTGTTAATTTGTGCACCATACAGTATAACAGTAATGGTTTTATTTTTAAAATAGCTGGTGGCCCCTATTTCACCTAGGAATAGTTGAGATAGTTTTATAAATAAATAAATTTTTTAGCACAACCCCAATGGTGGTGCTATGGAAATAAAATGCTCAAATACACAACACACCAATTTAAAACAAATCAAAATAGACACATTAATATCAAAGATGTAATAGTTGTTTGGGGGATAAAAACACCCTTGGAGTGATAAATTATCCAAATCCTTTCTTAGTACGCGTTTACAGACCTGCCCCAAACCTTGTTAAAAACTCACAGCTATAAACATACGGTTATGACTTTTTTGCATATAGATATTGTAAAAACATAATTAAAAATATTTTAGAAGATAGTTATTTAATTGGGGATTAGATTAATAACCGTAATCATCAAAACTAATATTAAAATATAAAACTATTTGCGTCCATATCTTTATTTTCAATTTATAAACAAAATGTGTTTTTTATATTTTCCATTTAACCTTTTATTGTACAAAATACGTTTATGTATACATTTCAAGAGAGATTACAATAACACATATATATATTTTAACTAAACATTTTAAATATTACTCAAAACAAGAGACATCCAATGGACAGCAGCTCGAATCAACGCCCAAGATAGAAAAGGATTGAGATCCCTCTGTGAAACCTCTACACCTACCGGTAGATGAGGACCGACTAAGTAAAGTAAATCAAGTATTAAAGGAGCGACGCGTGTAAATAAAGAAAAGAATTCTAAAAATGCACAGTATATCGGAGATTTTTTAACCATTTCAGTTGATAATTAATATCACTAAAATAATCTGTACAGACTTTCAACGATTGTAATACCATGTTGAAACATATTTATATTTATATTTTATGTGCGATTCATACAAACAAATGTCAATACAAAACGTTACAGATTAACATAATTACAACATGTTTCACATAATAAATACATGCATTTACCTCAATTTGCATGGATATGTTTACAGAATAATTTAATTACATTTATTGTGTAATATAAAATCTTAATGTTCAGTATTCATTGCACAGCTCGTTGAAATATCAATGAAACTAATTAATTATAAAAGACAGGTTTAACCATATCTCGAATAAATTTATAAAATTAACACAATCAACTGTATGTTTTTATTTATTTTTTTTTTAGAAAAATTGAAGAACGGAATTGTGAAAGTATTACCCATCAAGTTGTAAGATATTGTATTTTCCAAAAGGTCATATTATAAAAGATCATAAATGCTTAGTTTTATAATTATTCCAGAACTGTAATGGTTTTTTGTGTGGTTATTTACTCTGGTTTAGGTTATAATTCTTCAAAATTAAATCAAATTTTAACGAAGTCTGTAGAATGGATTTTGAGAAAATACGTATTATAACAGCTATATAACACATTTTGCGGATTTTTAACAATAGCTCACGATTACCGATAATAATCACGCATTTTTTTGTGAGATGTTGGTTGACCAGCACGTTTTGTTTAGGTCCTTAGAGGCTTGAGAAAAAAGAAAAATGTGTTGCAAGTAGTTTTATCAAATTATTAATATAGTTTCTTCCGACATTGGCCATTTGTATAATAAAAACGAATAATAAACTCAATAAAATGTCTGTTATTAAAGAAGGCAAAAAGACATAATTCTATTGGATGAAGAGAGTTTGTCAGAACTTGGAACAGATTGATTTACAGAAGAAGAGATTAACGATAAGGATTGGGTCAGTAGGAAAGTCGCAAATGTAAATGATCTGACAATAGATAAACCTCAAACAAGCAAAAAAAGAGAGTAATTTCCTATGAAGAAGTCAGAGGATGAAACTTTATTGACAGAAAGAAAGTGAAGTTTTGTACAAAAGTTCATAGAAGTCTTTATCGATCTAATAAACAACAACATAATATAAACATGAGCAATCCATCATTTTTAAGTAATTTTAAAAGGAGAATAAGAGAAGATATTTTGAGTAAAACTTAATTTTGTGGTTTTTTAATCTTATTAAAGCTACTCTCTAATTGGTAAAAGAAAATTTAAAAGACACAAAATCTGCATACATCCGAAATTTTATGAAAGGCGCTCCAAATTATTCATGCGAAAAGCAAAAGGCATAATTTCAAAAACAAGATTTTAGTAACATGAGGAACGTCAATACAAATACATCCACAAAAAACCGATATCCATTTTTTATTCCATCACATAACTTTCTTAAGTAAAGTCCAGACTGTTTTTCACTTGATGTTTTATCAAACATATACTAGATTATATTTACTAGATTTCAATAGAAGAAAGCTAGAATATCCAGCAGTAACAGGAACTGGTCAGGGTGTATTTGAATAAAACAAAACAACAGAATATATCGGAGTCAATATTTCTTGATAGAAAGTATGGAATTTTAAATTTGTAGTGATTTCATCGGAGCGCTCCGTTATATGAGAATCGTCAAGCCACGGATGAACGGTCAAGATAATCTTTTAAAATATATTTTATTAGGGGTTTCATTAGGAAAAAGTAACATTGGAAACCATAGGTAGAGGGAAAGGAGCGTTGGAATCGTAACTTAATAATTTAAATAGATTTTTTTTGTAATAAAATTTCATTGTGTATAAACACACTCATGTATGCCTGTGGATATAACAGTATGAGACTGTAAAAGTAATAAATACGGAGTTGATTTAAGTGATAATAAAAAGGAAAATCCCTTTTATTTTCATAGTTCTTTCTTTTTATCGACCTTATTCATATGGGACTCGTCATTTACCATCGTAAAACAATTCTTTTCCGAACCCTTCGTAAATCGTCTTACAAAATGAAAAAATAAAAGTATTTTTTTTACATATCAGTGTCGAGTTTTGAGTGGATATATCCCAGCCTTTTTAAAACGCAATCTGTGCTACAGGTGCAACGTTTCACAGCCCAATTTAGCCCTATCGATTAAATGTTGAACAATTTAGAGTAAATCTCCAAATCAATAAACCTAAAGTACAAAAACATTGTACCGTTTTCTGAAATCTCAAATATTATATGAAAAAATGCATATCCTTAGTATTCATTAAAATTTATTATACCCGGTGTTCCACGAAGAGGTCACTATTTTAAAATTGTTATGTCAAACATATGGAACATTCTACATACTTAACACTTTACAGTTATGTTATATAGGTATGTAAAAAAACTTTGACTTTAATATTTCAATTCTATCAAAACAAAATGGCGGATTAAAATAAAGAAAATTGATCGTGTGGATAGAAAAACTTCCTCCCACCCTGCATTTTTTTATTGCTTTTGAAAATGAACATGATGGGATAAAGTGTTTGGTGAAAATGCTGAATGGTATGAAGCAATTGTGTTCCCAGATGAAGTAACATTTTACCAAACAGGATCTATAAACAGGCATAATTGTAATTATTTTAACTCACAAAATTCACATATCTTACATGAAGAGGGATTGAAATCCACTAATTGAAGGGTATAACTGTTTGGGATGTCGTCAACAAGGATTTCGTTATATATTATGACATATAGCATCACACAATGCCTGGAGGCAGATACGTATCATTATTAACTGATCAAATAGTTCCTCATCTTACTCGATCGGAGATGAGGAACTTTTTCCTTATTTACAAGATGGAGCTCCTCCTCATTATGCTACTGTGGCCAAAGTAGTTTTACTTCGAGATCTTCCAATTCGTTGGATAGGTCATAGCAGCAACTTCATGAAATAGCCTCTAAGATCTCCAGACTTGACTGTAGCATTTTTTTGAAATAAAAAGTTTATTCTCACCCTATAGTAACAGAAGACGAGTTACTGTTGATACCGCGGCAATTTTTCAAAAATGCATATGCCTCGTTTTTGTTTCGTTGTTATCAGTGCATAGCTATGGATGGAGATCAATTGGAATAAAGTTCAAACTTGGATCAATAATAATTTATTACTGTTAATTTTCCATGAAGTACGCAATGTACCACTTGTACATCGACCGTGCTATTGGAATCTATATAATATGTTAATCGCCAAGCTACATAAATGTAGGGCACCACTTGTACATTGACCATGCTCCTGGAATCGATAAAATATGCTAATCACCAAGCTACATAAATGTAGGGCAAATGTTTATGGGAAAAACTGTGCAAAATCATTGCACAAAAATTACCATTTCGCCATACCCAAAACCAAATAGAAACTGTTACTAACAACGTCATTTCCATAGTTGTCAATCAAAAATTGAAAATCTACCATGGACCCATTGTTTGTAAATATATATTAAAAATAAGAACTTCAACTTCCTTTACCTGTGCTATTAATAAGAGAAAATCTAGTTTTAATGACAGTGGTGAAGGCTCCTTATTCAGTTATTTTTGAATAATTTTACTTTTCGTTTCATTTTCCCCATTTCGATTATATTATAACGAAATCTGTACAGTTGATTGTGACTAACTACTTAATTCAATTAAATGGCCGATTTTCCTTATCAATAAACATTTATGCAGTGTTATCCTGTGTCTTGTGTTCTTCTCTCTCGACGTTTGTGTTTTGACTGCTCAACGTTCACTTCAGTTCCTTTATCAGATTATTAGTTACAATTCCCTAGGTGCCGTTACAGTTTTTCGCATATTTCGAGTTCTATGTTTGTTTCTTGATAACGGTGGTTGATTGATACTCTCGAAACGTCGTGTATTACGCTCTATATACGCAACATATTACCGTCACTTAATCACGTAAAGCCGATTATACGTCATTTCATCCGTGTTTTTAATTACCAAGTATATTAAGTATGGCCAAGTTTGTTAATCGTCAAAAATATTGAATACGTTTATTGACTGATCTTACCATTTCATTGCCTCAGAAAAAGGAAAATAACAATTTTGGCAAGTCTTGCATCTGTCGTGTTGTAGGCGTCTGTACTTAAGCAAGATAGTGGTAAAATAATTAATTTAAAAGCATGAAAATTCAATAGGGGACTATAGTGTTCTCATATATAGTTCTATTGTAATTGAATTGGAAATGACGAAATGGTGGCAGCTTTAACGATATTTAGCTTCGAGCCCCGCCATTGCTGAGCCACTGACAGTGCGAAGCGAGTCGATACTTTTTAATATACATCTATATGAGGCGAGTTAAGCTCTAGCCAATATCAAGAAAGTAATGATGTAAGTTAAGCGAAACTGTGCAACAACTAAATGTTTTAAATAAAACGTAACTAGCCGGTGATAAAACTTCTTGATCTAACAATGCAATTTAACACTTCTTTCAAGAACCAAGAAAAGAATACTTTGGTATTACATTTACAGGATCAGCTTGTATTATTTTGTACGATGACCTGGGTAAGTACCATGATGGCGCCCCTTATCTAAACAGATAAGATGTGAAATATACATACAATTACCTACGAGTATGTCTTTACAATACCAATTGATTATGGGTTGATAGTATATTTTGTACATGTTTACAAATTTAATAGTTACAAATAAATTTGTAATAGTGTTTACTTGACGTTTACAATATTGAATGAATTATTTGAATATCGCGACTTACCTAACTGATACTTTATGGGAATACACAGGGATTTATGCATTCAGAATTACAATAAATGATAATTATTACTAATTCATTAAATTTTCATCAAAGATTTAGGTTCAAACCACAGAGGTGTCATCATTGTGTAGTCTTAACGTTCAATCTATTATTATTTACATAACGATAGACACAATATTTCGTACTAAGAGAGATGAATGTTAGATCTTTCACAATCCTTATTATTAAACAAATACAGAATGGCGTAGGCTTTTACTTACTCGTTGTAAGGATAGTTCGGTAATTATAAACAATTTACGGCTAAGTTTTTTTACTGATTTACAAATTTCATAGACTCAGGAAAAGGAAAAAGCTATTTTCGACATAGAGTCCGTCCTTCGTCCTATTTGTCAGTACGTAAGTACGATAACGATTATGGAAGTTAAGATATGGAGATAAAATGCTGTATAGTGTATTCATATACAAAGCTCAAAAAAAATATGAGTTCAGAAAATTGAATTTAAAAAGTGAAAATAAACATATTTCTTAGATAGTAGGTGTATTTTTTTACGTGTAAACACTAAAATAGATCAAAATTTAACGATTTCAATTCTGCATGTAATGTTACTTATCTTTCTATAGTGTCAAATAAAGAAGTTACTGCTACAAATTTAATTTTCAAAGTTTACCTTTGAAGAAAACATCACATTTTCGTATTTATGTATGAGATAATTTGTGTAATCTATTTGACCGATTATTTGTTTTAGTATTTATGCATGAGAATGTTTGTGCAATACCTTTGACCGATTATTAGTTTTAGTATTTATCTTTGTAAAAGTTTGTGGAATATTTTGACAGAATATTAGTTAAGTATGTTTGTGTGAAAAAGTTTGTGCATATGTTTCACCGATTATTAGTTTATTATTTATGTGTGAGAAAGATTGTGCAATATTTTTGAGCGATTATTACTTTTAGTATTTAAGTGTGAGAATGTTTGTGCAATTTTTTGACTGATTATTAATTTTAGTATTTATTTATGAGAATGTTTCTGCAATATTTTGACAGAACGTTAGTTTTAGTATTTATGTATGAGAAGCTTTGTGCAATATTTTTGACAGATTATTAGTTATAGTATTAATGTATGAGAAAGTTTGTGCAATATTTTCGACCGATTTTTAGTTTTAGTATTTATGTGTGAGAAAGTTTGTTCAATATTTTCCACCGATTTTTAGTTTTAGTATTTATGTGTGAGAAAGTTTGTGCAATATTTAGACAGATTATTACTGTAGTTTTCTTATTTATGTATGAGAAAGTTTGTGCAATAATTTTGACCGATTATTAGCTTAAGTATTTTTGTATGAGAAAGTTTGTGCAATATTTTACCATTTATTAGTTTTAGTATTTAAGTATTAGAAAGTTTGTGACGCTTGATTCCCATTTACCCCATGCTAATAGTATTCTGTACCTGGTGCACCTAAAGAAGTTTACATTTTTTTAAAGTTTGACAATTAATTATATAGTTTTAATTGTATTTTTATTTTTTTTTGCAGATTCATTATGGCAGCACATTATTCAACATCGATGACATCAATAGAAAAAAGTCCAAGTGTTTTTTGAGTGTTGTATTAAAAAGACTAAAACAGTGGTGAACAGTGTATATATTTTATTTTTCATTGTTATTTTAAAACAACATTATATATATATATATATATATACATATCTATATATATATATTTACAAGTTTGTTATATCAATAAATATTTTAATTGAAATAATTGGGTTGCGTTTTATTTTTAGGAGTTACCAATACTTTTCCCACTGTAAAACGTATATTTATTTATATACAAAGTTCAATTGCTTAGTTGAGTACAACACATTCCTACATTTAAACAGGAAGTATCAGGAGAATATAATGTAAAAAGGGGGTCAATGCCGCTGGGACTCAATCATTAGAGTTGCCATGAATATTTCAATACCAATAGACCTCCTAACAACTTCTATTCACTGGGTATTAAGATTTTGTGTCTTTTAAAAAGCATCGAGAGAATATAATGTTAAAAGAGGTCAATGCTGCTGTGATTCCACTATTATAGTTACCATGAATCTTTCAATCCCAATAGACATCCTAACCACTTCTATTTTCTGGATAACAGGATTTTGTAACATTTCAACGTGTCAGGAGAATATATGGTTAAAAGAGGTCAATGCAGCCGTGATTCAAATATTATAGTTGCCATTAATATTTGGTGAAGGGCAGGGGGTGGGGCAAAAAGAGAGGGAAGGCAAGGGGCGGGGTGATAGTGGGGGCGGGACAAGGAACGGGGCTAGAGTTTGGGAGGGGCAAGGGGCGGGGAAAGAGTTAAAGTAGATGGGCAAGGGGCGTGGTTTAAGTCACGTGGTTACTCCCACCACTCTTTTCTTCAAATATCCCCGTCTCTACTGACCTCCTATCGAATCATATTCACCTGATAACAGGATTTTGTCTCTTTAAAGAAATATCAAGAAAATATAATGTTAAAGGAGGTAGATATCAACTGCGATTCTGTTTTCAATTCAGATAGACCTCCTAACAAATCATATTCACCTGATAACACGAATTTGTCGTTTTACCACAGTATTCGGAGAATATAATCTTATAGGAGGTAGATGTCAACTGCAATTTCGTTTTCAATTCAGAGAGACCTCCTATCACATCATATTTACCTGATAACAGGATTTTGTCGTTTTACCGCAATATCAGGAAAATATAATCTTAAAGGAGGTGGTTAACTGTGATTCAGTTTTCCAAACCCAATAGACCTTCTCACAATTTCTATTCACTGGGTAACAGATTTTTTGTAACTTTTAAAGGTATCAGGAGAATATTATTTTGAAAGAGGTCAATGCAGCTGTGATTTAAACATTATAGTTGCCATTATATTTGAGGAAGGGCAGGGGGCGGGGAAAAGTGGAATAGGAGCTGCAAGGGGCGGGGCAAGAGTTGAGGGGCGGTGCAAGGAACGGGGCAAGAGTGGAGGGGCAAGGGGCGGGGAAAGAGTGAAGGTAGAGGGGTAAGGGGCGTGACCTAAGTCACGTGGTCATCCCTACCACATTTGTCTTCAAATATCCCCGTCTCTACTGACCTCCTATCAAATCATATTCACCTGATAACAGGATTTTTTCGTTTTAAAGAAATATCAGGAAAATATATTGTTAAAGGAGGTAGATATCAACTGCGTTTCTGTTTTCAATTCAGATAGAATTCCTAACAAATCACATTTACCTGATGACTGCTAGGTTACAATAAGGCGTATTTTTAAATTACGATTTTATCAAAATCGACTAGTACGTGAGTTATTCATTAAAAATCGTTATTCAATATCAGTTCTACTGATACTGTTAAAATATTAGGAATAGGAGAAAAAACTTCAACCAAACAACTGGAAGAAATTATTGGTAGAAAATAAATATTAACCTGATTGCTATCATTCAAAGTTCAACTTTATAAACTTTGATTTTCTATGATTATTTTTATTTTTTGTCAACTACAAAATGACATTTTTGGTGATTTTTGATTTTAATTTGATTTTGGTAATGAATAAGTATTAGAGTTAGTTTAATATATATTATTATTTATATATTATATATATATAATATTATTTCAAAAAATAATAACACATAAATTTACCTGAATACCTTTGAATTAAACGGAGTTTCAAGAACAGCCTGATGCTTCCGTTCATTTACGTTTAATATACCTCACGTGTAATTACACACTATTACGACTTGCAGGTTACTTGAGAATTTAGATAGAAAGTGTTATAATGTGGATTTTTAAAACTATTAACTTTGTTATTTATAGTCGAAAATTAAATGAACAGGTGTGGAAAATGGAAGAGATATAATGAATTTTGAACCGAAAAATTTATAAACTTGTTGTCAAAATTTAATATTGCAATAAATCTGAAAAGTATAAACATATTATATATTAATAAATACTAATTCTCTTATCTTCAGAAACAAATAATAATGTAACATAAAAGACCTTCCAAAAATTATTAGTTCCTTACTGTCAATGAAAAAGCGAACGTAAACTATGTTCATAGTCTTAAATAAAGTTATTGAATTTGTTTCGCTTGCTCCATAAACACGTCCCTATCATACATCTTATTTAATTAATGTTCAATATCTGATTACTAACACATTATCTGATTACTTTTTAGTCTGATCACTAACAGATATTGCATATATTTAAATATTTATAAAAGAAATTGCTTTTCAGAAATTTGGATGTATCCCAAATACATAATTTTATTTATTATTTTTTTTTAAATAAAAGCTCGAATATTCATAAAGATTTTTTTCCTATTTATGTAATTCAGTTCTTATCTCGTCATAATCCTTATATTAAATCTACGATACTATTTATTTTACGTTGGTAATGCACACGTTTATGAATAGAACGATCTCCTCTTTTTATTCGAAATACTGAAATTAAACTGACACAATACAATGTTGGCTTTTAATTGATCACAAAAATAAACCATTTTATTTTAAAAGGAGAGTCAACTAGTAAACAGAACTCATTTTATGAATGGAAATAATCTCCTATCAGTGAAATGTTACAAGCGCAAAAGATATCATCAGCTAGATAGGCTTGAAATTGGATTTAAAAGGATTCTACACTCTTTGATGATTGAATAAAACTAAACAAATGTTTTGTTTCATGATAGAGTGATACAAGAGTTGTGTAAAACATTTTATAATTATTCTATTACACACTTCCCCTACAGAACAATCGGTAAGTTTCGTTTGGTTTTATTCTCTTCTCTACCCTCTGTCGACCTCTTTATCCTGTGTAGTTTAATACAAAAGAATTACAGACTGTTAGCCAGGTTTAACTAACTTGTTAAGGTCAGTCTAATTACTCCATATTTACCCAAGCCATCCCTCTGTCACTAAAGTTGATTAATTAAGAGATTCGTTACTGAACTTTACATTTGGTTTGAAGCGGCTTTTCCATTTAGTAATCTCATTGATAGTTTGTAGGGATTGTGATATTTGCTGAAATTCATACAGGTTACATGATTATTATTAAAATTACAACAAAAATCAAATTATAAAAGAATTAATTAATTATGTTCGACAGTTTTTAGTTGAATTCAAATATTTACTTTAATAAATAATTAAGTTTAACTTAAAATGTGTATTATACTTTCGATGGTGTGAACAAATTCTTATGGAGAGAAATACAACTTTTTAATATTTAAGTTTAGAAACGCTCTCTTCATTGAAGGAAATAATATAATAAATTTTCTAATAATGTTTGTTTAAAATTATAATTTAAGGATAGTATTTTAAAAGAACTAATATTTTATCAAATTAATTTCATTGGTTCTCGAAATTTTTATAATCTAATTTAAACCTATTTTATAAATTATATTAATCACTCGAAATCTGTCTATCACGTTCAATCTTAAGAATAGATGTTGTAACTGACCCAAAAAAATTATAGCTGAATGAGGAACGAACGTTCCATATAATAAATATATTTTGGACCGAATTGCGAAAGGATTGGTTATGGAAATAGAGCGAAGTTAAAAAAAATGTTCACAAATTATCGGTGGTCCGAATAAAATATTCGGTATGGGGTTTGAACACAAATTCTCACAAATATTATGTTTGTTTATTTAAACGCGTGTCAACAACAAAGTCGTCATCTTCAGTTATCCACAATTTATAAAGACTGAACTTTAACTCGTGTATAGCTGAAGATGTAGAATTTGTCGTTGAAAAGTATTTGATTAAAGAAACGTACTATATGTCAGAATTTGTGTTCCAGTTTCATTGTATCAAGTCAAGCTCAATATTTATTTGTAAAATATTGAATTCGCTCCTAGCCTAAACAAGTTCTTATTTGTCCATTGATATTGGCTAACAATTATGTAAGTGCATGGAAAGGAAGGTAATGTTCGTCATACAGCAGTAGATAATAAAAATGATTTTTGCAGAAAAAAAAACGTTTCACACAAAAATAATGTATATGAATATTTATTGAAATTTCATACATATTTGAAATTTGAAAATTATAATTTTCTTATGTTTTGAATTTGTAAAGGTATATAGGCTAATGGTATAATTTTTTTTAGAATATATAAAAACAAGATATCAAAAATGATTTTTTTTGGATAATAATGGAATGGTATTTTCCGACTAACAATCGTCTTTGGTAACATATATTATCGGTTTCAGTGATTTATGATGTCATCATCTTATCTGTAACATTCTTAAGAAACACAATCGAGAGAACCAATTTTAAATTTCACGATTTTGAAAGAGTTGTTATTCCGTAAAACTATGTATTTGTTTAGACAGTTTGAGTAAAAAAGTAATACATAACATTAAAAACCTAGTGCACATTTTTCAAAGAATGCAGACTGTGTGATTTGTTAGTGCCTAGTTGAATGCTATGTCTCTCAAAATATGTAGTAATACAATGAAAATGTAGTTTAGGGTTGTATAAACTTTGGCAAATTAAGTAAAACCAAAATTGGTTTCGAAATCTTAATGAAAACCCAAATTTAAGGGACCTGGCTTAAAAAACAAACAAACTATTTTTAGAAATATATTTGTCGTCTTTCAGGGACGCTGGAAAGATATTTTTTGTCATCTCTGCGCTGGAAGAGATGAACTTACTTTTGTTATAAGCAAACATTTTCTCTTTTTTCATTTATAAGAGTTTTTAATTTCTATTTTTAATAACTAAAAAAAATTGAGCGTACTTGCCAGAATTAACACCAATTCTAAATTTATTTCTTTTGAAAATCGGCTATTACGATTTTGGTACAATATTGACTAAAACAAATTTTTGATTGCAATCCCCCAAAAATTGTCATTTCTAGTACTTAAAACATTCTCTAAACTAATGGACATATAAAAGCGGACATGTGATATAAGATGCTCAAGCATTTTTCACCAAAACATGGTGACAAAATGAAGATTTATATCATTTTGTAAAACTTACAAAACTGCATGTTAATTAAAATTACAATCTACAAAAGTCCCTTAAGGACAATATATTTTTATAATTATATTTAATATTATTAATGAGATTGGGTTGTTTAATTTGATTTAGAATAAAAAGTCGTCAATCAAATTGTTGTTGAACCTCATATCATAACTGATAAATACACAAATATATTTTATAAATAATTGTTAAGTAATAAAATAATAAATTACCATCGATTTGATGATCATTCACATTTTCTAAAGAAAAAGAGAATTTCCAAGAAAATGGTGATATTAAAGTTAATTACAGTTCCTCATCTAGTTTAAAAATTAACATTAATTTGTAATCTAAATGTTAATACTGTAATTGAGAATTGTATGAATTGGTAATGATGACTAAGGAAATTTCAGTTCTTAAATATTATTTAATTATTGTAATAAACGTTATTTAAATTTTAAAACTGGACAATTTCTAAAACGGGAATGATTACATAATTGTTTTAATAAACTATTAACATCAAAAATACAAAACAAATAAATAAATCAAGTTGAACAATAAAAAAATATAATTTCAGTAATTGTACCTGTTTCTGTTAATAAAAGTTTACCTAATTGGTTTTAAAGTTCTGTCTGATGAGAATAAAATTCTTATAGTATTTCCTAACTTCATGTTTATTTTATTGAAAATACATAAAAATTTAAACAAGTTTATATGTATATTAATTCTATTTCATATTTAAACACGTAAATATCGTGTTTTTTTACAATATATAGGTTTAATGAATTGAAATAAAACATATAAAAGTCATCTAATTATTATATAATTTTTATATGGAAAAGACAAACACAAGTTTTTATAAAATGTCTACAGTTTTAGAAAAAAAAAAAAATACTACAAGGAGAATAAATCTGCCTCGGAGACTACAAGAAGCTAGAATCCCTCAGGCTCGCCACACCCGTATTCATTGTGATGTGCCTCTGAAAGGTTCAGTGATTTTAAATATTTATCTTCTTGTCCTCTCTGTCTTCATCATCTTGGTTTTCTTTGCTTCAACAAAAACATCCCTATCTCTTCTACCTCACTTTTATCTCATAGACTCATTATTCATATATACGTATTTTATGAACATTTATATCATGGGACTAAAAGTGTTTTGCAGTTAAATATTTATATATACTCGTAGCCTATATTATGATTCCATGAGTTCAAAAAAGTGATTATTGGAATGATGACTGTCAGTCGTCTATTTATTTGGTTGACTATTGTCTGACGTTTGATAAATTCTATATACAGTAAACGGGTGGACCGATTTTAATTAAATTTATTATTTGGGCATTTTGTCACTGTCTCGGGGCTTCTTGTAGCTGAAAATTTCGAGGACGCTGTCACGATGACAAAAATCCGCAAAAGTAGTATTTTTTAAATAGGCTGTCTACATTTTCAATATTTTTTTCCAAAGTGAACCCTGCGACGAATTCATTGCCATTTCTCGAAAAAATATTGTTTGAAAACAAAACATCGTGCATAAGGCTGATTCAAATACTTCGTTTCTCAAAATGAGCTAAATCAAATTCATTAAAATATTAGTGAATTATCAAGAATAATGTTACAGACTCTATATTTTTCACACGAAATAACATACTACGGTTCTAGAATAATAATAATTATCAAACGACAAAAAATAATTTTATCCTCTGTTAGTTTAATGTCAATGTTAGTGATTTTCACTGAGAACACTTGTACGGCTCGAGCAAAGCATGTTTATGTCCTGTATAAATATATTTTGTTTTTACAACTTCGCCCATAAATCGTTTAAAATATTTAATTGACAACTAATAAAATTACTGGTAATTTGCTTCCAGAATTGAATGAATAGGAGAGTTTGTAAATTGTTTTTTCCTATTTCATTTTCATTGATGACGTAAACCTTTATGTATAATTGTGTTTCGGTATGAAAATGTTATTGTTGATATCATCACAGATACCTGCAAAATATATTGACCTCTAATTGTCGTTTATGCAGTTACCGCTTACATAAACATTTTTTGTTATTTCTGTTTTGGACAGTGGATGTTATCTTACAATGAGATACGATTAAAAAATCAGTTTTTATATTTTTAATTGAATACATAACAATGCTTTCGGAACCATTATAAAACAAAGGATATCACATACAGTACAACCGCTATTGTCATTGATATTTAACCGAATAGTATAACATTCCGTTTAACAAAACAAATAGAATTTAAAACCCACTGGGACCATCAGCACCTCGATTATTGAAAATATCGTACGTTCGACAATTAAAAATTTACAGATATCAAAAATATGGAAAAGAGTTATAATTTCATTTCTATATTACAATTCCAAACACCCATCCACCAAAAATTAAAGCATTTAATAAATTTTCATTACTGTTGAGGTTCTTGGTGAAATTCAATGTTTAAAGATAATAAAACACATTTTTTTATTTTGTAACATCCACTTAGTCTAGCCGACCAAGTGTTTTATTATATTTAATAAATTAATTATTGATTACCCACACTTACAAAATGAACGATCTTGCGTCACACTAGAGGTCTTAGCCAGTATATTATGTAGTAGAGAATTTTTTTTCTGAAACACGTATTTGTTGTTATCACTTCTTTCTTGAAGTCGTTAGCCCTAACGATCCTCATATTTGTGTATACATTAAAGAGTCTACACTCGATTCGCGCGTGTGTTTCGGCTTTAGCTGGCCTTGTAATTACGTCAAAAAGCCTCCACTAATTACGTTGTGTGATTGAGTTAGGTCTGTCAATCTTGTAATTGTGGGAATATTACATTTATTGTGGAGGTTATGTTTCGGAATTACTTCTTTGATAAGGCATCTGTCATCGTATAGAGGAGGATTCGGTAAAATTACATATTGAATTGAAATTTACACTTTATGATCTAAAAATCGAATAACACACGAAATAAGGAAAAAAAATCCTATACTATTTTAAGTGAAAATATACTACCTATACTGGGAATCGAACCTAGGACCTTAGGCTTTACGCGCCAATGCTCTACCAACTGAACTATCCTAGTCGCTTCCCACGTATATTTTTGTATTTTCAATACCTGCTAAGTAAAAAATCGTATAAGCGGAAAAATTGATAAATTAAATTTTAAAAAATCCTGTCTATTTTACATATTTAACTTGACTTTTCTGGGCTTCAGTAGAGTTCACAATAATTTTAAGTTACCTTTAGGAAATTTCAATAACTATCTACATTTGTTTGACCACTATCGTGATTAAGTAGAGACTTCAACGTCGCCAAAGACTGTAACAACGATAGAAGGACAGCTCGTCGAAAATTAATGTGTAGGTTTCCCGTGGATATTAATGGAAAGGCCAATAAACTGAAGTCAAAATATCTATAAGTTTCAAAATTACGATATACTGAATAAGTAACAGTTTTATACACATTGCAAAGTGAATTAATTTAAATACAGTTATTAATCAGGAATTTCTTACTTATAACGTATCAAATGTTAGTTTAACATACAGTAGTATATTCATTCATTTCCCTAATAATCTTCATTAATAAACCAAAATGACGTTCCCATTAAAACAAAATTAAAAGACAATATAGAAGTAAAATTAACTATTGGCAATTTTAGTCAATTGATTTCAAAATGTTAAACTTAATTTTTACTGAGTCAAGACACAGTTACCATTTAAATGACAGTTCACGTTTCATGTTTGCTTGTGAATCACTCTTTTAGAAATGTAATTACGAAATGTAAAATAATTTTAAAATAAATACATTAACCTAAACTATAATAAATATTAACTGAACCGAACATTTAAATAGTTTACGCGTCAATGTTTAATATTAAATAGAGTTAATAGATTCATAAATGTTACTAAGTTACAAGTAACAAATTCAATTAACAATATCTACCACCCAGGTAACATAGCTTGGAAATTTAATTTACATTTGAAATTTCTAGCCATATATTCGGTTTTATTAGAAACTTAAACTATACTTCTTAATATAAGTTACCGAACTAAAGGAAATTGCCTTTCAAAATGAACTGAAGGAAACTTTAATACCATAGTCACATATTAGGACGACTTGTATTTAAAATGAAATTTAGTGTAATGCTACCTGTAAAAAATATGCAAGAAATGTTTTTTGTTTGTATTAATATTCGCTAGCTTTCGTCTTACCTTCTCACAGTATATCAATGTTATTTCTTTAGATAATTATTATTCTTGAGGTTTACCATCGCCTAATAAACAAAAGAAAAAAAACATAAAATAAAGACTCAGCTCTCGTATACGACAATAGGGTCAAGGTTGGAAAAAAATGATCTGATAGGACTGATGGAAGGGCTATCTAAATACAAATAAAAAAGATAGGTGTAATCCAGCTAAGTGTCCTTCGGAATTGCTACTCACTAACATGAGTCATCGAGGGCTTGATGGGTCAAAAATTGATTAACAGTGTTTGTGGATATGTCATTGTTAAAAAAAAAGTGATTTTGAATAAAGTCTGTGTGTCGTCTGTTCTATGTGGATGGATCTACAGCCTAAATACTTGGACAAAATTTACTCAAATTTAGTATGTGGGCATCTTTTAACTATATCTCAGGACTTTTATTCATTGTTTCTTAACTTGTGAATAATTGCTATAAATTTAATTATCTCTAAAAAGGATCCAATCATTTTAACACATTTTTTCTCTAGTGACCCAAACAGAACTATCTTTAAAATTTCATATTTGTGAGTGATGGGTAAAAACCGAAAAGTCGGCACTCAAAACTGTTATAAGATACCTACATTTTCAAAATAAACTCTATCGGTTTCGTTAACATTTTAGTTAAATGTGAATAATGATTTTTTTTTCACAAATTTCTGCAAAATCGTAGAAAATACGTATCACAATTTGGGAATAACTGTGAAAGAAACGAAGATCTACTTTGACCGCCGTCATTAAAAAATGGATTTCAATCGAACACGATTTACAAAGTTGGTAAGTTTGTAGCACAAGTAATGCAAATTTAGACTCGTTTTAAATATTACTGTTTTCTAAAACACCGTCGTTAAGTTTAGAGTTGAATGAGTTTTAATCTTTATGTTATGTTTGCAACGTTTATTTATTGATATAAGATTTTTGAATTTTTACAATCATTTGTTTAAAACACACATTGAACTGAAACTATTCATTCCCAAACATATCTTTCAATATCTTAACAACACTCTAACACAGATCGTCTCACATGTAACAAACTTTTTTTTAAAGCCAACCGTCTGAAAATCAGTTTCTAACCCCTTCAAGATAAAACCAAGATACTCTACGTTTCACAGCATCATTTAGGTGACATGAAATATGATGTCATATAAATTCCTTTAGACTGATATCCTATTTTTTTTTTCTGTTCACCTTGTGATATAAGTATTATGGAATAAAATATACATACATTATTTTAATCCTAAAAAAATGGCGTAAGACACTTACGCAGGCTTACTTTCCCACCGATCTTCAAAAATGAAATAAAAATCAAACCAAAACTAATAGTCAAGAATGTTTCGTTATTGCAGGTGTCAATCAAAATGTAAAAAGAAACAATAGACGCCGTCTTCAATACAATATTAATATATATTGAAATTAAGGCGTAACAGTCCTTCGCGATATAATCACTTTCTTAGTGTAAGTCGTATTACATTAAATAGAGTTATTGAAGATATTGGTCATAGTGAGTTTTTGATTTTAAAAAAAATTCTAAACCATACTATTTACCTTATTATCCTACTATTTCATAAGCGGATTTATATCATATTTCTTCACTCTATTTTAATAAATTACGTACTTTATATAAGCCTATTAGTCGATGTTTTTGTTTTTTTTACCTATAACTCAGGACGAGACAGAGACGAAACATTTTTGTTTGGATCTTAACAGGCTTTGAAAAAATAGTATCATAACACATTTTTATATCCCTGAAATACGTTTACTTATTCAAATTTAATTAAATCGGTCCTCATGAATGGGTTGTACAGGACTCCAGATACGACAGACGTTAGGGGCAGACACTTTGATATTATAGAGACATTATTACAAAACAACTTATTTGGACTCAAGGTAATTTAAAACAGATATATCTGCAAACAAATTGATATTGATTTTTTCAACCCATAACTTTCTCCATAACAGTAAATAAAATTTATATTTTTGACGTTTAGTAGTCAATTTAAAGAAAATTGTAGATAAAAAAAATTTAATTTAATTCTTAAATAACGAATAATATATTAAAAACAGGTGTAGCTTCAAATAAATCAATTTATAATAATTTAGAAAAATTCTTTAATGTTAATTAAAGGGATAAAATACCAAATATGTTACCAAATTCAAGATGTAATTTGAATAATTTTCAAAACGATTTGTAATATTCAATTTATTAGAAGCTCTAAAATACAGAATTTTATTTTCCCACTTTTCAAAGCATATAGGCAATACTGTTCGTGAAATCAATGAAACGTTCTCAAAGGAAATCATCACTAAGTGTGTACACAAAAAAGAGAGAATTTGTTGAGAGGAAGCAATCGTTTCACAAAGAGTTGGTGTGGGAAACAGGGACAGCTGCTGCAGTTTGTAGAGAAAATTGGAGAAACCATTACTGAAATCTAGGTAAAAGTTTGCAGTTGAAAGATTGCTATCTACAATCATGATTTATAAACTATTGATAGGAAAACCATTTATAAATAATATTATTTTTTTAAAAATATGTAAATAACTAACTTTTGAAACATTTTACTTACATAATTTCAATAAGGGCACATCATAGTCTTCTATGTCAAATTTAATATCCCTTTCTTAATATTTATGGACGCTATAGTACATACGTACAGACAGCAACTTCGACGAACGGGCGGGATGTAGAACATCACTTTTCCATTTTCCTGAGTTACGAAACTAACCTCACACTGGGAAATAAAAAAAGAAAAAAGATTTTGTAATTTTATTTGCAGACATTTCATTTAGTTGTGTTTTCTATCTGAGCTATGTCTAATCACAATGAACAAATTCATTTAAACTAATACGAATAAGAATCCTTAAATTATCACTATAGTGCGTACAAGCGTAGCAATCCCGAGGGTATCTAGCTGGATCTACATATTTTAACATGTAGTCTTGCGTTAGAACATTTTATTTCATACTTCTATCAGGTCTCTCTTGACCAAATCGTGTTACCTTCCAACCCTAACACTATTAGATTATTGAAGAGCTAAGAGTCTACTTAAATTTCTTTCCTTATTTGTTTTTATACGCTGAAGATGACTGAGAGGTTTTTGCTGTAGAAATAAGAAGAAAAAATCCAAGAATAGGAAGTTTTGTTTGCCATTATTGCTTCTAATGTTTTTCTCATAATGTTAGTTTTAAGGTGGGACGTCTCTGTTTCAAATGATGGGAAACATTTGTTACAGTAATTAGAGAGAACAATGAGTTCTAATTCCATTTACAGACATTTTGTGTAGTTCTATTTTCTATCTGACCTAGAACTAGTGGCGATGAAGTGAGTTTAACGAACAGATTTAATTACAAAATTACAAAACTTCGATACTTTTTACTTTTAGTTCTGTGGAAAACTGCTACGAGAATTACTTTGACACATCTTTCTGTGTAAATTAAATAAATAAATAATATACTTGTTTTTATTTTTGATAACTTACACCTGAAAACAATGTATATATTCAAGGAATTAATATTATTTATAGTAAAATATACTATACTATAGAAATAGAATTTGATTTTTTATTTAACCAGTGTATATAGTTGTCGTAGGTTTTACGTATACACGATAACCGATACAAAATGAAGATAGGGCCATTTCAGTTTTTAAAGGGGACTCGTATAACAGTATTGAAATTTATTAAGTGGAATTAAAAGGTCAAAATAGCAGCTATTATAAATTTTGTTGTTGTTGATATGTTTTTTTCTCAATTTATAACACACTAAATTAGATACTCGTTTACATATTTTAATTCATAGTGTAATAGTAACAAGGCCACTTCTCTACGATGGCAGATACCGATGTAATTGTATAATGCGATTCAAACCCTGACTGTCAAGGAAAGTGTGATATACGAAATCCAGTAGGGTGAAACCATCGACACGAGCGTAGATAGTGAAGGTTCTTTCACATATGTACAGATTTGAAGAGAGTCAAGGACAAGACATTACACGAGAGAAGTGAGTGGAGATTTTATAATATATACACAATATAGGGTTCTGAAAACCTCTTTTAAAAAACGTAGCCTGCTGGATAAAACTACTTGATCTGCCAATACATTCAAAATTTCCTACAAGAACCAAGAAACCTACTTTAAGGCATTAAATTTAAAGGATATGCTTGTGTTATATAGAACGATTGAGATGGATAGTTACCATGATGCCACCAATCAACTTTTATTTTCTCTGTTATAGATTTAAATAATTTACTTAAATTCGGATTCTTCCAAATGTTGTGTAGAATTTATGAAACAAAACTGTGTTGTCAGAAATAGAATTTAACAATAATATAACAAAATCAAATACATTATGTATTATACAAAAAACACATAACTAATTTTTATAGAGGGTTGAAATGTATCTCTTGTAAAATTACAAATTGTATAACTGTAGTACAAAATTAACACTAATTGTTTACATGATTATTTAATTTTTTAATAATGTTAATATGTCATTAAACTATTAGTATTTAAAAAATTATATCTTCAAAAATACAGTGTATATATACATTAGTACACAAGGTTTTGAGAGTCTATGTTAAGTTCTGTGTCGTAGTTTAATTTGTATATACAAACTTGACAAGTTTTAGCAACTGTCTGAATGAACTAAATTAATAACAAAGCTTCAAGTCTTCAACAGTAAACATAACTAATAATAATAATAGTTCTGTGTTCTTCTAATTATTGTTGCTGTAAAATATAAAAAAATGTGCATTCATATAATTGAAAATTTTAGCTAATTTTATATATATTTTATAATATGGTGTGTTGAATTTCCTCCTAACTAATATTGATTATAATATTTTGTATTTTATTCTGTGACGTTACTAGAATAAACTTCATTTTACACAGTTTAAAGACAATTTCAAATGAACGGTATTGAAGCTCAAAAAGTACATTGAAAATCTATACTTACTTCTTTATTTATTGTCAAAACCAAATATTATATAGGCTACATTATGGAGTAATAATTTACTCTTTTTTTTTTTAATATTATGTTTTACTGGACAGTCATAATCAGTTAAATTGTAGAATCGATATTTAAAAGTTTACCTATTCCTGTTTTAGAAATATACACCATAGGTTTTATCTATAATAATTTACATAAAGACAATGACATTACCATAGAAATAAGTAGAGTTCCAATACATTGGTAGTATTGTACTAAAGAGTGGAGGAACGGACGAAGATGTCTCGCAAAGTATTAGGAAGGTCAAAATGATATTTGAAGAACTTGCGAAATTTTGGCGATTGAAACATCTAAGCAGAACAACTAAACTAGGATTTTTGAGAATATTATAGAATCTGTACTTGATTGTCAAACATGGAAAGTCGCAAAGTCTATTTGTGACATGTTACAGATCATTGTAAATAACTGCATCAGTTGAATTTATGATAGTAATTTTCCTAAACAATCTGGAAAAGGAAGTATTCTTGATTGGGCTATATGCTGGAGACCGCCAATAGTGTAACCCACAAAAAAACGGGAATCAAGGAAGACAGTAAATAACGTGGAACATATTCGTCGAGAGATAGGTAAGAACTGGAGGAAAATAAAGTAGATGCACAAGAATCGAGTAACGTTGTAGACTTTTGTTGCGGACTTACGTCTCGCACTAGATTAAAATGTAAGGTCAAGCAGGTGTAAATCTACTCAGATATTAGATACAAGAAAAATACGAAATACTGCTTGTGTATACAGGTATACAGATTTAAGATCTAAAACATTCCAGTTCTTAAGTAAACGTGGCGCTGAAGGCTACCTTGCTATCTTAAAATAGCAAGGGGAAATGGTATTTCGAAAAATAATTTAAAACAATAGTTTTTCCAGATATTCATAAATTTAACCTCACATGTTATTTCATTATTGTGAGTTCTATAATTAATTTTATAAAAGCAAAACTGGAGATATTGCTGAATTAAAGACCCGATAGACTTATATGGAATAAAGAAAAACATTTGTAGTTTTTACACATACTAAATATGGATCTTTCATTTACAGTTTTACGTATGATATGATAGAATTGGAGGAAAACAAAATATCAACATTACAACATATGAGGCTAAATTCACGCCACCTGAGTTGCAAATATCAAAACTATTCGTCAAGGTTATTTTACATAACAAGTGGAAACAGAAGGACATACGATCAATTTAAAGACACTAGGAGCACGTGTCGTGGACATTTTGAAATATAAAAGTTAATAAAAATATATTACGGATTATTATTAATATTTTGAGCCAAAATATTTTAATCAGTTTCCAGACCTTTAGATGGATGAATTTATCAAATGATTGTTGTAAAACATTGATAGTGGTTAGCAATAAAATAGGAATTAATGCACTCAGTTAAAAATATTGTTTTGCAGTTTATGTAAAAAATTAGTGGAGTGATTATAGTGAAAATAGGACCCAATAGGACTTTTAGTTTATTGTTTGTTTTTAGTTACTGTAAACAAAATATATATTCTGTATGATATTCAGTTTTTTTTTTATTGTAAATTTAAGATTTTTATAATTTGTGTACTTGAAAATGTAAATAGTTGTTTTAAATTTATTCGTTATTGTTTCTATAAGTTAAAAATTAATTTCGATTGTTCATTTGCTTTTTCTAACAGACGTTGACAGAGAGCGATGCATTTTTTTTTTTTTGAAAATAATATTAAATGCGTATCAAAAATGTGCAAGGAGTACTGTGAAAATATACACAATGGGGAAAACAATTTTTTGTAGTTCGGAGCATCCTTGTTTTCCTTATTCTATACTCGAAATGAAATATTGTTTACTTGTTACGTTCTTTTAAAATCTGATCACGCTACAGTTAACAGTTAATTTCATAGTTTAAAAAAAACATTGTATGTGTACAATTCTTGGTGGAAATACAAAAATAAATATAACTATTCTCGTTTTTGTCAGGTCGATATTTTCCAGGGGTAAGATAGGCAATCTGACTACACTTCTCAAATGATGTTTAAGACCGATTATCTCGGTGTGTGACCTCTAATCAAGAATTGTCACCTCAGTTGGAAATCTCACCTAGGACACAATGGTTTATTCTGTGTAGATTGGTTTTTTTTCAACCTGTAGTAATGCTGGGAGAGGGCCACAATAAATTAACGGTGGTTGGCTGTAATGGAAGTTGGCGAGGATGATTAGATATGGATTGCATTAACGTTTGATTATTGCATAAAAATATAAATTTTTGGATAAAATATAATATCAATTTTTATAATTATAAAAAATATATATTTTAGTAATATTTTAGTATTTATTGTACAATCAGCTAAAGTCCCTTTATTTAAATATACTACATAGACTTCCAATTGTTGTAAAATTATTTCAACGACCCATCTTTAATATGCTTGAAGAAAAGTGTGCACGAAATTAAAATAATGTAACAATGGGAAGTATGGTTTACTGGGTCCCATTAAATACACTTTACATAGTGTACATAATATTTTAAACACGAATAAAAATATCAACTTTGACTAAATTTATTTGTCACAGTGATCTAGCTGTAGCATTCAATTTACAACCCTACAAGCATTAAGGGTTCCTAACGAAAGTTCAAAAGAAATTTCTGTTTTTTTAGCAATTTTCTGTAAAGTGATAATTAAAATTGTTTATATAATTATCACCGTTTTGAAATATGTCATTGTTTGTGAGATAGTGGATTAAACTTGTTATTTGCTTGTTTACTGTTTGGAGCAAAATTAACTTTCTAAATTTACCAATGTAAACACAATAAATCAGTCCTAAATTAGTACTGTGGGGGGGGATGTTGCACGTTGTCAAATATTTAAATTAAATATAGTGATCTAATTTATGTTTAGAGGGTAGAATTTGAGATTTTTTCAAGACGCTTAGATAAAATTTTCTTATACTTTAGTGTATTTATGATATTGCTATACTCTAATGCCAATAAGTGTTTTATGAATGAATTGTATTCCATGACCAGAAGGAAGTAAAGATAGAACGCGTATGAAATCTTAGTAATCCCTCCGATAAAGAGGACTTTATATTCATGGGGCGTTCTCCCTATTGACATGGGAAGGCTATTATTTAAATCCTGTTTATCCTACACTAAGGAGCAGAGCATTAATGGAAGATTTCTTCATATTTAAGCAGGAAGTTTTAAAGATGAAAAACTAAAATGAAAGTTTGAAATAATGGGACCAATTTATAGCAAGTTGTTGCGTTTTTTAATAGTGTTTTATCCCCTTTTCCTTTAACATGTTTAGGTACTTGTGTCTATGTGAATATATTTATGTTTATTTCTTTTTAAACTTTACAAGATTTTACATTTCATTTATATTTAATGTCTTTTTGATTTTGATATTTTATGTAAATGGTTTTTTTAAAATTTTCACGTGTGTTTTTCGTTATTTTATTAATTAATTTGTTGTTTTTGTTTTTTTATGCTTATTATCCTTTTAAAAAAAATTTAATATACTTGTATGAGGCAGTATTATTGTAAGTTAGTTTAACAGTCTTAAAAACATTTAGTTAATTTTACGTCTTAAATTTTTAATTAATTTTAAATGTATTTGTTGGTTAACTATTTATGTTATTTGCTGTATTTTAAATATTTGTTGTTTTGTTGTATATAATTTTTTATTAGCGTGAAAGATTTGAAAAAAAAAATACTTTACAGTGTTTTACTATCTAAATACATAGATATATGTGGTTATTTATTGGTGGTGGCACAATAGGTGCTAAAAATTGTGTAAAACATTTTTGATATCACTTTTTAGGTGGTAAAAATGCATTTATACAGTTATTATATAGAAATACAGTTAAAACAACGATCACATTTATTTTTCCAAGTCAAATATTTATCTATTCACAAAAGTCCCAGGCCAAGCGTAACACTTTCGTCTTTCGTCAGGAATTAACAACAAGCTACTACTGGCTTAAAATAGATCAAGATAATGGCTTTTCAATGTTTTGTAGATCTTCATTACTTTAGTGAATGGACTTTTTCTGTTTGTACGAGAGGAAGAAATGGTGTTCATTGAGCGCTAATATAAACTAAAACTCAACTCCATTTAAACTTAACGGTTTTCCTATTAACTAATGAAATATTTAGGTTTTAATATAGCAAAGGAGTCATGTTCATTGAAAAGTGTTGTTACTTTTCAAATCTTAATGTATCTGTTTTCTAGATATAAATGTGCCTTAATAAGAGTAAAACATCAGTAATTATTTCATTCTATCATTAGAAAGATACAAAATATGATTTATCAACAGTATTTAAAAATGTGTTTACAAATATTTACAATTACAATTATCTATAATAAAGAAAATAAAATTATAATAAACAATTTTATAACTTGTAATAGAGAGATTGGTGAACACCAATATTACAACATTTATTATAAATTTATTATATATAATTTATTAAAAATATAATTAATTCGAAACACCAACTTAAATACAGAAACAGGATGTGAGACAACACGCGCAAGGCATCTCGAATTTCACCTAACAGAAGCAGAGGCAGTGAACTTTACAAATAGCAAATTAAGCATTGAACAAGTGTTCTACGTGTGAAAGATTGCAAATTAGGAAAATCAATGAGAACGACAAAAATTCAAAATTAACCAATGAGAAAGAAACACGAGGGATTCAAAAAAAGAAGAGGGGAGAACAATGCGTGAAAAATAGGTAGTAAAAAATAAATCTTCAGAGGGGGAACAAGTAAAGAAATTGAATAAGAAACTCAGTCCGTATTTAACCTGCTATAATAAAATAACAAAATAATATCAACTAAATCTACACCAGTGAAGTGTTGTGAAAATTTGAAATAAATAAAATCAAAATAAAGTGTTTAGTGAAAGTGTGGAGAAAGGGTGGAGTGTAATGTAAGTAATCTTAAACTTTTATTAATGTAAATCAGATCTCATTTGGTTAATACAATATTATCAAACGAAGTCATATACTGGGTTTTATTTCATTACTTTATAAGGTTAAAATATAAACTCATTAAAACAAATAAGGGAATAGGGACAATTTTGTACAATTTAAGCAAATAAATAATGATAATGATAATATTGTACATTTGTTAAGGCTTTATTTAGATGTAATATTATCGTGATAGAAATTTGTTATTGGCAGTCTAGAAAATGTTCAATAAATTTGTTCAGTTAATTTGTTCAATAAATTTTAATTAATTCGAGGAATGGCCAACTCGAATCTAAAAGTTTAATGTTTTATTTCCAAGTAGATTAAAGAGATTTCATGTGAAAGGGTATTCATGAACATTTTCGATTTTATTAAACTTGTTCTAAATCAAAATCTGTATTTTTTTCCTATCCAGTTTAATTTTTTTAGAGTCAGCCCACAGCCAAGCGAAATTTGAATCAATAGTAGAGTCTAAGGAGAAACCCCCAGAAACTTATAAAATTGTCTTACATGGTGAAAGCACCTGATTTAATAAAGTTGACTCACACGATTAAATTCAAATAAACAAATAAATCAATCATACAAAATAATCTAACAAACTTTATTTTCGAAATATATTATATTATATTATAAATAATATATAGTACATCAGCTGGTAACGATTATATATATATATATATATATATATATATATATATATATATATATATATATATATATATATATATATAATTTTCTTTCCTTAAAAACCTTGTTAATATTTCATGAGTTCCTGGAATCACAGAACCAGAATATTTGATTTTTTAAAATAGTTTTTAATTTGGGACAAAAATATATTTTAGTAACTTTTCCTTTATCAATCGCTTTGTAATTTTATATATCTTTTCGATATTAATTTTAGTAATTTACATACTGTAAATCGTACAAGTGTTATATTCAAACAATACTATAGTTTTTCATGTATGGAAAAGTGTTTCTAGATGCTTCAGCATAAATAGCATAAATTTATGTTTGTCTTCAGAAGTAGGCTCTATGAATTACACCTGTTCTTTAAATGTGAGAAGCCTAAGGTCATCATAAGCGACTAATTTACTAATTCTCTAATAATGTCTGAGTCGGAAGAGAACAAGACAGACCTGATTGTATTTATCTGAGAAAAGGTGTAAATCCAGTAAGGGTCCTTCAGCATGTTGTAAGTGGTATTAATTAAGAGAAGTAACATTTGTCATCACAATGTCTGTACAAAATAAGAAAATAATAGTTTGATAAGAAACTATTATCAAAATAGTTTGATAAGAATTTAGGCCTACAGTCATTCTTAAAAGTGTACCACAAACAAAATGTGTTTAGTTAGAAATTTGTTGTTATTTGAAAGAATAAGTTAAACGAATTTTGTTTTCCTATTAATAGCCTATAAGTATAAATATTTCTATGAACAGAGTGTTTTATAAATACTTACCCTACTCTCCGGATGTAATTTTATGACATCATAATAAAGATATCCCCCGTAAACTCTTCGTTATCTGTCTGTCGGCCATTTTGTGATCTACAATCGTAATAATAAATGTGAAAATTATTAAATATTTCGACTCACAACATGGTATAGACAATTTGTATGCTACCTTTCACCAGTATAGCTAGAAACATATTTTATAAATTGTCAAAATTTTGGTTGAAATATCTATTAATCGATGTCTATAAAATCAATAAGTTTACTACAAATTAAACCTGCCTTAATTTTAAAATTAATAAGATGAGTTTTGATTTGTTAAAGAGTATAAAAACAAATTTTATTATTGTTTTTAAGTGATCATTATATTTAAAAAATAGTAAAATAAATAAAAATATAAAAAATAAATAAATACAAACTGGCCCACAGATAGATAAGTAAGAGTTGTCGGACAAAGACTACATTCATAGATACATTTTTATAATATTGGTATACTTAAGTAAATATGCATACTTTTGATTTGTGATATAATAGTAATGACGGCAAATCATTATATAATGATAAGAAATATTTGGGGGGGGGGGAATGAGATTCATAATAGAAATCACTTTACACATCATTATATCATAATTTAAAAAATATACAATATAAATTTGTAATGTCGCTCTGAAAGGAAGTATGCATTTCCCTAACTAGTCAATGGGAAATAATTATATGGTTCACTTAATAAATCTCAATTTCAAACCTTACGTTTTAGTGATAAACTTTTGCAAACTTAGAAAGTTTAATTAGTTTTAAACAAAGTTCGTAATTGAATTTCGTATTGATGATTTTAAATGTCTTTTCTTGGCGTCGTTTTATCTTTTTGTGTTTCAGAAACGTAATTTCGAAGAGAGCTTTTATATGATAGTCATATCACTTCCTTCACTTTGGATAAATAGAACGACCATTTACATGGAAGTCAAATGATATACAGAATGGCTGAAAAGAAACTGTCCACACCTTCTTATGTTTTAAAATTTTGGAGATATTTGAATCCTGTTTGCAGTGAACTCTTCATTTGAGATTGGTAACCTAAAAAGCAAACTTTATTGGATTTTAATTGTGGCTAAGGGGATGGTGGTTTGTTCAAGAATTTTAAATGACACTATAACATGTCAAATGACATACTATTTTGACCATCCAAAACAAAATGTTAACCAAAAGAGTTATTTTAGTTAGGTAGTTAGATTGGTACGGGACATTCCTTTGTATTATATTGCTTTTTTACCTTACATTAAAGGTTACAATTATTCTCCTTGTAGCTATACCTGTAGCGCAGTCTTCGTTCAAATATGTTTTTAAAAAGTTTGGTTAGGTTAGGTGATGGTTTAAGATATTCCCCCAAAAAAGAGGGTTCTGAATTTGAAGCAGTTAAATATCGAAATATCGATTGACTTACCTACAAGACGATCTTTCTTACTAGCTTCCGTGTAGCTTCATAAATAAAACTCTTTTGCCGCCATTTTGTTTTTGGTAATCAGAATTTTATTTATTTTTCTTACAGAGACGTTTAAAATGAAATCCCCTTAATTAGTTATTACAAATATAAAGTGAAAGAGATGGTGACAACCTCATATAAAACAATCCGAGAAATTGTAGGAAATCTCTGAAAATTAGAAATAAGAAATCAACAATGTTTCACATATATGAATAATATTTTATCAAAATTCACGTTTAAAAAATTTAATCGTTGTAATTTCAAGTAGAAATGATTTACAAAGTGACTCAAAGCTAACTGAACTGAGGGGGCTTAATAACAATTGAAAGAAGCAAGCTGCATTAATAAACATAATAGGGTTACATCAAGCCATTAATACCATATCTTAAGATTTTTTTTTCTATTTTTTCAAAACTTAATATTTAGGGTTAGTTGCCATGACAAAAATAGAAAATTGAAAATTTCTCAAAACCATCTGTAACGATTTTTATAAAATTTTGTTTATGTGCAGCATCTAAAGATCCAAAAGTTATACATATGTCCCCATCTCTCCATTCATTTTTCGATACAAATCCAAAATATATAATCATGGGCCTTTTTTAAAATACAAATTTCTTCCAAATTACCTCTACCGATTTCCTTAAAATGTTAGTAAATATGAAGGCTAATACACAACTCATGCTGGAAAATTATGAAAACACAAAAAGCACCTTGTCCGAATCATTCAATCTCTACTTCAATCATATACGATTTTATCTGAGGATATATCAAAAGTCTGGAAAATGTTTGCCATTTTTTCGAAGATGGCTTTCCTATGCTTTACAACTACCGAAATGACATTTTGCGTAGAATATTTTTGTTTGTGAATATTTCAATAGTGAAGATATTGCGAAAATTTGTGAAGTTTTCCCAGTTTAAAAAATTTTTAAATTGAAATAATACTATGTTCTGTTTTTAACAGTCTTTTTGTCTTACAACTCAAATAAAATTAAGATTTTTTTTTCGTTCTTACAATGAGGATATCAAAAATGCTAAAAATACAAAAAGAAATTCTTTACAATTCCAAAATCGTTATTTTAAATCAATTTCGATAAAATAATCCTAAAACATTAAATTTATTGTGGGTATTGTCGGCGCTTAAATTACCATTCATTTAAATAGTAAAGTTTACGTCTCCTGAGAGAGAGTTCACGCTTACACGACGAATGTTCTGTTCACTATTGCCTAGCCTTAAAAATACCTTTGATCCATTTTTATTCACATTATAGGCTAACCACCATTTTTATTTTATTCAAGTAAGATACTAGCAAATTACGGATTGTAAAGCTATTAACTCCGCCCACATTCCTTATTCTCCACGCCTTTCTACTCCATTACGTGTGTCTATTTTTTATCATTAGTTTCAGTTATACCCGCTGTGTGTCAGCATTTGTCAGGTATTTACTTTTAAATGAAGATTAAATAGAACAAGTGTTTTCTTTTAGGGATTTTACCAGTTTAAAATTACTACATTTGTGTGGTTCTCTCAACAAATATATTATTAACACAATGAAACATTGATGCACTGCAATATCTACATAAATAAGATTACCTACATAAAAATATGGATTGTTAATATAAAAAGAACGTGAATTTAAAATAAAGTTGAGGTTTGAAGATCATGTTGGCATTAATAATTTGAACCTGTTGGTTTACGATCCAGTGCCTTAAGGTTACTGTCACTAGCATGTACGACAGTTTCTACGGGGTTTTCATCGGCCGGCATTTAGAATATCAAAGCTCCTACGCAATTATCAGACATTAACAGGTATTCATAAAAAGTGTTAAAATTTGCTAGATTTAGGCTATAAATGTAAGATAAAATAAGCACTATACAGTGTGTACAGTCGTTAACTTTTGCGGGATAAAAATTCAGACCTAATTGTCACACATTACCAATACAACTTCAAAATGTTCAGTTTTGTAAAAATCACTACATATATAAAGTAAGCACTATTTAATTTAACCGAAAAATAATTTAAAATTGCTATTTCTAAACAACTAAATAAAAAGTATTTGAGAATGAAACTTTTTATTTTTGCGAAATGTAAGCAATCAATCACAACACAACGTGAATCCGCTCTAATAATTTAAACGCTATATAACTTACGTTAAACTAAAAGTAATTAAAACAGCTGATTTGTTCTCCAACAAAACTACAAAATAAAGCATTTTGAGAACTTAAAACAGCTGTTTCCATTTCAGTGTGTGTGTGTGAAACATGTTCTTTAACCATAACAGGCATGTTATTTAAATGATTTCCAAGGGAAATGAATTATGTTTTGGGATATCTGCAGGTAACACTGTTTATTTGACACCTCAATAATTAAAATACGCCTTATAGTAAAGAAATACGCGACTGGTGCAGACATTTCTTATCGAATTAAATTTAAGATTATAATAACGTTTAGTTTTCATAACAGATTATGTGTTTATGGTATAAATTTATCAAATATATCTTCTTAGTATTATTGCCTCACAAATGTACATGTATATAGAAAATTATGTGATTGATCACAAAATTCGTGATAAGTTTTGTGGATATAATCGTTCAGAGGTCTCTTCAGTTTTTGGAACGACGTCTATCTTAAGCTTAGTACAGTTCTCTACAGCTTAAAAGCGTAGAAATTGGTAATTGAAGATTTTTTCCCCATTTTTTTTCAGATTTTTTTTTTTAAATAGTTAAAAATTTGGAGGTACTTCACATAAGAAAAGACGGAAAATATGTTTGATCAAATTTTGCTTAAGAAACTCAAAGAAATCATACGGTCGCCATCTTTTAAAAAAATCTAGGTTTTTGAGTTATCTGTAAAAAGCCAAACGATATTAAATGCTAAAAATAGGTAATTTTCCAAAACCGGATATACGATTTCGTTTCAATTTGAGTAAAATGTGAAGATTAATGAAACAAATAAAACCAACAATATTTTTTTGTCACAAAAAACGTCAGTTTCGTAGTTGTGTGTCAAAAAGTGAAAATTCCCCAAAGATATTTAAAAATCGTCTAAATGTGCGTCTCGTTAGTGCGATAAACTCGTCCTCAAAACTTGAGATTTTGGATGAAATTTTGGTTTTTTATATTTTACTAAAATATAACTAACAATACAAAACCTTTACAAAATTGCAATTAAAAATATTTCTGTTCAAAGATAATTCACAAGAAAATCCTTGGCCATCGCTTTTCACTTAGCACAATCCTAGCTTTTTAAAGTAAAAAGCTATTACTAAAAGCTTTATTTCATTCTAATATAAATTTAGGTTAGATACGTGTTTTTAGCACAATCTAAAAGATGTTATGCCCATTTTAAAAAATATAAATATTTGTTTTTAATAACGAAGTAATTTTTTGTACAACTACAAAATGATATTTTTAGTGACAATTAGTTTTATTGGTTTGTTCATGAGTGAGTGAGAGAGTTTGTGGAATGTTTTTAACCATTTATTTCTGTTACATCTTTTCTATCAATTACTCAGTAGCTAGATCTGCATTATCACGAGAAAAGATAAAATTAAGTTTATAATGGCAGTGAGAATGACCCAGTTAAGAGATATCAAGGAAACAATTTCAAAAGAGCATATCATTAATATGAAACTGTTACGATTCACCCATCGCTTTCCTTCCACCCTTTGTATTACCCGGGTATAACAACTGTCTGGAACCGCAACAACAACAATAGTGTATGTAGATTATACCAAAACTGTACCAATTTAAAACGGGAAATTTAACAATATTCCAGATGTAGTTTAAACTGTAATTAAATTTTACATTTGTTGCAACTTAGTTCAGTTAGGAAAGTAACAAAAAGTTTCATATTTTAAGAGTTTATAAAACTTAATTGCTTTTAGAGCGACTTCACAGAATTTTCTGATACAATTGTATTCTTTTCTTTAAGTTATACCAAAGTAAAAAAAAAAAAAAAAAACTTTAAAAGTAAATATATATACTAGATAAAATTTTGTAATATATTTGTATGCTCTCATTTAGAGAATATTGAAATAATAAACAAGTTTTCTACACATATAACTTATCCTAAATAAGTTGTCGCATGCTTTTAAACACAAATCACTTATGTGAGTGTTTTGTACTTAAACAACTGTTATAATCACATCATATAAAACAATATTATAAATACTAAATAATTAAACATTAAATTTATATTAATAAATAAATGAATTAATTTTTTAAAACGGCAATAATGAAATACATAGTCTTATAAAAATATTATTTGAAAACGACGTTATTTCGTAGAAACTCTTCATCTAAAAGTGAGTTAACTCACCAAATTGAGACTTTGTTTCATGAAACAAATTTGAGGCTTTGTTTCATGAAACCATGAAAAATAATTATGTGCTTTCTTTAAGTAGATCACAAGTACAATAAAATAGTTATTTTTAAGACTTACGGTAGTTTAAAGTTCTAGTGATAAAATTCCTTTGCGTCCGACAAGACGGAACGCCCCTCGTTAAGTGGGTAAAGGTTCCGAATGTTTTGATTCATACTTTCCATGAAGGTGGATTGGTCGGAAGAGCGTCAATCCAATAACCTGCAAGATCATCTAAGTTGTCTCCCCTTTAGATTACATTTGGAGGGGCTCTAAATAAAATAATTGTAAAACTAGATCAAATGACACTAGTGATGTAACACAACAAATAAAACACGAAGTTGTAGAAATCCTTCCTTAGATTCACTCTCTAACTAAAGAAAGGAAACAATACGAGAAGAACAATGTAATCTAACTTAAAATGTCTAGTTTCACCATTATAGAACGGGAAGGGTTAGGGCAGAAATAAAAACGGCAAACATATTTTAATATTTTAATAAATCACAAAAGTATTTGAATGGTTACAGAATACGAAGTCGGGCAAAATTACATTTACTGAATTTATAGAACATTCCTTGAATGGTACCTTTATTTTGGCTCTGTAGATAAAGGCGGTCGATCTCTACAAAATGACTTTATATAAATTAGACTGACAGATATTAAGCCGTTCTGATATTTTTGTAACGCTATATAAACGTTAAACTAACACCCAAAATTGTCTGCAATTTATTTGTATCTCCCATCGATGTTATAACAATATTCTCAATATACCTTCAATTGTTCTAAAATAAATGACGAGAATGTTCCTTTGTACGATATACGATGCGATGTGTAGAAACTGAAAGCATTAAACGACCTGACTCCAGAACAATAAAACAAGGTTTATATTGAACTGAAAATAAGTGATTTTTTTATAAGAGAGAAGAGTCAAATGGTCGATAAAATAGGTTTTTTATTTCAACGAATTTCTGACAATGTAATGAAACATTATTACCCTTGATGAACGGAAATGTAAATAATAAAGTGTAAAGTATATATTTAGAATTTTACAAACATTGAATCAAAAACTAATATCTTTTATTGTTATTTGTAATTTGTCTAATTTTGATGTGATGTTGGTTTTGTTTTTATACGTGTTGATTGTAAGTTCATGATATACCGATAGGTTTAAAATCAGAGAGGCCACTGAGGCTGCAGTATTTGGTTCAAGAACTAATTGTTCCTCAGCCATGAGAATGTACCAGTGTGTTATACATGAATATACACTCTAATAATATGTAAAGTTCAACCTCGGTAGAAGATCTAGCACCAAATACGTAGGTGCTATTCTATACGTAGCACCCAACTCTATTCTTTTGGGGAGTCAAGTAGGTAAAAAAGCGGTGTGTTCTTCAATTGATAGCTTTAAGGTGGTGTGGAATTACCTATAAAACTTGTTCACTGTTTAACAGGGTACATATTATTAGAGAACATTTAATACACTGACAAACTTCCGAGGTTGGTGGCCACCATCCTCTTGGACCAGAATCCTGTAGTGGAATTTTAATGCTTAATGAGGTACTATGTAAATAAGAAGAGTCAAAGTGAGCAATACTATGTGAAAGAATACTTGAGCTCAAACTGGTCTTAGAACTCAGGAATTTATAACTGGATAGGTTAAGAGCATGTATCAAAGTTTTTAAAACATTGAGACTCTAGGAATAAATTAAAAGAAACTCTGTAGAGAGTGAAAAGCATATTTTACCTCAAACTATCTAAATAGTCGAATGTGGTACTATGACGCAAAACATCTTTAGTTTTGTACTAGATTAATCTAAAGAGTATACCTACTTTTGTGCAATGTCTAAAGCAGGAGGTAGCAATAATTCCCATTTGAGTAGAAGCAGGGGTTGAATAGTTCTCTCGAGGTCGTAGTGTAATTCACTCTTATTCACAACCAGTCTATATTGTTGGATAAAGGGAATTACTGTAACAATATTCTTCATTCACAAACTGAATGGACGAATTACACGTTCTGTTATCAATATTTTCTTCGAGGTTGTTGTAATGTACATCTACAATTTATAATACTTGAAACCGGGTTGCTCTTTTCCTTTTTCATACATATGTAGTGAAGGAAAATATTGGTAAAAAAGGATGTCAAGTTTTTTTGCAAGTGTGTATATATATATATATATATATATATATATATATATATATATATATATACACATATATACGTTTTGAGGCTATCTGAGGAAAAACAAGAATATTTTGGAATGATGATGATTTTGACATATTATACAACGAGTTTGATCCAATGTTTTAAATTGTTTAAGGACACACAAAACGTATTTGTTGCCATCTCTCCAAAAATTGCCCGTTCTAAACGTATCTTAAAAAAAGTGCTATTGTACTTTACCTATTTCATTAAATTTTAGTAAAATATGAATAATAACCAATCGTAAGTAAAACAAGTATTGATGTATATTAATAACTGGCAAAAAAAGACCTTGTTAGACTTCAATAAAAGCTTGAGTTTAAAAATGTTTTACGTAAGAACATATTATAATATATATAATTTTTTTAAAGAAAACTACGATTTCTTTTTAATATTTTTTTCTTGGAATGTGGGAGAGAAAGAGTCAGTAAAAAAGTAAATAAAAGAATATTCTGTGCAGTAAAGCAGACCATTCCGTCATATAATCATTATAAGTAATGTAGAACATTTTACAATGGATTTTTATGAAGGGAATTCTTAATAAACCATCACTGGGGGAGGGGGCGATCACTATAAAGATGGATTATTGGCAATAAACAATACGTAGTAAAAACATAGCCCGGTTAGATTTTAGATTTTTTTTAAATTCCTGACATATATGTAGTAAAGGTTAGGTGATGGGTTAAAAAATGTAACTCAGATATCTGTATTGAAGTTTCTAGAGTCCAAACAAACAGTTTTGTGATGTCTGTCTGTCGGTTGTCTTTCTGTTTAGAGTCCGTCTTGTATCCAGTGCTCTACAACCCAAACAAGTGGACAATTTTCTTTCATCTCTCCTATCAGATCTCTATTCTGCAACTCTTGGGAACCTTGATGCTTTTAGAATATTAGAGATATAAGGAGACTTTGTTTTATGTTATGTTTTACTTTTTTAAGACTATGGTGACGAATAGAGAGTTGTAATATTAAGTTTACAAAAGGCCTACGTAGTAGTTTTCACATTTTATTGACAATCACTGAATTAACTTTTAATGAAAAATAGTTTTAATTGGTTTATATTTGGTGTTGGGGAAGTTTGTGAAATATTTTTACACCATTTATTTTCCTTCTATTTGGGGAAATTATACATAGATTGTTTGTAAGAACTTCGGTTTGGTGTTCAAATGAAAGCAAGTATCAGGCGAGTATGGATGAGTGAGTAATAAACCCATAGAATTAACTTTTTCAGAAATGTTTGCAAAGTTTTTTTTTGATAAATTTAAGTTACACTGAATATGATGTACATTGGTAGTGAAAATTTGAAAAAAATATGAGTTTATAAAACAAGATTAATATCCAGTTAGAAAACTTTGCTATGGTATTGTTATTAGAATGGTTGTAATTGTAACAAAAGTTCTTCTCTTCCTAAAATTTAAAAGTGAAATTAACCGTAACCAATTAACTGTATCAGAGATACTAAATGCATTCCACGTTGCTAATTATTTGAAACATAACCGCAGTAATTACGGCATGCCAATAGAAATGATATAAATGGGTAATTCAGTCAATGGTGGTTTTTTGAAATAACTGAACTAAACACAATAAATATTGTTTTGTGGAAACTTATAATGAGCTCGTTTGCACATTAACACGATATCGATATGGAAATCCCACAGTGTTATTGGTGTAATTTTCAAAGCTTATATCTATTACGTTAATTTATGACTCGGGTTTTAATCGTTTTGAACAAAATTTGTTGAAGGTTTGCAGACAATAAATTAAATAAACACAATCTTTATAAACTGAGTTGTGCTCTTCTATAAATGGTTATTATTAAAATTGTTCCTATTTATAGTAAAATTTAAATTTACTCTCTACATTATAGAACCATGTAAAAATTATCGTATAAGTATTTGATTTTTGCACATATACCAGTGTATGTTTATAAATATTATCTACACGAAACCTCCGTCTAAATAAATGAGGGTGTATATTTGTTGGTGTTTATTCTTATTGCACTTTCTTTACATATTAATATAATTAAAACGTTTCAGGTACATTATTTGCGGAAAACGAATTATTCAATTAATTTTTGTTTTCATAACTTGTAGTAATTTGTGTATATTTCAGTTTTAAATTTATGTTTTTTACAACGAAATGGATATTTTCAGTTCAAAACTACGTTTACCATTTATTGCTGTTCAAAGAGTAGAGTAGTTATTGACATTAAACAGATATTAAAATGAAATAAAAGTTTAAGTTTTTAAAATGATTTTTGAATAGGTTTACTTTTGTCATTTTTCTGTATATTGTTTTATTTTATTCGTGAACACTGTGAAAGACACTGAAACTAATGAAAATCATATTAGGCAGTTGTAACATTTATAGATTATAATTAAAGCACGTTTTATCTAAAAAAAAATGCAAAATAAACCCACCCTTCATGATAGCTTGCTCTAAAGTTTTATATAAATAGTTCCAATTATTGAACATAATATATGCAGGAGCTCACAGATTAAATTAATTAATACAAATAAAAGTTTCCTTGCTGGTAGCGACAACCTCGTTATGTAATTTCGGGGTTTTTTCTCAATCTGGATTTATATTTTAGTGATAATTTTACTATTAATTGGCGTTAAATTATTATAGTAATAAATGATAGTAATGTTGATTTTAAAACTCTTTCATAAGAAAATAGAAAATATTTCCGTTTAATAAATAAAAATCGTGTTACAAATAATTAATAAATATGTCTGATTGCATCATAGACTAAAGAATGCCTGACCAGAAAACTACTATTATAAAATTTGTTTGACATAAATAAAGAATTTAGCAAAAAACTGTATCGAAATCAATATATTAGTTTTTTTTCGTTAAGGGCAATAGATAAGCTTTAGGAAACAGTGGAAACCGTAAATTAATCCTTCTCTTTTAAATCAACACGATAATTCTGGTTCACTTAAATTGGAAATTAAAAAATGAAAACAAAATTAGCCAGGTATTTATGATTAAGGGTCAATTCAAAAAGTAAAGTAAATGAGCGTCCTAAAGCACACGCGAAAAATAAATAAAAATCAGAAATGGATGACAGTTCACCTGTCTATATTTGTTTTATAAGTTATAATTACACGCCCTTCCTCCAACTTCCTTTCAAAATTATTAATCAAGAGTTGGAAAACCTTTTGGGACGATATAAAATTACAATTTAAAATGTATGTACCTATTGACGTTCCGTGACGTAGAATATTATTGTTTTACACCTTCTTGTAAGTACGAAGTATTAAACGTTGAAGGTTAAACGTAAATATTAAGGTACAGGTTCACGGCTTCCTTCAACAATTGAATTATAAGGAACAACACCATTTACAACACCGATGAACCTCGCTTTCATCCCTTGTATATTGAAATATATGCACATATTTAAGTAAGCCACTCAATATTGTGTGCTAGGCAGTGATTTCCTGCGGGAATTGTGTCTTAATAGAAGAGCTTCATTTAATTAAATAAAAGTAAAAATATCCGTACTTCTCCACACTTTTTATCTAACAAATTAATCAAGATTCGCATTCTACTCTAATTTTAATATATTATTCGACAGTTACTCAGCAGTTATTTTAGTGAAAAATGTAAACAATGATAGAATATTAACCGGTAAAGTTTTTAAGTAATATTTTGAAAATTCTGATAGACGATAAATCAAGGTCAGAGCTTTCAATATAACTTCAGACTGTAACAAATGATTACAAAAAAATTCGATAAAGTTTCACTAAGTACAAAATGTAGTTTTAGAAAGATAAAAAACTCATTATTATTGTTTTAAATTTTAGAGGGCAATTAAGGCTCAACTTATTCCGACCATTAATCTTGGTTTGGGATAGAAGGCAGCCAGTAATGTGTTCATTACTAACAGTAATATAAAGTGATACATTATTACTTTTCTCTTCTACTTTCTTTTTGTTCGTGTTATACTGTTTATCAAAATCCTTTTATCAATTAGTTTTAAAGGAACATTTTCCGTAATTGGTGTATATAAAAATTAATACACGATGTTTTGAGAAAATAAATCAACTCCTTTTATCAAGTCAAAAACTATACATGACGAATCTTTTGACAATCAGTTTACGTTTTAGTTTCTAACAAGTAGGTGTATTTCACTTTTTCACGTACTAATTTTATCACCTTATAACGGGAGTTGATTTTCAATCTTGAAACTTCATACACTAACTTAACTATACAAAAACGAAGGAAAATGTCCAATTAAACCATATTAATGACATGAGCAATCCATTATTATCAGATAACTTTCAAACAAAACATAAACTGCTATAGATTTAAATCTCTCCGAATTTTACAATCGTCGTTTATGTAAACCGTATATTTCTTTAATATTTTGTATTTTTAGGTCATATATTGTACATAATACAGTTGTATTGGGTCTCTTTTTAGGTACACCGTTAAAGTAAATATTGTAATAAAATACACTACACAATCAAATAGGTGATGGATTTAAATTCTGTAGAAAATAACACTTTACTCTAAATTGAAGGTAAAAAAAAAAAAATTAAACAGCCACTTCAAATAAAATAAATAATACATTTCCATTGTAGATTCTAAATGGTTGTATCAAAAAATACAGATAAATAAAATAAATAATATATACAAATAAATAAAATAGTCGTGACCAACCCAAACACGCCAAAAATATGGTGTTACTTTTTTTTTAATTAAGTTGGCTGCCATATTGGAAAATGTCGGTGATTTAAAAAATTTGGATAGCATATTTTTAAATTCGATAAATAGTAGGGAATGGTCCCAAATTAAAATTTCTTGCATATCTTGATCTTTTTGTCATCCTATATGTGGCCATCCCAAATGTTGATCACTCTGTGAATAAGAATCGAAGGAAACAAATGTGAAGAACATCCAGAACTTTCAAAATAAAGTCCTTCGAGGAATAGTTGAAGCTCCGTGGTACATCCGAACAGTGATTTACACAGAGATTTAAAAGTATATTTTGTAAAAGAAGAAGTAAGGAAGGTGGCTTTGAGGCATAAACAACGTCTCCTACTTCACGTTCATCGGGACATGAAGGCAATGACTGACAACGTTAATGATGAGATTCGCCGCCTCAAGAGAATTAAAATTCATGATTTGATGTAATAGTGATCTGGTGATTAATGTTGAAGGGACCAAATACTAGTGGTAGCCCTACAAAAGTGATGTAATAGAGATATTAGTCTTTAGTCGATCGTATTGGGATTGGTCAAGATGTTGATTTTGTTTTGTTTGTTATTCTAATTGTATTATGTAATAATAATAATAATTATTATTATATATATATATATATATATATATATATATATATATATATATTTATTTATTTATATAACTCTGTGAATAAAATTATTAATTAGATGTTCAATATCAGCCCAACATACACAAATCACGATATAATTTACAAGTTATTAATAGCCAGCATTCACTTGTTATCATCTTCATTATTATAAATGTTCAGCCAACCGTTGACACACAACAATAACTAAAATAATTAAAAAACGTAACGTTAATTTCTTGCAATCGTAGAAACATTATTTGAAGTTTTCCTTTGACACAAAGTATCGACCTACTTTAGCCTCAGTATGAATTACAAAGTTAGGAAAAGTTGTAGGATGAAGCTATCTAGAAGATGAACTTAAGTCGTTATCTTGCTGCCTGCACAAATCATTAACATTTTCAACATGGAGAACTTTGCCAACTTTTCTTTTGTTAACTCCTTTAGACTATGGAACCTATTCATAGATATGATACACATCGTCAGGTGTTATAAAATGAAGACGATAAAATTGTATCATGACAATTAGTATTGTGTAATAAAACGAATCAAGTCAGAAAATTAAAAGATAAAGATATCACTAGTTTTTGACAGCAGAGTAGGCTATTATTAAATGTTATTGCTTTGAGTTACTAAGTTGAAATGAGTTTAATACAACCTTACTCAAAATTGTACAAACATTCTCACACACCTACTTACAAATCAAATACAAACGAAACAAAACAATTTACCACACAAATGTCATTCGGTAATAATTTGAAAATGATATATATAATATATAATATAAGGGCATAAACTTGCTTTGCATGTGCCATAAACTTAGCGGTTAATCGTAGTTGATTAAATACCAACTTTTAATAGCGGGAGTTATAGTTCATTTTTATTTTATTGGGAATTATTCCTGAACCACAAACGTGAAACTCACCTAACCTAATCTCACCCAATTTCGCTTCGCTTGTGCTATGAACTTATCCTTCCCTTAAATCATTTTAAATTAATATCGAGCTTTTAATGGCGGAAGTTATTGTTCATTTATGCTAATTCCTGACCCGAATTCGTGAACCTAACCTAACCTTATCCAACCTAATGTAACTTACCCGAATATAACCTAACCTAAGCTAACTTTAATCCCTAATAAAATACATTTATAATTTTTTCACAGGGATTTGAATTATTAATCTATGCTTTTCATTTAAATTTGACCGAAAATGGTAGTCGATTTTGCAAAATTGGGTATTATATAAGAGCCTCGTAGTTGATTCTATTACCAATAACTCACAAACAGACCGACATTTTTGGAGAGATATCAGTCATTCCTTGAAGGCTTCGCTTTAACAATGACATTATGAAATTAACTAAAGTTGATTTTGAGGAAATGGTATTGTTATATTCCTTAGGGCAGATGACACCAACTTTTGAGTTAAATGAGTCCCGAAATATGGCGAAAATAACCATACGTACTAAATTTGATTTCCGTTCACTTGTTTATATTGAAAACGCCTAACGTTTAACGCCTAACAAGTTTAACGCACCACAATAGACGAAAGCAGACAGACTGTCTATTTGTGACTCATCAAACAAATTGAGATAGTAATAATGATGTTTTGTATCCTATCCCTAGATTCATTTAATCCTTTTTAAAGTATTACAAAATTAGAGCTGTGAAGTAATTGAAAATTATTGTTAGCTTTTACATTTCTAATAAATGTATGACATTACATACCATTTTGAAAGTACAATGTTGCCAATTCGTTTGATTTGTGAAATACAGTAAACGTTTTACACAAGGTACAGTGAGAAGACAAAAATAAACAACTTGATTTTAATAACTTTAATTATTTTGTGGTTAAATCCATAACTCGGTCTTCATTGTTTTTTAACTTAATTAATTTAAATGTTTACAATAGCATTTTAGTAATTTAGGATTTTTGACAAATTTTGTAAATATTAACAAAAAAAAACAAGGAAAATTCTAGCGATTTGGCTAATTCAGAACTTTTCAATTAAGAACTTGCTACTAAAAATCTGTTATTATTTCATCTTGTACTTTACAGTTCAATCTTTCCATAGTTGAATGTGTTATTATAATTTCAGAATAATGCATTACGTAATGATTTTTAAATAATATAAAATATTTAAATATAATTTAATTATTTTATAAACGAAATGTAAATGCGGTGATTTTTTTTGTGTGTATGAAGCGCGAAGATAGTTTAAATGACAACTTAAATATAAATAATAGATAACGGCTTGACAGTAATTTTACAACAAATCAAGTTTTCCCGACGGCTACAAGGTTAATTATAATACTTTATGAATAAATCTAAACCAGTAGTTTAAGTGGTTTAATGATACTTTAGTAACGAAGGCTGCAGTTTGTACCGTGGGGAGTAATGATTGGTTTTGCAATTTAACCGCCATTTATTATTTTTTTTAAAGGGATAGGTTAGGTTAGCAATAATTTAATATTATTAAAATAAATTGAGTTGGAAACGTCATAGTGAGCTATCAATGCACGTTGTTTTATTCAAAACAACACAGTCTATTATTCGCTTGACAATAGAAGTGCTAATATAATATACAAAGCTCGTTGTTTTAGTGGAATGGTGGTTTTCCAACAAAAAAAAAAACAACAAAAAAAACAGAAATTGGATTTACAATCAGAGCTGATCTGTAAGGGAAATCTATCGGAAACAGAGATAGCATGGGTTATTTATGATTTATTAATGATTTAATAACGATAAAATCATTGACAATAATAATACAAATTGTATTGAAACTCTGCACTGATTTTCTCACATTCACGTATAAAGTAAATAAAATACTAAAATAATTATTTTAAATATAATCCTAAATTTTCTTATGAACAATTTACTTATGATTTGATAAATAATTTTCTTTAATTAACCTTTACTTTCTCAATAATGTGATAAAAATCCTGATTAACGCTCAACATTTTTTTTTGAATTTAAGCGTTTGAATTACAACAACAATTTAATTTAATTCTAAAAATAATTTTATGAATGGTTTTCACACATTTATAATTTATTTTAAACAATTGTTTTCATTGTGAGTTTTGTATTTTGGATAAGATATAAAACGCAGGACATCATCAGTCAGCACGAGTCTCCCGATGTTAGTGACTTTTAGATTATTTATCTTATGTCATAACCTTTAAAATGTCTCAAGAATCTTCACTACACCACCTTCCGCAATTATTAGATCTATAACGTCCTAAACCGGTATAAATCATCTTCGACTGTGTGCTTTTTTTGTCATTAATTTCTTATGAAATTAAATTTGGTGGTACACTGAATGACAAAATTAAGGCCTAATATTTTTAATTTTATTAACATTACCGTAGTTCTGTTTATTTGTTGGTCGCTACAACAGTTCCACCTTGATTAGAGGTATCATCAGGTTCAACACTCGTTATACAATACATGTTCACATTACACGTACATTAACATATTACCAATTTCAACTTTAGTAATTTGACTTACATTAGGTTGATTTAAATTAAACACGATTTACTCCACGGAAGTATTTATGACGCGAGCGAAGCAATTTTAGGCCTTCGTTAAAAATTTTACAATTTAAATATTTTGCGCAAGAGATTTTCAATGTAATTCCCAACAAATATAAACTAAATACAAGCTACCTAAATGTATTTACGGTACAATTTATACAATAGGTTCAGACAACACGAAAAATAAGGAAGATGGTTTAATATCAGTTAAATCCAATCTGTTCCCTAGGAACATTGAAAAAATATGTGGCCACAAAGAAAATTGACATTTTTAGTTACCAATATGACAAAAACGAAATTAGCTATTTTAATTGTAATTGTTATATTTAACAATTACAAATTTGATTATATCTATGTTAATGTGAAATAAATGTAACGTGTTTTGTATTACAAGTGTGTTGGGCCTGATGATGCCTCTAGTGAAGGCGAAACTGCTGTTGAGACCAGCAAGTAAACAGATTTTTAGACAAATAAGAGTAGTTAAAAGTAAAATCATGATATTGATTGCAATATTAATATATTGCAATATTGATTGAAATATTAAATTTCCTATAACTTCGTTCATTATATTTTAATAAATCATTAACTTGAAATGAGTATTTAACTTATATACAAGCTTATCATTTGTTGGTTCTGTGATACAGTAATTGTTGGTAAAAGCAGAATTTAAAATTAAAGTAAATTGATTCAAACTTCAAAACATTATATGTTCTACATTTCTCATTTTTCCATTTTATAACTTCCATATTTCTTCAGGAACCTGTTGAGATAATTTTAACATCGTTACTTAAAATAAAAATAAAAATAAAAATAAGCATAAAGATTTGTCGTTGGTCTAAATAGTCCCAATTACTGAGCATAATACTTGCATGAGTTCAATGATTAAATTAAAACCACAAATCCAAGCTACCATTCCGGTTGTATGAAACACGTTTTATTATTTAAGAAACTATTTAGAAGTAGCTTATCTATGAATAAATTTATTCTATATTGAGATTTCACTTAATAGTTTTACAACTAAATGATGCATACTGTTACCTAAATTATTTTTCAAAATAAAGTTAAAGCTTAATAAATAAAGTTAAAAAATCATACGTTTTGATTACTACTCCAAATGATTTCGTTATTACAATATTTAATAAGGCTATGTGCAATGAATACAATTATATGTATGTATATAATAATGTATTTTATCGTATGGTATTATTGCGTGTAATATATATTAAATGAAGTCCTTCCTTACTTTATTGTAGATATTTCATAAAACACTTTAATATTATAAAGAAGACTTTGTAATATGAACGCCTAAGTATATCTACACACAAATAAATAAAAACAACTTAATGTTTAAGAAACTGATGAATTATTAAATTAATATTGAGTTCATTGTACAATATCATGTTAACCAAGTATATCTACCAACTACGAGTATAACTTGGAATATAACTCGTAGAACGTAGAATCAGATCTGTTAATCACAACAATTAAAGCCATTTTGGATTAGTAATAATAAGAATATTGTATAATTGTAATAAGAGAGGAGATGGTTTTTGTTGTTGATAAATTGAGTACTGAACCATTCGCTTATATTGAAAATAAACCACTCATTCGTTAGAGTTTATTGATTTTATTTTAAATCGTTTAAACCCCCAACATATGTTTTATTTTTTTATCAGTCTATCTGGATAGTTATGAATCCATTGATAAATTACAAATGGAAGTAAAATCTGTAAAAAATTGGAGCTATTGAACAAATTTCTTAAATATTCACCTAAACTTCCAATAATGCACTTTTTCGAAATGAATTGTTCATTCCATTTTATTAGAGAGTATTTTATTAAAAATGTTGAGTATATGATTTAACTAGTTATAACTATCCAATATATAAATACTCTTGTTGGAATGTTTTAGGTTGATCATGGTCACAACACATTTTATCATCTCCTGTCTAGATTTCACCATAACCGTACTACAGTTTTATATTTTTCAAACTTTAATCTGCCACTAATCAATAGTTTGAAGTTATTATATGCAGATCCTGATCGTAGCTGAAGTCTCCACAGTTAACTCCTAAAATAGCCTACAAGTACTCATATTGATTACGAATGTTGCAAGTCCGAAGTATCCTATCTGGATCTACACCTTTCTTCTTGTAGTTTTGAGTTCGAATCTCCCTTTTTTATCTTTCCTATCATCTCTCTTTTGACTAACTCTTGTTCTTTTCAGACCATGACTATATTATATGAATATTACAATTATTTTATCTTTTATTCTTCTTTTTGCTTAAACCTTTAATTACGGAGAGCTATTTATTTAGTCTATGAAACAATACTCTAAAATATTTTCAATACATTTAGCGATATTTGATCATTTTACACATAGTTTCAGTTTATATAAATCTCTTCTAGATAATAGGTTATATAGTCCCGTCACTAATCTGAATTTAATATATATTATATATATATATATATATATATATATATATATATATATATATAAAGTTAACTCTAGTTAATTCCTAATTGTAATTCCATCTAAGTCGGATAATTAAAGGAACAAATATAGCTTTTCTTGTTAATGAGACAGAAATATACACAAGAACCTTGATATTAAACTGTAGGTTAAATATCTATGCCAGCTTACCAGTGTGGTAGAGATTCTTGAGATTAAACTTGTATTAATTAGAAACTTCTATAGAAATATTTCTTACAAGTAGACGAAGATAAAGACGCATACTATGTACTTTGAGAGATATATTAAATATCTCTAGAAATTAGTTTTCTTTGTTTATTCATGACTAAATTGTTAATAAATTTGTTGGAAGTAACAAAAACACAAGAAAATTTATTAAATATTTACTTGATGTACAGTTACACTAACAGTTCTATTTAAATGGACAGTGTGGTTCCTTTTTTTTAACCATGTAATTAGGTGACAGATAAATATAATATATTGATTTGTCTGGAACACTCTAACAGCACATAATTGTGAAAAATTAACTACCTCAGTTTTTCAACATTATTTTCCAACATTAAATAGAGTGAAATATTAAACATTTACATTTTAGATTTTGGTAGCACTGGAACTTTTATTATAAACTTGAATGCACCATTAATAAAAATGTTCACCTTGTTTATTCCTAATTTAGTGTGTAATTTTCTTATTTTAAACCACATTGTAGTAACTTCATATTAATGAGATGGACAATGAAGTGAGACATTTCCATATGTGGGAAGGATTAATCTCAATTTGAAACATCTAGGATTAAGGTTCACAGAGCTGAGTGTCAGGTTGTCCTGAGATGTCCCTTGGCACGATGGGACTTTAGGATATTGACAATTCAATTACTTAATAGTTGCATTAAGAGGTCAATATCACTAGGGGTAAAGGAAACATAATGTGAGCAGAGATTGTGTACATTTACTTAATTTATATATATCTTGAAATATCTGTTTCTAATTAACCAAATTTAACAGAATATTGATTAACTAACCAACTGTAAATGTCATTTTTTATTACAGGAAATATTATATTAATATTTCTTAACAGTTTGAAAACAAAATTATACTCAATATTACATTTATATTATTAGGCCTACAGTAATATAAAATTTTTAATACAAATTGAAAATCAAATTACTATTTCCTTTTGCATCGTCATTACATCCACGAATATTTAAAATTTCAAAATCCAGTGGTTATAAACTTGTTTTAATTGCTTCTGAAGGGACCATGCATTTACTAAGCAACTAAACAAAAATAAATAAATAGTGTAAAAATATTGCAAAAACTTTCTCACTCTGTCCATCCTGAAAAAGAAACATAAAATAACTAAAAATAATCGTCATAAAAAATGTAATTTTGCTAATCCCAAATTGAAAATACGGGATGTTTCAAAATGAATATCGGGGTTTTATGGCTTTTGTAATATTTATTACATTTAACTTACAATTATAAAATAATGCATCAAATGAAAGAGTTACTCAATCAGTTTTGTTGCTACACCTGTGCACATGCACAGTTTCAGTTAGAAAGTGCTAGTAGCAAAGATGGCAACTAGTAAACAGAAATCTTTTATATGTTTTACAGTTTGCAAGGACTGAATCTGTAGTTGTAGTGCAACGCTGAGTTCTGTATTCAATTCAAATGCAATCTTCCAAGTGATAATAACATCCGTAGACTGTATCATCAGTTGAAGTCACCGGGTGGCTTTGCAAAAAGAAGATTACGGGACGACCAAGAGTAACTGAAAAAAGTGTTGAACGAGTGAGAGTCTTTCACGTGTAGCCCCACAAATTCATTTTGGAAAGCTAGTCGTGAATTAGCAATTCTAGTGACGTTTGTGTGGAGAGTTTTAAGGAGACGCGGACAACTACGTCCTTTATTTTGCAGTTGTTACAAGCTCTAAAGCCTACAGACTACGGTTTACGTGCCAACTTTGCAACCGATATGTTGTTGCATGACGATGAAGATTTTCTGGATCGTGTCGTCTTCAGTGACGAATTGTCATTTCTGCTAAGTGGACATAATTTATCATGAGTATGTGCTTCAGCTATTAGCTGACCTACCCGACTTAAAAACAGGATTGAAGCAGTTCTTGCAACAATCACTCCAGAGACACCGAGCAAGGTTTGGGACGAACTCGGCTATCGACTCGATGTCTGCCGTGTGACGAATGGTGCTCACATTGAACACTTGACTTGTAGGAAAAACTGTCGGTGTTGCTCTCACATTTGATGTTTTATTTATGAGTGTAAGTTAAATGTAATACATACTATAAAGTTTTAAAACCCCGATATTCATTTTGAAACACCCGGTATATATATTTAAGATTGTATCTAAATTTAATTTGCCTCACCTCCATCGTAAATCGTATTTGATTAAAATCGAGTTTTTAAAGATGGCTGCACCGATTCATTTTTCCACCAGTTATTCTTGAACTGTAAGATTGTATTAACACAATGTTTAGGTAAATAATATTCATATTTCATTACAATATATACGACATTATTAGAGCTGTTTTTGAGAAGATTTTTTGTAGTTATTTTTTGCCAATAGTAGACCTACAAGTTCGGCAATTGAAGAGATTTTGACCACTATATTAAACTTAGATCCCTAGAGAGTAATGACAGCAATAGACTAGTTTTAAATGATAAAAAAATAAATAAACCGTCTACAAAAAAAATGCCTTCATAAAAAAAAATCGTTTGAAATCGGTCCACGCAGTTGGACAGTATACACGTCCGACGTTAGACAAAGAGATATAATTAAATAACCACTCTTTTAGATTACGGGGAAATAAAAAAGGACACATCAGCAAAAATCTAGACACGATTTTTGCCCCCCAATATATATTTTTTCTCTAGAATACATGTAGACTAATTTGTTAAATGAAAAGTTTGGAAACAATATTATGTATTTTATATTCAAGAGGAACACATTTTAACTTAAAGTCTAGTTACAAATATTATGTTATCTTATTATTATTATTATATTATTACTGAAGCTAGAAAACCAGTGTTTATAGTTTCTATTATTGCGAAAACTTTCAACAATCATTTCTTCAGAAGAATCCTATAGTGTTATTTTCTCTCAGAGATAGTATTTTCAAATAACTACTACACCTGCTTACATTGTGCGAGAGTGGTTTCTAACAGCACTTTCTCTCTGTCTGTCTGTCTCCCACTCTGTTCATGCACTTTGGATGATTTCCTCAGAGAGTATTCTCTAATTTTCAACGAACTTTATGAAACTCTTGTAGAAAAGTGTTAGAATATATTTCTTCAGGTGGCTTGTCAATTTTATATCTCTAATTTACTCTGTAGTATTTTAAATGATTGCATGTCGTGTACAGATAGAGGGCATAGTTATAGCACATATATAAATATATTTGGATTCAATTTATTGTATATTTGTGTACAACAACCAAGGTTAACTTAACCAAAATATATATAAGTAATAATTATCCATTACTCTGAAAAGTTTAAAAAATCAAAATGTTCCCCTTAATAGTGTCAAAATGGTGACTGATGTTTTAATATCAATTTAAATCTTTTCTAATGTTAGTCGTAACTTTGTAAAAATACATATTAAAAATTATACACTGTGACATTTTGAACTTACGCTACAGAGATTTCCATGTTAAATTTAGCACTTAGCAAACTAACTAAACGGACAAGGATAAACATTTTAAATTGTGAATTAAGATAGAACTAAAATTCCAGACGCACATGCAAAAGGACTTTTCAAAATATTCTTTTCTTTAAGTTGTAGGTAATAATTTGAGTGTAAAGAATTATCTTTTTTATTGATTACCGGATATCAATGAAATTTTAAATATTAGTAGTACTAAATAAATTAAAGCAATTGGTTTAAAAAGATTTTCTTTACAATGATAATTCCAGGCATTAAAGCAGACAAATATAGCGGTCTTTTGAAGATCGCCATTTTGTTGAGAGCTGAGTTATTAAATAAAGGAATTTACCATTATTTAAATTTAATAACACCTTAAAAATGTATCAGAAGTGCCAAATTTACAATTACATATATATTTTTATTTTCTACAATTTACTATAATGTTGTGAAAAATGCACTTATGATGAGTAATTTCAAGTTCCAAATGACCATAATAAACTCATTAAAGCGTTTAATAGTCCAAAACGTGAAAAATGTAGAAAATAAAGTTCTTTGTTTTTGGTATGCTGGTAAAATTTACTAACATAATAAAAATATTAACTCAATATCTTATTTAGTTCCAATGATAAAATTGTGAAAAACACAACACTGCCTACAGTTAGAAAACAAAACGTTTCTATGTATCTATGAAATTGTCTTCTTATTTTTAGCTCTAGAATCAGTTTCTAAAATATTTCCATGGAATTTTGAATCACCCTGTATACATATATTTAGCACATAGTCACATCATATATATTCTCTTAAAGTCTATAACATACAATTATACTTACATAAAATCATAAATTTTATTTTTATAATAAATAAACTACACTATATTATTGTGAAAATGATTGATTGGAAAACCACGGAAACGAGAAATAATAAAACATGTTTCATTGATTTTTAGTCAGCCACAGAATTAAAACAATGACTCAATAAGACCTATGCGTCAGAATTAAAATATGTATAGGTGTTTTAAACCAAGAATGTATATTTATTTCATTGTGTTTCAAAGTAATCACAATAGTTAAATTTATTTCATTAGCTTTAAAAAGTTCCTAAATTTCCACCTAAACAGATATTTTTGAAGCTGTAACATTGTAATTATATATAATTAAATTAAAACCATGCGCGTCAGGGGGAAAAAACCAAAATGTAAAAACTATGAAAAGTTTATTTGCTTTAGTTACACTTGTTAACTTGGTTCACGTTTAAATTACTTGGTGTACTTAAATTTTCTCCAAAACCTAATCATATGTAAATCAGAATAACAAACACAATATCCAAATAACTATTGTAATATTATTATTATTAATCCAAATAATCTATTATTAAAAAAAATGTTACAGGATGTAATAATTGTAATTCATACCACCACCGGTTTTGTTGTGTAATCTTTATAAATAAATTAATATACACATTTATGAAATGTTCTTTCTTTAAAAAAATAAGTTGGAAGACAACTATGACTAGTATCTTGTAGTTTTAATGCACAAATAGTACAACAGTACAGAATTGTATAGTATTTATTTTTATTTCAGCGACGCGGCGGTTGTTTCGCTATATAAGCATGACATTATCAGTTTATTTAACATATGTTTATGGTCAGCGTCAACCCAACCTCACCACGTATAATGTCTAGAAAAAGTTTAGATTAAAATATTAAGAAAAACAAAGTCATACAGAGATGATCTAAGTGAGCAAATCGAGTGGAGACTTTTGAAAATATCTCAATTTGTAAAGAAGTAACGGGGTAAAAATTATATTATATTTGAATGAAATACTCCTTTTGACGATCTGTGTCTGTGTGTACTAAAAAGATTGCGCAATTTTTGTACAATGTATGTTTCAACGTAGTCAATTAGATTAAAGCGCAAATGTCATGTTCTCTACGTATTTTGTAATCTCACGATGCGTGGAAGAGTTTATTGTTTTGAAAAAAAACAAAAAAAAAAAACAACATTTCCCAGTGGAAATCGTCACAATATTGTGTACCAAAGACAAACTTAGTAAGAGAAAACAATCAAGTTAAGAAGAGAAAGTGTGAAAATAGAAAAAAAATGAATAGTACACAGGGAACTATTTCCTTTTAACATGAGTTTAATTCGTAAATGTATACTGTTTTTCTTTTTAAAATCAGAATGAGTTGATCAAAACGGAAAATGTACAAAGTCAAGACTGTATATAAGTACATTAAAAATATCTTTAATAATAGGTTGCTTTGAATTTATTTATTTTCTTTGTACCTTTTATAAAAAAAAACATAAAACAACACATAATTGAAAGAAAAGCACATTACTTCAAAACACTGTACATGTAATGAAAATAATTACGCAAAAGAATAATACCTAAAAATTAAACCAAAGTGTCTGTTAAAAATCAAATACCTAAACTGGAAAAAAAACTGTACAAAAAAAATGTAGAAATGAACAATTATATTAAACATAATATAAAAGAGACGATAATAAATTTTTAAATGTCAAATAATAAAACTTCCGAAAATAAATAAATACTTCCTACAACTTCCAATGTATATACATGTATATACTCGTACATATAAATTCATACGAGAAATGTACTTCAATTTTCCAAATAAATGACTTAAAAAAAACAAAGGTGGAGGAAATGTCTCAAACAATGGCAATAAAGTGATGGAAGAACATTTACTAGGATATATTTTTTGTTTTTCAGATTAATTCATTTTTAAATTAAAAATCCACCCTTATTATTGAATGTGTATTTACAGTTCATTATTAAAATTTTATTTACACTATACTTTTTCTGTGGTATATTTCTTTTTATTTTCGATAAAATAAAATTTGCTAAAAATGTTTTGAACTTATAATTAACTGTATGGACGTTATTGTTCGGTATCTCTCCAAAATATTGTTTTTTTTTTCGTGGTAGCGCTTAAAATATGAAAATCAGCTATAGGGTTTTAATAAAAGAAGTAGTTTATAAAAATCAGCTCTACCCATTTCGTTCAATTTCTAAGGAAATGTAAAAACCCTTGAGCATACCTCTATGTCAACGTATACTACTTTTCAAGAATAATTGTAAAAAAAGAGCTTAGACCATCGCATTTAAGCTGGATTTCAATTAAATATGATTTACGTACAATTTAAATAATTTTAAATGCCATTATATGGATTAAATGTAATGCAACTTAAGGAAATACAAGTTACATATTTTGCTCACAATATTTTCTTAAATATCTCATGATATATTTTTTGTAAAAAAGTGGTAATATTTTTTTATAACGCATATGTCTATGGCATCGTATACAAAACAATTTTTAAACCAAATGTAGAGACAATTTATTTAAAATAACTACCATAGCCTAAATTTTCATAACTTATAACTTCCAAAAACAAATCATCAATTAACTATAAAACGTTTTTACAATAAGCAACCTTGATCACGTGAAACTATAAAATATCCTTTTGTATAAAATGTTTGAGTATATTAATTTATTACGATTTATAGAATATATTTATACATTAAAATATGTTTTAAATATAATTATGAATCATCATAATCGGTTATAAAATCAATCCATTTTCCCATTCCTTTTATAAGATTTCACATTTACCAACCTCCTAAAAATAATTTTAAATTTACCTTTCGGTACTAATCAAACAGGGAAGTGACTATACTCGCATTATTAAAATTTACCAAGATCTTCAAAGTTGGTTATATAAAAGTATCAAATATCCTTTATTTTGTTAATTAGGCAGAATATATGCATGAACCTTAGGATTAAACTCTGTATTAAATTATAAGCTAACTTACTATAGTAGACATTGTTAATTGAGTTTAAACTTGCTTACTTAAGAACTTCTATGGGAATACTTGATACAATGAGCACAATATATGTACACACACTTTCATTCGTTTAATTAAAAGTCTTAATTACATTGCTTTAATTAGTTAACTATATCTGAATTCCTTATAAAACTCCTAGTTAATAAATGTCCAATTCATTAGAAGATATAACTGCCTGTGCAATGGTCTCCTGTTTCCCTTAATTTAAAGCTATGAGTTATGTCTTCATATTCAATACTTGATATCTTTATAAGGGACACGTAATGTTGTCCAACAAATTACGACGTTATTAAAATATATATATATATTACGGTATTGAGAATTATGTTTCTAACGAGATATTTCCTATTTGCATGCGCACATATATGTCACAATTTCATATAAAACATTGAAGTTATGTTCAAAATAAAAAGTCTCATACATTTCAATATGTTGGTCAAATAGTTGTAGTTTTTTGGGTTCAGATAGGTTACGTTATTGTGGGATGAATAGAAGCAAATTATCCTTGACTTTGACGTAGACCGTAAATGGCAACACTAGAATATCTAGCTTCAGAATTCCAAACCATTGTTTATACATTTTGTATCTATTATAAATGATTTAACACTATAATATTTTATTTGATTCCATTTCTTCTTATAGTTTGATTCATTTTGTTACTAAAGTTAGTAAGTTTGTTTAACTTAATAGAAATAATATATTGGCTTTTTGTAACATATTAAATTTGTAATCCTAATATTACAAATTTTGTCAACTTATGCAAATTTAGTATTACATACAGATTTAAATTTATGATAGTGAATTATATTCTTTTTACTTTTTTGTAATCTTTGATATGAAACTAGTAATATTCAGAAATGTCTCTGAATTTGGGAATAGTAATCATTTACTATTTATCAAGTGGGATAAACGTTAAATAGGTAAACTGATATACATTTATTTTAAATCACGATTATACATTCCAATCGATCTTTGAATTGATTTTATATTTCTTAAAATCAAATTCATTTTCTATCTCTTCACTACTGGATGATAAACATCCAAAGGTGATACTAACTTTGTAACGACATTTTAAAGAAAACACTATCCTATTTAAGAAATTGCCAAGACAGTAGAACTGAACTATGGAAGTTATTATGTGCCCAAATTGTCAAAACTGGTTTGTTATAATTTGAGAGTCGTAATCAACGTTTTTAAATGTCATTAGAAGAAATGCCATTTAACGAGTAAAAGTTGTTTATTTTCGGTTGTAAAACTATTAAGGGAGAACGTTATAAAACTAGAAAAATATATATGTATATTAGATTAAATACTTGTACAGTATAAAAAACACACATAATACAATTCTCACAAAAAATATTATTTATTATTTATTTTTTGTGAGAATTGTCTTCTTGTGTGTTTGTTATACTGTAGAATTTTTCTCATAAGTCAAGCTCAACATTTAATATAAATGCTTGTATAAGAGAGATTTAAAGTTAAGAAATAATTGATAACATTAAGATTCTAAATTATCGAATGAAAACTCTTAACTCAACCATTGTTTGTTTAGCTCATTAATTTATTCTTCTTGAACTCGATAACAAGTATAATTGATTCCTAACAGGCGTAACACTATCCATTGACCTAATAAAGAACAAAGAGACTAGAAGGGTACCAGAGATGATATATCCATCCTTCACCCGATTCTTGTGCTGCATTTCGTAAAGTAGTTGGAGCAGCAAGGTCTTCAATAGACTTTAATTCTCCAGTTAAGGAAAAACAGGAGGATACAATAGATCTCTCGTGATCGTAGTGGAATTCATCCCTATACCATAACAAAAACATCTGTGTACTTCATGCAAATTACAAGGATTAAAACAATTCTCCATAGTACCAACTTTTTGTGATTGTACATTACAATTGTGGACAAGTTTCGGTGTTGTTAAATTTCCCTAAACCCTAATATTGAGATCTATCCTTTTAGTATTATGAAAAAAGCAATTAATTATGGCAACAGAAAAAAATAGAAACAATACATAAAATAGTTAATTATTAAATTCTAAAATAAACAATGTATTGAGATTTCTGTTTTCGTTATTTATATAAACTCAATAAAAGGATTTTTTTTATTAACTTCTCCACCTTTACAAGTTTGTTTAGGAATTTTAATATTCTTAGCACGATTCCCATTCCGAGTTGAGTAGAGAACCTTGAGGGAAGAAATGAGACGTTCAAATTGAAATACCAGAGTTGTTTAAGTAAGAGGGACTATAGACAAGTGGATATGATTGATATGAGAAGTCATTTCTGTTATTTGTACGTCAGTACTTGTAATTGAGATAGATTGTGGGAAGTGTTTTGTTATTTAAACGCTTATATCAAAGTTGATATTTCTTACACTTCAATCAACAAATAAATTTTAATAATATTTCTGTTTTCAGTTGATAAAATTATAAAAAAATATTTCTGTTTACATGAATTATGTAGTAAGGAAACACTTATGATGATACAACAATGTATTGTTCCTTATATTTTGAAGCCTTTATTAGCTTATCACAACAAACCAATATTATTGATAAGTCTAAGTATGTAATTTGTGACATTCGTTATAAGACGTGTATGACTAGATGAAATTTTATCGTTTGATTGTGTGTCTAAAATCTAAATATTTTATAGAAACAATCTAATGGGTTGTGGTAAAAAGAAATGAACCGCGATTTGAAATGTGAATTTAGGACTAACAAGTGAATCTTGTAAAATCTATTTTCTCTCTTAGATGTTTCAATATTATTTACAGCACGTATCTTTGTAATAGAAATCAAATTTTAAAAGAAACGAATTGTTAATTAATATTTAACGCAAATTCATTGACACTTCAAATGTAAAAATATTACTTCATCTACTGTACTGGAGTAGGCAATTTGTTAATCATATATGAAACATGATTAGATGGATTACATATTTTGTCATGGAGTAGTGCACAAATATTTTTTTTTAAACACATACATTTGCTATTAAACTATAAGAAAACATATTTAAAAAAAAATCTATCTTAGAATGATAAAACAATTTGATACAAGAAAAAATAGTAAATATCCATCTCAACATACAATATAAACAAGTAAATCCTCTAGATGAAATGACCAAACATTGTTCTCCTGGGCCTTGTAGAAATTGTTATATTGTATTGGTAATTCAAGGGGTCCTGTTGTGGGCTCGTAACCCTTTAAATGTATTTGTCAACGTAGAAGAGTATACATAAACTATTCAAAACCAAAAATTTGTTGTGATTAAGTTGAATAACACGAGAGATATTAACAAACAAAAAAATGTTAAAAATATAGGGTCATTTCTATATTTTAAATTCTATATTTTCAAATAGGGTTCTATTTGATCAGACTGTAATCTTCTATATAAAAATTTCATTTTCCAATCATATTTTTTTTGGGGCCGCTATTGTGCTTAACGTACAAGACGACAACAACGACAGACAGATGGAATGTCAAAAATCACTTTTTTTGGATTTTCTTTGAACGTGAAGGATAATCAAATAATGAAGGTTTTTGCTATTATCAAACGTACGCATATTGGATATATTATATATATTTTTTAATATATAATACACCATGTGTCCATAAAGTCCCACCCCTCCTTTTATTTTTTTATTAATGGAAATAGACAGATTTGCTTTGGGGAAAGTTTAGATAACCAAAGGAGGAGTTTTTTGAAGTATCCAAATTTTCAACCCTTACCCCCAAAATGGGGTAGTTTAGGGGTAAGTCAAGAATTTTAAATAGCAACCCCTATTTAGCGATACCTCATTTTAAAGGTCTTTTCAAAATAAGAATAATGACGCAAACCAGAGGTCTCTAAGTTCATCCTATCTAACATAGCAACCAATCGAATCGTGAAATTTACGTTAATAATTAGACGAGAAATGTTACGAAATGTACAACAAGCATTTGAGTCCAGAATCTATTTCTGCCAAAAAGTAAATGGTAGCCATTTCAAGAACTTAATATGAGCTAAAAAAACAATGTAAGGCTCTTACCATCATTTTACCAACATAGAGCAGTTTGTAATGTAATAAAAACAACCGGAGTTTGTAGTTTAATATTCACAATTCGATTGGTTGCTATGTGGGGTAAGATGAACTTAGAGACCTCTGGTTTGCGCCATCATTCTTATTTTGAAAAGACCTTTAAAATGATGTATCACTCAATAGGGGTTGCTATTTAAAATTCTTGACTTACCCCAAAACTACCAAAATTTGGGGGTAAGGGTTGAAAATTTTGATACTTCAAAACTCCTCCTTTGGTTATCTAAACTTTCCCTAAAGCAAATCTGTCTATTTTCATTAATAAAAAAAAGAGGGGGGCGGGACTTTTTTGACACATGACATATAATTTTACCAAAGCTCTTTCCTCAAAGTTACAAAACACTCCTATGTACAACATAAAGAATCAACTATTTTTGGTTTTTTATAAATGCATTATATTCGGTTTTTTTTTCTCCCTGAGAACGCTGGTATAATCTCTGAAAAAGATGTATAACATAAAGATAAATCTAAGTCAAAATAAATATATTATGATACGCAAACTTAAATGTATATATTTGCTTCCTTTACTTTTGTAGTTGACTATAAATCAACAAAGTACAACTGACATTTACAATTTATCAGTTGCCATATGAAACGTCACTTTCTCAATCACTTCGCTGTCAACAGTTTTATTTCTTTAAACAAGTTTTAAACTTCAAATTGTATTCTGTCATTTAAACACACATCACGTGTTTGCTACACTTTGTCATGTGAGTGACAGTTAGTTATTTTATTGAAACAAAAACATTGCCTTAAACGGAATTCCTAATATGTATTTATATTGTATTTATATAAAATCACTGATACATGTATTTATTTTGTTTAAATTAATGGACTTATCCAGAATGGAAAGTATGTGATAAGCGTGAATTGTTACAAAGCGAAATGTAGTGTGTCCTATTGAAATTCAGTAAAAATATAATTAAACCTGTTGTAACAGTTTCTGTTTACATCTCGTGTATTACTTGAATTATAACACGTTTAAATAAATACACATTTGCAGATTCTAAATTGATTCCATTTATAAATTTAGTCACATATATTTAGTTATGTATTATTACATTTAATATATAAGACAAGTGTACCAACAGACCTCTTCGGATACTAAATATTGTATAGAAAGTTGACTACAGAACTTATAAAACGAGTTGACAAGTTATAGTTTTAATCTTGAAGCACAATGTTAAACGTGTTTTTGAACTCTTTCAGTAACAGTAAATTATACACATAAAGATAACATACTCCCTAAAATTGTCTATTGTGTATGATTGACAACAGGCAAAGTGGAACATCTCACATAGTGTTATTTGTATTGTAACAGAATTGTCTATGATAGGTTTGACAATCAACTGCATACAGGTATTATTTAAAAAAATTAAAAATCCATTGTTTTCAAATGAATCATGAGGCTGTTTTTTTTTCAATTAAACAAATAAAAGTTCAATTTACAATAAGAGCTATTTGTAAAAATAATCCTAAATAGTGATAGAATGGGGAAATTATAACCTTTATACATTTTAAAAATTACGATAGATCCAAAAAGTGAACCATTTTCATATTTAAAGTACAGTTAAAAATAAAATACAAGCAATTCTTTCAGTATCTGGGAGCGTTTTCAGGCTGCTTTGTGCTAACAAATGTCAATTACACCATTTGTAAACGTATAGTTAATGTTAACAATAAAAAGAACAATTTATATCATGAGTCTTGTACCGGTACACAATTTCTGAAAAGTTTGACTACAGAGTATCATTTCCGGGTGTGTTAGTCTGCAGAGGGGAAAAAAATTGTATACCTTAAACTAATATTAAATTAACATTTTTAACTAAAAGGTTATTACTACTAATGAAGTATTGAAATATAAGAACATAGGGCTAAAACGTAGTTCAGTATTTTCAAAATAGGATGAATAAAATGATTTGAAAAATAAAGTGCGACAACAAAATAGTTTCATTCTATTTGGTACTGAGCTCTGCTGCAGGCTTAGGGCGTGATGACAACAAAAGGCTTTGTTGTAGGAAATTCAATTATTGTAAAAGAAAATCTCGATTTCATATCCCAGCCATATACGTCAAGCCAGTTGCAGTATAACGTATAATAAAATTTATTTACAACTTCGTTCATTTACTGAATTAAAGTTTATAGTTTTGATTAGAAAATTAAACTGCATTTATTGCAACACAATCAGAAATTACAAGGAGAAACATTTCACTACTTTGATGCATTTTAATTTATTTATCTCATTTCACTTGTTGAGTGATTCTATCTAGGGTTCTCTTCAGTAAGATAGTTTTACCTGAATATATGTTCCAAGAAGTTCTTACAATCTTCCTCACTCTTTTGCTTCCTCGCACTTCTTAGCGCACATGTTTGCTTTAGATTAAAAGCGAGTAAGCGTAAACAACTACGCCAATCCAAGCTCACCAGAATTTTGTCTCTTGGAATATCGTAGCCACTTTCTTTTGGTAGTCGTAAGGAATTCTTTATCTCAATTTTCTTACAGGATAGAGAAATATGACTGGCAAATACTATTCTATACTTAAAAAGATAGTATATTGGGCATCATTCCTAAAGGAGTGATGCCCAATACTTAGTGTTGTTTACTTCTATATAAAACAGGAGCATATACTGCAGTTTCGACGAAAAATCGCGGAAACTCAAATGGATTGTCCTACATCAATGTCCATATGGTCAAGATTAACCATCGTAGAGGACTTGAAGAATGTTTATGAGGAAAATATTCAAGTCTAAAGGGAGGTTCTCACTAGACTTCAACTTATCTGAAATTAAAAGTACTAGATGACAGTTGGAATATGTATATTGCAATGCAGGCAACTACATAAACAAATAGTTTAAAAGTCAATTAATAATAACTATAATGAAAGTTCAATAAATAACGTGAAGCTGATTAATTTCTGTTTATCCTTGAACATCGCTGCATTTTTCTATAAAACAAAATGTGTTACCATGGACAGATGTGTATTTCGATTTTAAAAAATAATAAAAGAAACACTGTTTCATAGGACTCTGTAATTTTTTCACAGAAAGTAATATTACAGTAAAATATAATGTCCCTCACCCAGGTACACAATAATAGATGCACACATATTGTTACTCTATATAACTTTAAATTCTAGTGATTTGTAGTTTAACAAAATGTTTTATTGAATTTAAAAAAAAAAACCCACACGTAATGTGGTTTAATACTTTTAAATCCATAACTACAAGGAAAAGAATTGTATAAACTTTTATAAATTTTATATTTCATTGTAAAGAAAACATTATTATTAAAACATGTAATGGCGTACTTAGATTAATATTGTATTTTATGTCAAAGCAAGTTTATTACGTGCCATAAAGATTACCTTAAAGGTTATAGCAAATTATATTTCTGGTCATAATTTTAATAGCACTGGTATTTATTTATTTATGAATATATTTGAAACTAAGAACACGTTTATAGATCAATTATATATAATTACATCTTAAATATATTATGTTATTTTTTTTCTCGGAAGTATTGTCAAGTATTGTGACTAATAAATGTGTCTTAACGCTTAGTTCTATAAATTCCATATTGCCTTATGAATGCTTTAAACAGTTGACCACCACGTTAGAAAGATGTGGCTATATTATCTAAACTATCTAAACTTTATTTTATATTATTTTCGACTTGTACTGCAGTACCAAACATTTTATGTTTATTTATTTTTGTGAAATGTGTATCAGTGTGTTGTGTAAATGTGTTGTTTCATCTGATGATGGTATATGTTATACCCAAACAGCTGTAATGAAATATTAATGAATAAATACTGAACACAAGATTGCTATGACGTAAGTAATTTAGTAATAAGCTTAGTTCTAATCTAACTATTTGAATAGTTTTTCACTATCTTTTGTTAGTACTTATGTGTTTTGAAACATAAGTCTAAATAAAAAATTAGGAAATCTTCACACTTTTGAAGCGAAAATACAAATTTAGCGTCTTTATTAAGGTAAAGTTTGGTCATGATATTTGCAAACGTTATTTATAAAAATCGGTCATCTTTATAATATTTACTTTCTATGGAGTATGGACGTTGTTTTAACTTCACTAAAGATATTGATTTTTATATTATATCGTATTGCCTTGGAACTGTTAACTATAATACTATACTTATCTTATATAGGTTGTCTTCAATCTGTATTCCTGGATAGCTACAGCACAGTTTCGGCTTCGTCAGACTTAGTATCCACACTTACACACGTAACACATCCCACAATACTTCAAAGATCCGAGTATAACTCTTCATTGGATAATTATTGTTTCTCAAACTTTCTGAAATAATAATTTATTATCAATTATTAGACTCGGATCTTGTTGGGTGTTGTGTTATGTGTTACTAGTGTAACCTATAAGTATCTGTGTTAAGTCGTCGTTAATAAACAGAAGTGTTGTTAAATGCAACACAAATATTCTCTTATCGCTAATTTTGAATTTAAAGCAAACATTTAATAGGCTATAATAATTTTAAATTTATTTATTTCTTCAACAGTTCTTGACAGTATTCTTGTGTGACTTATACAAAATACTTTAATAAAAATTTACTTATCAAAAATAAATTAATATTGAATATAAAATATTTGACATATATTTTTTAAGAACATATTAAAAATATTTAAGAATTAAAATACATATTAAATAGTATAGGATAAAATAAATAATATTATATATATATATTATATTATATCAATTACAATGTATATAATATTTTCTTTAAAATCCATATCCAACGATGCTAAGAAATCCATAACGGAAATGAACCCTTATCAAAATAGATACTTCAGCACATTTTTCTTACATTAATATATTTGTCCATTTATGGCAGCTGATAGGAGGTTAAAAAACCTTACCTTACATTATAGAGGATTGAAAAGAAGAACCGAGAATCATGTACAAATTCAGACTATATAAAACCAATCTTTGATTTAAATATAATGAACTCCTTCGATGTTAAAATTATATAGCCTATTTACCAATATATCAGTGGTTTAAAAAATATTCAAATCAAAACAATTTTTCTAAAATAATGAATTTGTTCGAAAAACCTAGTAATAAATGTTTTCAATGGAAATCTTCACAAGTGTTTATATAAATAACGAAAAATATTTTTTGAAGTGAATGTAACGTTATACACAAAGAGTTGGTGTGGGAAACATTGACAGCTGCTGCAGTCTGTAGAAAGTTTACAGTGATAGCTAGATAATTCATTTCTAAACACTGAAGATTTATTTAACACCTTAAAGTACTGTAGAGTCATTAATATATATTAATAATATATAGCACAACACTTATTATTTTGTGACGTTAAACTTTGGTAGTTAAAATTATAATAACAATGTCGAAAAACAATATTCATTGTATTTTTTTTAAGTAGAAAATTTCGGTAACTACTTGCAGATACGGAATGGTTAACTTTTATTATTTATTTCTTTAGGTAATAACCTTTGCGAAGGTTGGTTACAGACAGTCTTATTTTAAAATTGCATCGATTGGTGTTCTCGGGGCCATAACTATGTTACAAATAATCATACAGAAGAACATTCAGAAGAAATCTGACGATGTCTAGTTAAAACTGATTATAGATTTTGGGTAAAATAATTAGTCATTTTACAAGTGTGTTAATTATAATTCAAATTAAAGTGATTGACTGCAAAAGGTTTTTGTTTAGTTACAACATTTAATTCAAATACCATATAACTAACTAATGATATTATTTACTATACCACTTAAAACTAGAAGTATAGTTTTATAAACATGATATAAATATATTAAAAATTAAACCTTGTTAACGTAATTTAAAAAGACAATTACAGACATCTAATCCGTTACTAAGTTTGAATAAGTTAGATAGACATCCTATTAAACTGTTTTAATATCTGCATCTATTACAGTTTCTCTTATATATAAAGTAATAGATTCTAACTTTAGTTGTTTGTGTAGCTACTTATCTAATTGCCCATTTTAAAACAGAAGCTATAATAAAAATAACATAATTATTAAAAAGTAAATGTAAGTGATTTTTAAATTTATTGTATTCTTTATACACTTAAACTGCCCTTTATAGGTAATACATTGTGAAAATACACGAATGTCAGTTAAAATTTGGATTCACTTACAACTACATATAAAAAACTACCAAAAGTATATTTCATGGTGTATATATAGAAATCAATAATGGCGTAAAAACTGTTGTTTGATTATACATTGTGTTTATTTTAACGACTACATTATAAAATAATTTTACTTTTAATTCCGGTCAACACATAATACGCCAACATTTATTTCGCTCTTAAAAAATATCTATTCACTTATTTATAGCTAGTGATTCATAATACAGGTTTTAAAGGCAATGGCGTTACATATTTATGACTGTGAGGTAAAATTAAGATATTCTTTATGGTAGGGAAATAGTTTTTAGTATTCCATCTTAAGAATAATATGTCATTTCTTAATGCATATGATATGCATAGGCATATTAATGCAAGTGATGTTGATAATTTAATACAAGGCGTTGAGTTATTAACCAAACCACGTGTCTGATACTTAGGCGTATTTTTTATGAGAATTGTGTTCTGTGTGTTTGTTATACTGTAATTTTTCTCATAAGTCAAGCTCAACATTTAATACTTTCTTACCCTTCACATAAGTTTCAATGCAACTTAAATGGGAGAAAGTAATAACGAAAGTAAACTTATTTTATAAAATAAAATATTACTAATATTGGTTACTTCAAATCTGATTGGTTAATAAAGTAGAAACAAAGAGGGGAGTAGCCTGAAGGGGAGGGAAAGTACCATAGATTAAAAGTATAATTTTGTGGTCTAAATTACTCACAATTTTATCATAATTATCAAAAAAACTTGTAGCTACACCACTTAGAAATCATCTTATAGTTGGGTGGGATATTACGTTATTATGTATTAAGTCTTTAAAATATTTGAGACATGTTTTGTTAGCGCTGAGCTGTACTAATCTAGCTACCAATAGTCCGGCTCACAATCCAATAGGATGATAATTATTTTCATTAAACAATACTATGAAATAAGATGTTTTGTATCAATGTTCCTGAAGTCGGGTTTTAATGAAATGATCTAGGGAAATAATGGTATTATTTATAAAAATGCTTGTATTTACAAACTGGGTTTCTCTCAAGTAATTTTTTTCTCTAATACATATGAAAAGTTGATATGTAATAACTATCTAATTTATTAGTTAATCATTCTAATCTTTTGATCCAGAGCTGTCCTAATTATTACAACATAATACAGACTTTACCATGAATTACAAAGATTTACTAAACTGCTTTACGCACGAAACTTGCTCACCTTCCAGGTGCCTGATTCCTGTGATTCTTTGTAGCGCAATATCTTCTGCAAATAATCTAATCCTGTGACAGCGCCCTGGTCACGTTCACTCGTCCGTCAAAGGCTCCACCTTGTCCAGTCTCTCCGTTAATTAACTGACCTCCTTTGTTCTCCACTAGGAGTTTATATGCTCCTCAGTTGTGTGACGTGTTTGAAGGTTTTTAAGACAAGCAATTACCCAACTTTTATATTCTGTAGCTCGATTCTTTATATACTCTGGTGTGTATCAAGTGTGCTTATCTATTACCTTCAAACTTACTTTTTTTTTTTTTTTTTTTTTAAGTAAAATTTTTGTCTCTAAAAATTTAATGAAGCTCTAAATAGAGAGAAATCCTTTATATTAGCTGTTTCAGTGTGTTTCTTATTTTGTTCGCTTGGTACGCTGGTTCAACCCGTGAATGTCCTTGATCAAAAGAAACAATGTATTATCTCATCATAAAGTTCGAACCATAAATTCCCTTATTTTATTTTGCGAAATTTAAAAAAAAACTTAATTCTAAGGACAAAGAATCCTTTGAATGAACTATTGCAGAACAATAAAATGATTAGGTTTGACTTCTTTCTTTTGTGAAAAAAAAAGTTTACTTCATCTTCTATTTTAAACGTTTTACACTCTCCACATTCCAAATATTTGTTTATCCTGACCTAAAGAATCATTTCCAAAAAGTCTGGCAACTTATTTACTGGATAATCTGTATATCTAATCGTAATCCTAGTCATGTTACAGTCTTATATACGATAAAAGCCTATTAGTTGATAACATCAGAGTTTCAGAATATTTATTTAACCCTTCCAAACAATTCAATTGAGGTATATATTAGGAAAGGAAAAATAAGTAATTTAAAAAAAATGGTAATACTAATTAAATTAAAAAAAAAAACTAACGTTTATGCAGTAAAAGGTTTGGTAGTTTCTTAGGTTTCGTTTGAAGCTTGTGAACAACTTACATTAAACTTGACATTTATAATCTTGAAGATATGATTAAAACATGGTTTAAAACATATTTTATGTAACGAGACGTTATTTTTAATTCAAGATATTTAATCGATACTTTTAAAATACTCTCAGCAATATTAATAATCAGATTTGTTTACGATTAGTAAATTTTTTTTAAATTTATGATTTTTATTCATGTATGGGGGAGAGAGAGAGAGAGAGAGAGAGAGAGAGAGAGAGAGAGAGAGAGAGAGAGAGAGAGAGAGAGAGAGAGAGAGAGAGAGAGAAATAGTAGTAATATATAAGAAAAGAACAGATACAATATTTCTCAGCACTAAAGCAGACTCTCCTAGTTATATATCAAACCAAACTACATTGTTGTGGCGTTGACGTGATGAACGGTTCCTGTTCACGGAAGTATTTCTTAAGTTTTATTTTGCCTTTTTTATTGGAACACGTTACAAAGAATCTGGAACATTTGATTATCGAGTTAGAGTACTCTTAAGATGAAGTACTTCTGATCCATAACATAATACAATTCTGAGGCATTGGTTTATTGCGAATAGAAACTAACTTGTAATTAATTATAATGTCAATTTATTTTCTGCGATCCAGGTTCATATCTTGAGCTCCTTGTTTACGACAATATTAATGAAGATGTTTCTGTAGGGCAGTGGCTATTTAATTGTAAAATGATTTAATCTTTGCTTTTACCAAACGATTAATCTTTAAATTGTTGTCATACTAATTAATATACCATGTTTTCTGTTCTAAAGTACTCCATAAATATTGCTATTGTGTGTAGGTGAGTGTAACAACTTGTAATTTAAATAAAGTTTAAGTTGTTAGATGATTTCTTATACACGATGGGCTTTGTTAATAACTTTATTCTTACAACTATGTCTGTATAAAGTATCTGTGCTTAGTAATGTAAAAGTCAAAGAAGTGATTTCTAAACTATGAAGTATATTCTGCTTCGTACATCAAATTAATGTTGCTTGTTCAAAATAAAACAAAATGTTTGAGAATAAATAAAATGTTTGTTTAAAAAATGAAAATAGACACGAGTTTATAATGAGACAAACTTATTGCTTTTGTTTGATATAAAAATGTTATTATTTTATTTGGAATAAATCCTCGAAATAAAAAGAATTTTATTTAATTACATTTTTTAAGTGTTGTTGATGTCAGAAAAATACAATCTTCATTTAGAAAATTGGTTTTGAAAGTCCCTACAACAAACATTGGTTACTCTGATTAATATAATCTGTTAGATGAACCGAAGTATAGAATGATAGAAAAATATATCTCATTCTGAATGTATTTATGTTGATCATAAATTAAAGGTTGTATAATTTTTAAATTTGAGATAGTTCTGCTTTAGGAACTAGATTATTTTCTCAAATAAATATGGTTGATGGAATTTAAATAATTTTTGATAAATATAGGATTTAAATCTTGACTTCTGTAAATTATAGTGAATTTTCAGAAACACAATGAATTGAATTACTTTTCAGATTACTAGAAATATTCTTAAATTTGTTAGTAACTTTACTTTAGTAATACGCCCTAAAATATTTTAAAATGTTGATCAAATCTCTGACTTAGTGTGGGGATATTCTACGTTCGGTGTGCGTAGATATTTCTCATTTTTCATCTATAACTAAATAAAAGAATTATGAAAAGAACTTTCGCTTGCCTATGAGCAGGTGAGAAGTTTCGTACAATGCTTTTGTACAATTTTACGACCAATAGTATTTTTATTACAGTAGTCATTGATGAAAAAATTGGCATTTGTTTAAATCAAATTCCTATAAAATCCAGTGTTGTTTTTGCAACAAATGAAACACGATACTGTATGTCATAACTTCCCTTGAATTAATTTGGTTTTAAATATGACCCACTACAGTTGTTGATTGTGTTGCTCAGCTATTCCAACATTTACCGTTAAATTTGTTTGTTCTATTTGTATTTTCGCGTTGCTTTTTTACCTAGGGTGTAATATAATTGGATTCTGTTGATTGTCGCAGGGACTTGGGATTACTGCTGAATATTTTATAGAGGTTTAACGCAAGGTACAATATGGAAATTAAAAACAAATAAAACATGAGTTTAACAACGTTTATAATTTACTTTTATAATTTGTTATTGGTTAACAAAATGTATACTGATTTTATTTTTTACAAAATACTTATTTTGAACGAATTTTTGAGGAGGCGAGTTCTGAGCTTTTAGTGATTTTAAAAATAATAACGTGAAGAGAATCATGATACAAACGAAACAAAAAAACATCCATTTTACCACTGTTATATATATTAAAGCCAACCGTGGTAAAATGGATGTTTTTTGTTACAGAGTGCAAAAAGTCTTAGAAACTCTAGGTAATTTCTGAATGAGAAGATATAAAAAAATACTAACTTTTGCAAAACATATCACCAATCCTTTCACCTTTTATGGGCATATAACATTTTCGCACCTTTTTCAAGAGGGGCTAAAATGAGGGATTTTAATTTGTTCAAATAGCACCCCTTCGTGTTGAAGAGGATAAAAATGATAAATTTAAATTTCTTCGAAAAGTCTCCAAGGTATCTCTACCTACAATTATAGGGTGTAGATGTCAAATTTTGAAAGTTTTATCTTTTTCATGGACATTAATGAAAAAATTCCGATTACATTTTCTTAACGGCGGACTCTTTTAACTAAGCGAACACACTCTCGTGTGTTATTCCTATTTTAGCAAACCGAAAATCATTCCCCCCCTATTAAATGACATACATTTTAAGGAGAATTATCAGTTTAAATAAATCTATACTATTTATTTAAATGAATTAATTATAATTTTAGTCATTATTTTAAGTAAAGTAGTCATGAGGACTTATTCTATGCCACCAGTTTCCTCTCAAAATTCCTTTTAAAATGATGTGGATAAAATAAAGTCTCATTGGCTCCCCATTTAAAAATTGGGGTCGGTTTCCTAAAATAAGAAAAACACACGAGAGTGTGTTCGATCAGTTAAATAAGTACACTGTTCTAACATTTAACCGGAATTTTTTACTTCGATATTCATTACAAATCGGAAACTCTCAATATTTTACTTCTAGCAACCATAATTCCGGTTGGAGATATCGTAGACACTTTTCCAAGTCATTAAAACGGGTTTTTATTTTTATGTTTTTCAACGCGATTGCTATTTAAAAAAAAAAAGATCCCACCTTAAAATGCCGGACAAGGTTTGTACCCCATTAAAAGTGAAAGGACGTCCTCTAAAAGGAATCGCAAAAGTTAAATGTTTTCATCTCTACTCGTACAGAAATTATCTGGGGAGATGCAAAACTTAAAAACACTATGAATATTATATAATTTAAAAAAAAAAATAAATAAATAAATAAATAAAACAAAATAAAATAAAAAAAATACGATTTCATTGGAAATTTTAGTAAAATGTGTAAAACACTGAACAATCGGGATATCTTATTGCAACAAATATTGATTATTTGTTAAATATTGTGCCAATAAAAAATAAATAAAAATATACACTTTCAATAGTGTTCTTTATACCTTAAAATAAAATGATTTAATTTAAAAATTAAAAAATGAATAATATAGAACCATTTATTTTCGCATTACCTGTCCAAATAAATACTTTTCTACCTTGGGAATTACTGAATAAATAAAATAAAATAAAGCCTTAAACCTGACAAGATGTTGCTACTTACATAGGAAAGAAAACATGATGAATATTGGATCTAATGATTTTGAGTTATAAACTTACAGAGCAACATATATCTTCCTATCGGTCAGATCACCCTATATTAAAAGGAAGAAAGAATCATAAAATAAAGACTCTTAGCCCTATAAAACTCTAATAGTGTCAGAGTCGGGACAAACAAGAGTACACTCTGAAGATAAAAGATTTCGTTTTCTACACAATTCCGTGTGTTTAATATCTAACTGAATTTGAACAAGAGATATTACGCCGTTCTAATAAAATTTTTAAACACTCACAATTTACTATAATTTACAATAAGGTACGAAATATTGTGTTATAATTGTAATCTTAACTAAGGTTTTTGGAATTAAAATATGTGGACAGAATACGTTATTGCTTAAAATTAATTAATTTAAATTCAAAAATTCTAGACACCGAATATTATATTTACAAATATTACACTTGAAAGTAAGTTTGTTTTATCACTAAATGGACATTTCTTATGTGGTAATATAGAAATGAGAAATATAAAAGGTAGTTTTATTTCCTCTACAAATTGATACGATCCGAGATGGACTCTGAGATGCAGCATTACACATACGTTCTGTCTCACCCTCTGAGAACTTTATTGAATCATTCCACAAATCGGTTTTTTCTTACTAATATAATATCTTTAAAAGAATCTGCCCAGACTGGAACAATAGATTTGCCAATCTTGACATTTCCACTATCAAGAACAATACTGGCTTTGGTATCATTAAATTATTTTTATTTGTGATGATGCATATTGTTGTTTTATTTACTCGTATCTATTTGCATTTTATTTTGTACTATGTATATAGTTGTTTTTATCAATGTTTATAAGATTTATTATATTAGAAATATATAAATGTACCTAACGGCTACATTTCTGATGTTACAAAATGACTTTATTGAAAAGGTAAAATTAGTATATATATATATATATATATATATATATATATATATATATATATATATATTAGTTACCTTTTTCAGTGGTCAGAGTAATTCTTTTTATTTTGTAGAAACACTACAGCGCTGTTTCGTCGTTCACAGTCGGCTTCGTCAGGTGTAGGCTTAGCACTTAAATAAAACACATAACGACAATGAACACACACGATAACACGACATGAAATACAATATAAAATTTATCTGAGGTTAACTCTTCGTCAAATGTCATACAAACTTTTTACTGGTATGGTCCAGGAATAGTTTCTGTGTTTCTGTGAACTTAGAAACAGCGCTGTAGTGTTTCTTCAAAATAAAAAGAATTGCTCTGACTACTGAAAAAGGTAATAAATAAATATATATATATACATATATATATATATATATATATATATATATATATATATATATATATATTGGCAATTCATAAGTAGGGAATAGACTTTGTAGTTCTACATAGGATTATAAAGAATATAATAGGTAAAATTAAATCTTTCAGATACTCAATAACTACAAATGATACCTAAATTATAATGCATTAACTGTGATACAAACTAAATTAAGAAGGTTGCATGATTATTACTTAAAAAAAGAAAATAATAACAAATCTACACAGATAAATTGAAAAATAAACGTACAGAAAAATCTCAATTTAAGATTATAATAATTTATATGTTACTATTGTTAGAGGTAGATCATATTTAGCTTAAATGACATCACTTTAAATCGGTTTGGTACTTTATTTAATGTTCTTTTTGCCAAATTAGATGAACATTGTCTAAAAATAAAAACGCAGAAAGAGGTTTTTGTGTAAGACTATGAAGTATTTACAATGACTAATGACTTAAGAGAGATAAAGAAAGAGGGACAGCTGTAGAAAAACGAAAAACAGATTTAACATTACACTGCAGTAAAGCAGACCATCCAAGTTGTATATCAGGCGGAACCTTATTGTTGTGTTGACTTAATGAATGACTTCTGTTCACGGAAAGTTTTATTTCTTCCCTTTTATAATCCTAACCACTACATATTATAATTTAGCGCTTTTTATAATATAGGATTTTACGTTATTTGAATTGTAAGTGTTAATATATATCACAAGTATGGAGAATACACTTATCTATCTATAATTATATATTGAAATATTAGTTTTCAATAGGGTACGGAGATAAGAAATAAATTATGATCAATACTAATTGACAAATTTTACCAGGGTTACAAGTTAAATTATCATTCAGAAATTCAACAAAGCAAGATGCTGAGATAAGTAAGAACGTATTAATTGCGTCATGAAAATTATAAATCTACTAGTAACAAACGTCATAATATGGGTAAACTTAACTTTAAACACAGCTTATTATTTTATTTCTACTTCAGTAGGCTAATATAAAATTAGGAGTTTGCTTATTATAACAGAATTGATCTAATTCATTCGATGCGGATTATAAAACTACAAACATTTTCTCTTATTGTTGAGCGTAACAGTGTTAGTCTAGTATCAAAGTATTATTTAAAACACCATACAATTATATTTATTTAGTATGGAATTTTGTCCACAACATTAGTGTTGTGCTTCTTTTTTTCCATCAACATCATTAAACCCCCCCCCCCCTTCATATCCTCACCACCCAATGTTTACAAATATTAAATGACCCGACTTAAACACAAAATGGAGTCAGTAAAACTACAAATATCATTTCATTAATGTATTTAATCCTTTTCTTAAACTATGTTATCAAATGACGTTCAAGACATAGTGTATTTATATTGGGTTTTTAATTCAATACGGATTATATGAATTTATTGACTTAATATTGTAAATAAATATAAATTTTACTTTTATATTAACATACATAAATTATAGTATAAGTGTATACTTTTATGAATTTAATTTATGTTTAATCCCTTCTGTACACCGTAATAATTAACCTCTATGTTTTCATTAGTTTAGTTATAGGCTGTTACAATAGATTATTAACTTGTAAGGTTAGTATAATTCAAACTCATTTATACAAGACACTCCTTTGTCATTAAAGTTGATTAATCAATAAATAATTTAGTGAAATTTGTACTTCATTTGAAATAGTTTAATTCGGTCCTTATGTTTTAATTTAGTATTTGAAATTGTAGTGTTATAAATTTTCTTAAAATCTCCATGTTTTTATTATTTTTATCGCATACAAAAATATATTCATAAACGAAAAAAAACAAAAGAGATCATATTAAAAAATAATTAATATACCATAAATTTTGAGTTACGTGTTCTAGTTGACATTAAAAGTTTCATGCATTCTATATAAAATAATAGTTTCAAGCACTACAATGTACAGAGTCTCCACAAATGATTATCCTGATTACGACATACTATGATGTTTTATGAAGTTTACACCCATTTTGATTTCCCATGTATGTTTTATTAACTTACGAATACATTCAAAAGCAATGTAAAAAAACGCTAATAATGTCTAATTATATAAATATGCATAAGGAGGCCTATTTACTTGTCATCTGTACTTCCTATCATGACCAATAAGTCTACACAGTTTTTATAGAGAGATAGGCCAGGTTGGATATGTATATTATTTTCCAATTTCCGATGGCAGTTTATAATTGGACATTTTATTTTGTTAGTGATTTCGATGACAATTATTTCTTTAATAAGGATAAAAAAATGAAATAATCGTTTAAAAATTATTAATCATATAAAAAGGTTTCTCAAATATATTTTAGTTATAGAGGACTCTCGCCACAGTTCTTTGAATACAACTTACAATATGTGAAATTTATTACTTCTACAAATAAACACTTTAAATTTGTTGTTAAGGTAATAAAATTGTAACACTTCCTTCTTTCGTTTTTAACAGTAGTAAAGTATTTAAAATTTAACTTAGTTCAAATTTAAAAAGTTTTTTTTTAATTTTTTAAACATTTAGATTCTGGAAAAAGTTCGTTAGCTGTAATTAGTACCACTAGACGTGAGTTGATATTATATTATGAAACTAGTTGTGCCCGCAGAGTTGCCTGATTCTATCTCGAATATATTATATTTGAAACGGCATTACGAATATCTACAAATAAGTCAATGACTAAAGTATGTTGCTTTTATCATGGTAAATCAACTAAGATTGTATAAACACCTGTAAACAACGATATAATTCAGAGATTTGGTTTGGTTAAAAGAAAAATGAAAAAGATTTTGTACAAATGTAGTTTTCACATATGCAAACATAACTAAACGATCACCATTTTTCTAAAAATGCAGATTTGTGATTTACCTTTAAAAAAAAACACCATCGACCTAGAAGATGTTACGAAATACATAATTTAAAACAGTGGGATAAATCAATTTGGACGAAGATTTAGAAATGATGAAACTTAATGTCACGCAAATCGTATTAGTAAAATGATATTACTTTTTACGACTAAATGATAAAAACAAAAATAAACCTTGACAACCAAGCTTGGTTTTATTCAAATACAATTTACGCTTAAGTAGAATGAATTTATAGCAGAAATGAACCAACTTTAATCGCAATTTAAATTTACAAATATGTTTTCATAGACAGTGCCGATGTTTCATTTTCAATTTTTCTAGGTTTCTAGGTTATTTCATTTTCTTTTCAAATTAATAACTTTCCACTGTTTTCAGAGTTGTGAAAGGTATCAATGCAACCTGCGTTTAGCTACAACTTTAAGTTATTGTAAACTTTTTACTCTGTTAATCTTACAAAGTTGTTTTTAAAATTGTTTTTCACAAATAGTCAAGATATGCCATTTATCAATAGACGTCATAGAAGATTTTATTCCTGACAAATATCTTAGGAAATCTAAATTTTAATATATAACAAGTTATTCTATAAAACTAAAGTTTCACCAAAGTTTATTTATTTTTTACCAGAGTGCTCGCTTTTATTCGCTCTTCTATTATCCATAAAAACTAATGCGTGTAGTATTATTTACTTCACATTTTTCATTCCTCCTTTCGTATAATGATTATTCTGCTATAAAAGTTTTATAAACTACAATAGAGACAGTATGTTATGCATCCTTATTAGACTAATCCGTTCTACAAAGTCAACTTTGTATTCACAGAACGTTCTCTCTACTGACATGAGAAGGCCATTTATATAATCCTCTTTATTCTGCATTTCGTTTTAAGGACGGGAAACTAAGATTTCTTTAAATTAAAACTATTTTTTTAAATGTTTGATGAAATGAGATTTAATTACTACAATGTATGGGACGATTAGATTTTTTATAGAAATTAACTTTGACGTTTTATAAATTGTGACAATGTTGTGTATTTTAGTTAGATAGATAATATTTTCCAGCAGTTATCAGTTAGAGCACTATAAGTGAACTTAATAAATATGTAGATTTCATAAAAATCGAGTTCTTATCTTTCATATAGGATTATTTTGTGTTTACCTTGTGATAACAATTGTAAAAACCTAACTGTATTAAGTAATAAAATAAAACTTAAACACAAATATTACGTTGATTAAATCAACGTGTTTCTATGATTACATCGCCATCTTCAGTTATACATGAGTTACGACCATCAAACTATAACTGAGTATTACTACTTTATTTTCGATTAATGGTGTTCAGGTTTTATTTTAATTTTTAAATATTTCACAAGACAAGATGAATAATTGCTTATTTTGTATTCCATGTACATATTTTGAAAACAAACGACTAAAATGTTTTATCTAATTAACAACCGCATTTGGATATTATTCTAAAACAACTTTATGTCCAGGAATGCGCTAACTAATGCACTATGTCAAGTTTGCCTAGGGGAGGTGTTGCCTAGGGGGGATGAAGGGTGAGGTGTTAGTTGGCTTGCGGTGTAAAGTAAAAATATAGAAACCTATCAGTTAATGATAGTGCCAACACGGTTTTGTGTTAATTGGCAAGTCAATTTATAAAAAGAAAGTAAGAGTGATTCGAAGAATTTGTTCCTACGATTGCAATTAACAAATTAATAGACAAATAATTTTCACCTCTTTTGTATTTGGTTGTCAGTTTATTTTCTATTATAAAAATTCTGAAATTTGTTTACTCCATTTAGTAAGTAATCAGTTGGAAATTGACTTCTGCAGGAATGTGTAGTCGTTTTGTAATATACATTCTTGGTCTGCGACATTTTTATTCCATAGCTATTTAATGACTTGCTTGTAATGGCTCTACATATTGTGTATGGGCGTAGCAATCCCGAGCAATGCTAGCCGGATCTACACCTTGGGTTAGATCACTCTCTTCAATCTTTCCAAACTGTCTCCACTGACTAACTCTTGTTCTATTCTACCATACTATTATAATATTAGAGCACTAGGGGTCTTTATTTTAAGTTCTTCCCTTTAATTTATAAGGCAAACATGACCGAAAGGTGTCATGCTCTTAAAAAATAGAAAATGTTGAAGTTTTGAAGTAAATTAAGTTACCTACATACCCGTTTAACTTCGAATTACTTACGATTTCTAGAAAGATAAACAAACGTACCTAGAACAGGTAAGCAAAACATGCTTATATATTTCTGTAGCCTCTGTTACATTCATTTAAACGTAAATGCTGTGAAAATATTATTTCCTTTACTGTTTATATTGAACTGATACATCTTCTTAAAAAATAAAATTCATCACCTAACCACATATTTCAAAATCAAGCTACCCTAATTTGATATGATTACCATAATTATAAAATATTTGCTCGATTCAAACCTTTTACATTTAATGCTTCTGATTTCATCCTGAACCTTAAATACATTAAAAACTAACATAGAATTCTTATAGAAGACTTACCGAGATGTTACTATAACTTGTTGACGATATTAAATGTGCTTTTTAACCAATATGACTAATAATACAAACTTATAAACCCCTCAGTTTTTATTTTACTAAACTTTTATATTTTAAATACTCTTTATGTATTAAAAATTGTGTAATTTTATTATTTTTTAAAATAAAATAAACCTAAAACAAAATCCCTACTTTTCTATAAAAAGATAAAATATCCCTGATTTAGAACAAAACTGTAACATTTATCTGGAATATATATTTTTTCTTGCATAATTATTTACCCATCAAATTTTGTATTTTCAATATGAATTTTAGATGTTAAAATTTCATTTGAAAATTCTAGCTTTAGAAACAATATCAATTTGTTTTGTGAGTGTTTGTCTTTGAAATGACTCATAAATCTTGTACAAGTCAAATATATTGAACATATTATTTCAAATTTAATAAATTAGTAAAATCGGTTATTAAATGTAAATAATCATGAAAGACGTTACACACAATAAATTGGATTAAAACAGTTTTTATTTTTATTGCTTAAAATATATCACACATTCTATATAGGTCTGCAGTAGAACTAAAATTCACAATAAATTATTAAATCTCAGTAAATAGGTTTTTAAATATTTTTTATTATGATATTTTTCGTAATTCCTATATGAATTTCCATTAAAATGAAACAGTTTGTTTCAATTTATGTTTTAATTATTTTATATTACGATACCTGAATTATTGAGCAGACAGCAAATTTCAAATATATTCTGTAGTTTGTAATTAATTGTTAACAAATCCCATCGTACATGTAAAATAAATATATTAATAATCTGCATATCAAATATATTAAAATATTTTGCTTGAAAGTAAAATTCGTTAAATTAAACATTGAATATATGTAATCATTAAAAACGTACATAGGTTTGTTGTTACAATTCAAATAAAGTAAACATGGTAAACAATGTTTATATTTGCATACATTAATATATTACTTTACAATTATAGTAGTACTGTAATAAATATTAAGTACATGGGAAAGATTAAGCTGAATTTCGATTTTAAACTACATAATTCAGAAATTTATATCTAAATACAGTATTTAAAAAATCAAATTATGAATAAGATAAAAATTTGTAGTGGAATGTTAAATTGCATCCTTAATTGGGACACTAAATTAAGTGTCTATATTGTCTTCAGAACTAAAACTGAAATCGTCCTAATTGTTTCATGTTGTAATACGGCAATGAAAATAGAATATTGTAAGACGGTAGGTCTGAACATTTTATTATTTAGTTTAGTTTGTCCATGATGATGATATTTGAATCGTATCATTATTATTTAATAGGTACTCATATCTATTATGTTCATTTAATCTGTCATATATTGTGTGACATATTAACTATGTTATTCTTGTTGTTATTTAATTTTTTATTTAGTACTATTTATTTGAAATTATTATATTAATTGTATCTACTATGATATACATAAATAATTAAAGTAAATCTTCTGTCAATCCTAGCATATTTTTATTATTTATATTCGTCGACTAGTTTCGGACTTCCTCCATCTTCAAGACGTAATTTAGTACTAATGAAGTTAATTAAATCTCGAAGATGGGGGAAAAACGAAACTTGTCGACAAACATAAATAATAAGAATATGCAATAGGATTGGCAGAACTTCGCACACAAATTAACTATTTATTTTTTCCTTTTGTTAATGTTTTGTCTTAAGAGATAAATGCAAATTTATTATTGATTTATAATTCACTCACTTATATGCTTTATGATTTATTTTTTATTTCATTTGTTTTTTTAGGTATTATTATGTTTTTAATGGTTTTTCCCGTTTGTATTTACGTATTATAATAAAAAATATATTTCGTTTCCTAAGGTTAAAGTGGAATAAAAAACACCATGGTCCTAACTCAACCTCATTATTAATAGTATATTTTGATTTCGCCTGCACTAAGTTCTTTTATTATTTAGATACCCTTGACTGAAGGATCTTTAGGTTTTCTGAACTTGAATAAAAGAAAACTGGAAAAGCACAAAAATACTTCAGCACTTCATTTAGCGGGACATAATATTAGGGTAGATTGGGGGAAGATTTCTCTCTAAAGTAGCAGGGGGATTAGGGGCGTTCTTTTTCATTGAAGCATAATCATTATGCGAGATTTTGTTCTTAAGGGTTAAGACTTTGATTGATTTGTCGTTTTACAACGAATTTCGATATTTCTGCCTTTATATTCTTCTAAGAATTTATATATTTTGAAATTTTAAGGTAAACAATTTATTATTATTTCTAATGATACTTCTCTTAAATAGGCGAGGCATTTCATTTGTCAATGAATTATTGTCGTAGTTTGGTATTAAACATTTGTTTAAACATATAATACTACTAATTTGTTCCACATTTTTCAGTTTATCGGGATACAAAATTTCAGATATACGTTCAAGCCAAATTAAAAAATAAATGAGGAAAAAATAAGTTTCTTCCGCAAGATCTGATACTTACATCAAAAATTCACGCACGCATACTCACGAAACTCTCTCTCTCTCTCTCTCTCTCTCTCTCTCTCTCTCTCTCTCTCTCTCTCTCTCTCTCTCTCTCTCTCTCTCTCTCTCTCTCTCTCTTCTGGAAAAAAGTTGTATATAAAGATTTTAAAAACGATTTAAAAGATAAAACTTTATTACTAATCATTATTTTAAAATGCGAAACCAGATTGTGAGCAGAATAAAAAATGAAAATAATTTATTGTTACATTTAATAGTAATACCGGACAATATTATTTTAATGAAAATAAATAAGTAACTCTTAAATACTTAAATATATAGTATATCAATTGAGAAGAAAAAAATGCATTATTTTACAGAATATATCATAATTAAAATGAAAGATGTTCCAAAAAAGGTAATACTGTTAGTGACTGGGTTTTACCAACTGCTGGGGGGGGGGAAGAAACTCAATTATGCAAATCTAAAAACACCTTTTTAAACGCAGAGGTGAGCAAGATCAGGAGATTTGTTCCATAAAATGTTTTGCTTTTTTAATTACTACAACACTGTTGCGAATTGATTCTTATGAAACGAGAAAAGTGAACAATCTACATAAGTAACGATGAGGGAACAATAAAGTACGCTTTAGAGAATCAAACACAGTATTTAGATGTTTTATGTATTTATTAATAATTTATCATAACCTAACCAAACATAACATAACCTGATTTTAGTTATTTGGACCTTACGTAATCAAATCTAATCAATACTAATCTATCAACCTAACTTTTCTTATTTATTTGGTTTGTTACTAAAGTGAGTTCTATTCAAACTGCGTAATTATTAAAATAGCTTATAATTACTTTTAAGTAAATAAATATGGAAGTACATAACAATATATTTCAGAAATGTATATTTTCTCCAACATTATTTAGTATATACACTGTATTGTTATGTGACAAACCATTGTAGTCATCAACGGCTTAACACAAGACAGAAACCTCTAGTCCTCGAATAATTTATCAGAATGAGGGATGGAAAAGAAGAAGAGACGTTTAATAGGAAAGGTTAAAGAGAGGGATGTAACCCAAGACTATATAAAGAAAGGTGTAGATACAAGTAGGGTATCTTAAGATTGCTAAACTTGTAGTGGGCTGTGTAAATACTATCTTAAGACTGTGAGAAAGAGGACAATGAATAGTTTTATAATTAGGACCCTTTATTACTTTTTTTTTTTAAAAAAGTGGATATTTTTAAAATTTGTCTAATTTGATTATAACCAAATTAAACAAAATCAATGTTGAGCTTGACTTGTGAGATAATTTTATATAGAATAAACTTGAACACAAGATCTCACAAAAATTACGTTTACTTAATAAACACGTTTCAACGACAAAGTCGCTAACTTCAGTGATACATGAGATACAATAACTACACTATAAGTAACGAACAATATATATATATATATATATATATATATATAATTTGTATCAATATACATTTATGCGTTTATGGAATGTACAGGAATTTACCAACGGCAAAAGATAGACGCAGACATCATAAAACGAACTTTTATGTCCGTACCTGGAGACTTTAGAGGGTCCAAAACTGAACTAGATATAGAATTTTTCGACAATCACATAACTATCTTATATGTGTACTAAAATTTGAGAAAGATAAAAGTGTATGTATTTGAATAAGGAATCAAAAACAAGTAATCAAATTTAGTAAGAAATAAAAATAAAGCTACAATTTAATGCTAATTTAATTGAGGAAAATTATTCTGATCCAGATCGCGTATTATTAAAGTTCAGCTTTATCCCTTGTAACAATACAATTTTAAAACATCAATGTAAAGTGCGGTTAAAGAGAGTAACTGCTAATGATAATATTTATTCAGAAAAGTAGAATTATTTTAAATATTACAAATAATTATATATTATCACAACATCATGTATCACGTCGTGTCCATCTTCCTATTTAACAAATAAATTTTGTTTCAATATTGCGGATCCAATATGGCGGACAAAATTTTAAAAATTACAAAAAAAGTTAATTTTTTTAAATTATGTAGTTCCGAATTTGTTTCTGACACCAAATACCTCTCAGTTATTCAGAATAAAGCCGTTTTCACACTTAAAAATCACCCTGTATAATGTATACACGGTGTTTCCAAACTACTTTACAAAACTTCAGTATATGTTTTCTTAGGTTAAAATAAGTAAAACATTTTTATGAATATATGTTCTAAAATGTTCAGTTTCCCTTCGGTCAGCCATTTTGTTGCCGTGGAAGCAAAATATGTTATCATATAATTAGGTTGAGACTACTATTCACTGTTTATATTTGCATTTAAAATAATCATAAGTAGGCCTACTTCGAAGGTTTGACAAATAATATTTAAAATTTACGTCACATACATTCGTCACATTGTTGTGTTTTCATAAATTACTGATTTTACTCCACTTAACATTAAAACACTTTTAGAATTCGTTGAAAATTCTATTCATTTAAAAATAATCGTAGAAGTTTAAAGTTAATCATATATTAATATGTTTTAATATTATTATAGGCAATACTAATAAGTTAACTGAGACAAACAATAATTAAAGTTTAAAGCTTACTTGTATTTTGTGACGTTAGCAATATAAAGCAGAACATCTCTGTAGTAACCGCAAATTAAATTTAAATATTTAAGAGATACGTAAGACTACACAGCATCCCTTTAAATAAAATGTTCTTATATTCTACTGTTATTAAGTTTCAAATTGTAAATTAAAAAATATATAAGTAATTAGCAGGTCGATTTTAAGAACATTTACAATCACCTTTATAAAACAAATTCATAAACATTTAACAAATGAATGATACGTACTATATTTTATAAAACGTTAAGATTGATTTTAAATATTTGCTAAGATCATAGACACTATATTTGAAGGCGAGCATATAAATCGTATCAAAAGTAATACGAAAAATCCAATTAACATTTGATAGAATAAAATTTAGTTTTTAAATTACTTTAAATTAATTTTTTTTGCATATTTTTATATAAAATTTTATTTTACTTATAAAGAAAGAAATAGAGAATGTATAATTTTAGTACTATATTCGAGAACAAAAATATATCTAGTTTTAGAACGTTTTAAGAAATTTATTTAAAAAAAAGTTAAACAATAAGGCTGTACTAAAGTTATGTGAAAAACAGATAAAAATGACAAGGGAATCCCTGAAATTGATAAACTCACTAAATTCACAAGTATGCAACGTAAAATACGAAATGGATAATTAAATTTTAAACGAATTAAAAAAATCTATTTTACACTTTAAGAATCTGGTTTGTCAATTAAATTTGTAAGGCGATTCATTCCTTCAAAATTAAAATTTGAAATGAACGATTTCGATTAATCGTTTATCATTTTGTCAGCAGAATTGAATTTTAACATAACAAAATGTTAAAGAGCAATTTTTTCAGAGTATATTGTTGTATTTAAAAAAATGTATATTATTTTTTGAATTATCAGATAAATTTAATAATGTATCTTTAAATATTAATATTATCGAAATAATATTCTTTTAACGAAAATATATTATTTAGTTATTAATTTTTATTATGTACTATCATATTTATAGTCAAACGAACTTAAATGGCTGTATTTTAATAACATTGTAATTATTTTTATCAGAAATAAAAATTGTAGAGAATATTTAAAAAGCTTTATAAAATATAAATAAATACTTTTGAATAGTTATAGAAACGCTGAAAACAATGTATTACATTTTTGAGAACTACAGTTAAAACTTGGGTAAGAATCGTAATCTATGACCTTTCATTTAGGATCCAGTTCATAATTTGTAAAATATTAACGAAATATAAGTAATTTAAAATGCGAAATATTTGGATTATAATAGTTTACCTCATATAGAATTATCTTATCTTCTGCTTAAGAGTTTCGGAATGATCCAATGTACAAAACAAAATAAATAATTATAACTGTTATTACTCCATCGAAAAAGTACGTAATAGTTCTTTTTAAAAAAATGAGTTTATCTAAAAGTCCTTATTAGATATCATGGCAATAGTAGGAGTGGTAGAAAAATGTAATCAAATTAATAATGCACTTCTTTGCAGGAATATATATATATATATATATATATATATATATATATATATATTATAGTAACAAAAAGTGACCAATAAATAAAAAATAAATTCTTTCTTAGAATGGTTACAACAAAATGAAATGAAATAAAAAGTTCATTTAGTAGAAATTACATTTTTACTAATTATCGTTTCAGATAAAATATACTGTAGAAATAGTTTTTAGTTAGAAGAAAGAAGATAGATCACAAATATTATTTCCAGCTATTTAAATTAAAGAAATGTTACAGCGATATCTTAAATATTGATTTGTGTTTTGTAAAAGAAAGATTTTTCATGACAAGAGAAAATGGATATTTCAAAGCATATTTTATAATGGAAGAAATAATTACCTCCGCTTTCAAGTTTAAGATGGGATTTGCTCTGATCAATGCTAGGAGGCTCATCTGGAATTTACATTCAACAGTGTAAGCATTTTAAAAATACAAATTATACAATCACTTATTATTTTATGATTATTTCTTTTAATGTAATTAACAATTAAAAAAATATTGATTTTTTTTTTTATCAAAAAATATACGGTACATTAGATTAATTTGTTTATTATTGTAATATTTCTCTTCGCAGTCCGTTAGGTAACTTGTTTTGAAATTTAATTCAATGGAACAACATAACATGAATGGCTACAACGAATGTTGAAATAACTACAACTTACTATAAACTTTAAAATAAAAATATACATTATAATTTGTTCAAACAGGTTGGGTAAAAGTCAAATATTATTTCAACTGTTGTCAGTATACGATTTTAGTTGAGGTCCTCAGGAAGTACATATTATGGATTATTTAAAAATATTCAAAACGAAAATATTTTGTTGTTTTTTATTAAATCTGAAACTTCTCGGTTATCATCACCTTGTATTGCATTTGGGGGTGACCACTGCACTTCGACCTTTATACATCTATTGTATACCCCTTTCCCTATTTCTGAAATTCGTAGTTACATTTTTTTTCCCAATCCCATAACCATCATGTTTTTACTACATGATTTTAGGCCATTTAGAAAGGGTAGATTTTTCACTTCTAATTGATACTTCTCCAAGCTTCTTGCTCTTTTAATAGCTACGGTCTTGCAGTTTTTATTAATAGATGATAGTTTCCTCACCCTCCAACAGGTCGTGTCATCCATTAGGCCAAGATTCCAGAGATGTCCTCTGAGTGTCCCATAACCCGTAAGGAAGATTATTAGATTATTTTTCCTGAATAAACTTACTGTGGTATTTCCCGAGAATCTTAGTTTGTCCTCTGTTTCTTTCTAGAGTTTTGATCTATTGTCTTTTTCAGTTCTTTGGAGTATCATCTTGAAGTAGTTTTGCCAAGTCCACAGAATATGACTGGTCCTAATATTGGAGATCATCTGTATTTCAATTTACCTCAATTCCTAATATGTCATACTACCAAGATGAGAGCTACATTATTACTCCTGCCTAGCTCAATACGTTTTTGTAGCAATTGTCAAATCATCCCAGATCTGATAGTTGGATAACGCAGCGCTTTAATGGCAGCTTGGTTGTCTCATAGAATTGCTATATTTTTCTACTTATATTGCCTATCGTGGTTCCTTTAAAACACCAGTCAATAGCGTAGATTTCAGCTTGACCGATTTTGGGGATTCCCCATCGCTTCTTACTACCTGTCCGTGTAGCACAAAATGGTTTTTTCTCTCAGTGGTTTGATTAAATCCTCAATTCACTCACTTTTTGAACTCAGTACAGTGAGGAAATTATTCTCAAAGCTGTATTTTCTTTTCATATAGTCTTTGGAAGTTCCCCGCAGTACACCACTTCTTTATCCATCACGGATGAACTCTCTAGACCAATGTTTGTCATTAGCTGGCAAGCTCTTTTGCAACTGTCTAGACAACTACATAAAGTAATGTGAGGTCTGGAATAACTCGAGACTTTTCAATTACTATTGCCTTACAATAAAGGAAGAACAAACATAAAGCGAACATCTCTATCCTTATAATAATCTAATAGTGTCAGAATCGGCATAAAACTAGAGTTGTTCACGAAAGATCAGTAAGAAAAGATTAAATATAGAGATCTAACAAAATAACTGTGTATATCCAGCTAGTGTACCTCGGGATTTCCACGTTCATATTCACTATATATTAAACAATAAAAATTGTCCATAAATATACATTTCGTACAAATAAATATCCAGAATTACTTTCCTATTAAAATACAAAAAAAACCGGATTGATGATTTTTTAAATTTTCAAATAATATATTTAAGTTAATGTGTTAACGAGATAATAAACACAAAAATAAAAAAAAAAACATAATTAACCTTATAAGTGTCCGGCTAAAAGTAATTACCGAAGTAAATTCCATTATGTAATGTGACATTAGTAAACTTATTTTCATTCGCGGTACTGAAGAATGTATTAAAATGTTTTACACATGGAATACATTTTATGTGAAACGCTTTTTTACTTAAACTCTTTCGTAATTGTCAATCTCTTGACAAAGTGGATCAGGGACGTAACGTCCTGAGTGACATGAGATAATGAAATAAACTGTTTAAATTTACGACAACAGTTAAATTGATTTACTTCATATTGATTTAGTGACTTCTTTTATATAGGTACGAAATTGTACATAGATGATGTAATCAATATCTTCATCAAACGATATAAATATAAATTATGTTATTGAATAATGTGTATCTGAAAACACAAGTAACCGGCCACAACACGATAGAAAAACAATAATTAAATTTAACCTGTTTATAAATGTCCCCAGTTGACAGTTAGTGAGGTAAAAATTTATATATATATATATATATATATATATATATATTGATGTCTAGCACATAAAAACAGAACCACTTTACTCTATGAAGTACATACCTAACTTTCAATAGTCTGAACTTACTATAGCATTTTATTCTACAATATTACATTTATAATTAACTTAAAGACTATGGATCAGCAGTACATTTCAGAACGGTTTATAAAGCAAACCTTGGAACATAATAAGTTTAACCGACAGTCATAAAATGTTTCCACAAATTGACTTAAATGATAATAATAATACCTTAAAAATTGTTGAAACAATGATATTCCGATAGTTCTACGCTCGTATTTAACAACTTCAAAAATAAAAACTGAATTTATTTCTTCTTTGTTTGAATTAAAAGTATATCTTCCACCAACAATGTAGAGGTTAGATTTATGGTAACAAGTTTCAATAATTGAACGTTTTGAAAGATATCCTTTAGATACTTCAGATTTTAAAAGATAAATTACTCGATTTGAATAAAAATCCTCATTGATAATAATTTTAACTCAATACTTGCATTAAACCAACACAACTTCAGGAGGAGATATTATTTCAAACAAGTTTATCAGATGTTATTGATTGAAAACAGTACTGCTAACCAACACGATAATATTTTTGTTATAAGACGAGTATTAACTATTGACAGATATAGAAATATAATTACAAATAATTTTGAGCGTTGACACCTCTAGTCCTACTTGTCGAGTGATATTATTACACACGGCTGCACACAAGAGTCTAAGATGTCAGGATCAATTTACAATGACGTAAAACCATCCTTGAAATTGTCTCTCGTTATACAAGTTAATGACATGTAAAGACAGAATCAATAAACATCACCATCAATAACTTTAGCTTCAAATCGTTTGGCATGAATAATATTATATATTACAAGAAACAAAAAACGAACAAAATGTTTTGTCAAACTATTTATTATGACGACAATTGAGGGACTTAAAAATATTTCTAAAATTATTGTTAGTTATAAAAATTATATTTTTTAGTTAGTCTTTATGTTATCTTAATTCAATTCATATTTTTATTGTTCTTATTGAAGAAAGATCCTTTTATGATTTAGTTTTCTTCAGAGTTGTGAATATATAATAATCTCATGAGGTGAATGATTTAATATATTTCATTTACATACTTACAATGCTTTAAACTAATTAGATTAAGGAATTATTGTTTTTTAGCAGAATATACGTCTATCACAATTATAGGTAAAACAGTTTTAACATTAATTTAGTGTAGGTTGATGTATTTTAAAGTAGTTGGGTACACATATTCCTTCTTAAAAACTATTTCGCAGAGTTTTCGATATCTATAGACAAAGGGGTAAAAATAAACACTCTGTCAAAAATAAGTTACCACTTCATCAAGACTACGTTTCGGCTATTACTCAATCCTCTTCACATACATCTCGAAACTAAGTTAAATTAGAGAGAGAAGGAGAAAGAGAGAGAGAGAGAGAGAGAGAGAGAGAGAGAGAGAGAGAGAGAGAGAGAGAGAGAGAGAGAGAGAGAGAGAGAGAGAGAGAGAGAGAGAGAGAGAGAGAGAGAGAGAGAGAGAGAGAGAGAGAGAGAGAGAGAGAGAGAGAGAGAGAGAGAGAGAGAGAGAGAGAGAGAGAACTATGTAATATTTTGTAATAAACAATGTATTCCAAATTCAATTAATTTAATTTTATTGTCAGAGGTAAAGTTGTAGATTGAACAAAAAAAATTTTTTTTTAACACTGTTGAATAAACTATACAAGGATAATAAAACCTCACATGCAATAATTTACTTATTGGAATAAAATTTATATTTATAAAATGTCTGTCCTAATTTTGTCATATCATTATGGAAACAGTGATGCAAATTATAACTTACATAATAAATATTTTTAATTTTGTTAAACTATAAATTATATATTGATTAATATTTACTAATTCGTAATAATTTACTGTCTGACTACTTGCATTGTTAGATATTAAAGGAAAGGAGAGACTGGATAAATTAAAAAAATATATAGTTATATATTTACGTTCAATGAATGTAAGATAAAATTTTAGCTTTAGTTAAAATATATACACTGACTTATAATTATAAAAACAATCCTAATAACATCATTAAAATATATGTAATCTTTTACTACCAAATACAGTCCATGGGAAAACAGTTCATGTCATGAAATCATGTTTTAATAAATGTCAAACGTCTGTCAACGTCAAAGCCTGTATGTTTGTATTCATTTAAAAAAATTATAATCTATAAAATGTCGTTATAATTTTTGTAAATACATTTTTTAATTTTATCTACAATTTGAAACAATAGAGGTTTATTTACTATGATTGTTTAAATAACATATTTGTGGTTCATTTTATAACAATGTAGAATATATAGGAGTTTAGGTTAAAATTATTCTGTATTTTGGGTACTTAGTTATATCGAGTACAAGTTTGAATCATTCCAACCCTTATTCACCCCCCTCAATTCTCTTCCTTTCATCGTCACGACTACGCCATACCGTCCACCTATTCCACAAATTGAGTAACTCCTTGATATGGTTATCGTTTAAATCTCACCATCGCCTTCGTGGCTTACACGCAGATCAATTAATTGAATTCAACGCATCCTAGAAATAGTCTTTTTGGTATTCGCCCATCGCCTTTACGATTTATAATTTTAATTAATTTGTAGGTGAGCCGTCAAAAATGCCACAAAACTTTGTATTTTACTATTCTAGATACTTTAACATACCAAACAAGTGAGGGGATGAACCTTAAAGCATTCCTATCAATATCACCTTTTTGCCCCCTTAATTGATACTTTTGAGATCTTCAAAGATTTACTACTTTAACTTAAACAATCGAATCTCAATTCCCCAAAAGCAGAATAAAACACTAACAACACAAAGAAGATGATAGCAGTGTTATTGATATGTACTGATGTTGACTAAACATAATTATACAGTCTTTGTGTTGTTAGTATTTTATTGTGGTTTTGCGGAATTTTCTATGATTTTATATTCACCACAGTGCTCTAGTGATTCATGTAACCGAATCTCACTCAATCAATGTATTGTCAACTGATTTGGTGCAAATAAAAGTAACGCGTGTTTTGTCATGTAATACACCACGTCAATTATGTGCAGATGTTTACTAATAAACTGATATAAATTGTAAACATAGTCGGTACTTGGTGAGGTTCCATATTTAGGCAATTTTCTTTCATATTTGAAGATGCCTATCGGCGAAACGTCTATCACAAATAAAGTTTATTTTATGTGAAATTCGGTTTTAAATTTTTCCAGTCTTATTAGACCGATAATTGTTTTAGTTTTTAAAAAAAGCTACACACAAAAATTATTAAACCTTATTTATATGAAAAATAGTTCACTCTGTTTTGAACTTATTTCACTGCCACCTTTAGTATTGTGATGGTTATTTGTACCACTGTCGTTTATTTACTGCAGAAAAAGGAGAATATTTGTACTATTGGAGTTCTGTTTATTTAAAGTCGAATATTAATCACTTAATATTGTAAAATCACTAAGTAATAATACTAAGTACACATAGTAAAAAAACTTTAAATAATTTAATCAGATTTGTTTTAAGTAGCTAGGAGTAAAAGAAATGGGGTAGTGACGAAATTGCATTTCCACCAGAATAAAATAATAATCTTTCTGGGTTTTTTAACGTTCATAATGCCCTAGCCAATTATTCCCCTCCCTGATAAAACGTTTGGGTGTGAAGCCAGGGTGAAAACGCTAAGGAGCTTTATTATATCTATAGTAACAATAAATAACATACATCAACAACTATTAGGTTTACATAACATAAATATAAATCTAATAGTCTATAAATTTCCACACCGAATTACATAAAAATAGTGATGTATTTTTAGGTAGATCATTCTAAATTTTCGTTTAAATCAAACAAGCACTAATTTTAATATTTAGTGAATACTTTATTCTGCATCTGAAATTGTAAAACAAGTCTAAAAACCTACTTACCTTACAATATTATGACGTTTTATTTTATTTACACTCTGTGTGCTGTTGTCTGTGACGACTCATGTGTTTACATTCCTGCTGTTTGTGCACCAAATGAGGTAAAAAAACATTATTTCTACTACTACTTATTGTATTTGGATTATTTTGATGATTAAGAAATTTGCATTTAAAAAAAGTAAACAGGATTTGAATATAAATAAATTATATTAAATGAACATGATGTATCAAACATATTTTTAATAAATAGAAGATGAAATAATATTATTAATATCCAATGAAATAATCATTCTTCCGTTAAATGACTATAACCGTTTTGTTTTTGAATATCTTATCACTCACGCTATGTTAAAGTGTTAAAGCCATTTGTATTTTACACTGATGCTATAATTAAAGCGAGAATATTTTAAATAACACTGTACTTAGATTGGTCGCGACATGCGATTTTAAAAGCATTCATGTAGTAATTCAAAAATATTACCAGGGAAATGTAATGAAATTCTGATTACAATAAATACAGACAATATTCGTTGTTTCTATGGAACAGTACACACTAATATTGTTATATAAGATAATTGGATGGTTGTGGTTTAAAAGTAATTTAATTTATCACAAAAAGATAAAGATGTTTAAAGTTTTTATTTTACAACATATTCCTAGTATAGAGAAAGTTTGACATGAGTCAAAACATTACGATTTTTTTCTCGATGTTGAACTGTGGCAGAAAGTAATGAGTTTGGCATCAATGTGAGTGATTTGGCGACAATGAGCGCTTCTGCTTCAAACAGCTTGTACGACAGTCCGTTTTAGATGCTCAGAAACAGTTTAACTCTTGTGTGGTAAATACGCAATAATAGAGAGCTTGATAAGTCAGGTTGTGTTTATGTAGAGCGTTTAAAAAATTGGACAGATAAATTTGGAACAACGTTGTGCCATAAAGTTTTGTTTTAAGGTTAGTGAATCTGAAGTCTAACCTACAAAAAATTCCAAAAAACCTATATGGAAAATTTGTTATCAATACCACAAGCTTTCTGTTTGCACAAAGGATTATTATATTGCCAAAAACACAAGAAGACGAACCTTTCCCAGGGAGGACTTCAACACAGAATACTGAGAAAAATGAGGAACGAGTGACGACTCTAGTGATGTCTTGACTCAAGATATGAGCATGAGAAAGGTGTGTAACAAGATGACACCATATACCTCACGACTGATCAGAAACAAAATCGGAAGAATGTGTGCTTTGACCTTCTCCATAGAATCGAAAATGACCCAAATTAATTCAATAGTGTGATGACTGGTCATCATGAATCATTGACTTTCGTGTACGTTCTAGAAACAAAATGTCAATGTGGAGAGTCGTACGCTGACAAATGTCCTCACCTGAAGAAAGCTTAAATGAGCAAATAACAATAAGAGGAACATTCACAAAGAATGTGTGCCTCCAGGATAAACTATCAACCAAGTTATTTTTTATAAAGAACTCTTTGGAATGATCCGAAACAGACTGGATATTGTGAACACATAGATTCTCTTCCTTGAGAACGTCCCTGTCTCACAGCCCTCAACTATGTTTTGAAGAAAAAAGTCATTCCTGTGGTTCTTCAGTCTTCAGCCACCTGTTGCCAATCCGTGTCACTATTTTTGCTCCAAAAGATCAAAACCTACTTGAAAGGGTGTAATTTGGCAGTGTTGATAACATCCCCAAGAGATTAACAAGGCGATTCCAGTTCAAGCCTCCCTGTACTGTAAGGACAGATTTTAATCAACATTTGTGTGACCGTGTCTTAAACAACTTAACATTTGCGGATAGATGTCATAAAAACTTAAACTAAAAATTGCAATTTTCTTAAAAATCGTCTCTAACGAATTATATTAAATTTACCCAACGTTTAGTCTCTATGGACCGAAAGAAAATTGCTGTCTTAAAACAACAACAAAATTAGCGATAAAGCTTCTATAAAAGACGTAATTTAAGAAAATGGACTTTACCAATTTAGGTCATAGTATAATGAAATGAAGAGATAAATTGCCCAAACTATTTTGAAAAATTCCAAGGATATATATATATATATATATATATATATATATAATAAGTATAGTATACCATCACAAATAAGTATATATAAAAAAGGATATATATATATATATATAAATTCCAACTATATATATATATATATATATATATATATATTTATATATTTTAATATATTTTGGTTCAAGAAAAATTTGAAAACAAAAAATTTGAAAACGCAGTCAATGAAAGCTCTATTTTAATCAAATAAGATTTACATTTAGGATGCATTTATGGCACAAGGAAACCAAGTTTTATCCCTTCTTAAATGTAGAAATGAATTTCCGTAGTTAAATTTCGGTTTTGAAAGGAAATGTATTTTGTTAACTTTTATTTTTAGTAGGTTATTTATTTAAGTGGATGGAACTAGTTAGAAAATCTGTGAAATGTTTTTTGTACAGTTTTGTGCAGATATTTTTTTTTTATACTCATACAATATCAGTAGAAAACGTTGTTGTGGGTACTTCATTTTCATTCAGTTTAATAAAAATTTGCTTTCATAAAATTAATTCTAATTGTTGTGATATAATCAATTTAATTACCTTCTTGCTTTTAGAGTTGTACTTATCATTGCATCTCGCTTTTATTGTACAACTTCAGAAACGAACATATTTATTATAAAGCGTCCTTTAGAAATTGTTGATCATCATCTACGGATAGGGATTCACGTACAGTTGTTTAATAACGTTTTTGTTGGTTCATTAAATTATAATAAATTTTAATTAAACATTAGTTTTACTGGTTTAAAAGTTATAATGTAATTGAAATCATGAGTGCAAATTGAATTACACATCTTCCATGTTAAATAGTACTGTTGATAAAAAATATATAGTACTTTTTAACTCTTTGATACAAATATATTTAAAATAAAGTAAAATATTAAAATTTTGATATATGTCATTGCTTCGTTGATATTTAAAATAATTGCTTTTGAAATATAGTAATATTTTTATTTAAAAAAAAAAAAAAATTATTTCTCATTTTTCTACTGATTTATTTTGATATTTTTTTTGTAAAGCTAAAACATTATTTATTTGATTGATTTTTACGAAATTGTATAAAATTTTTAAGAATTTCCTGGTATAAAAATTAGCAAATATACCATCACAAAGAATTAAATACATTTTGGTCTAACGATTTTATAATTTGAATTACAGTTTCTATAAATATTATTAACTTTTTTCGTATTAACACAATTGAAAATGTTTTAAACAATACACGTTACTGAAATATCTGTACAACATGTAATAACTGATAATCAAGAGGTATAGAATACAATTCCATCGCTATTGTTGAGGAAGATTAAATATTTGTATCACCGGACTTCGAAATGTATCTAACGAAAGATATGACAACTATTATATATATATATTTTTTTTTTTATATTCAAGATAGGAAAATAGTTATTTTGTATCAAAGTAGTTATCTCGAACAATAAATCTGAAAACCCGGTTATTTTTCCCAGGGATATTTATTATCATTCCTTTTTCTATAATTTTAAATCAAAACGTAAATTTGATTTTATAGTTATAAATCACTCAAAATAATAATTTTCCGATGTAATTGGGTCCACAAAATCAATATTTTGGTTACTTTAAAATGATGCACATAAATTTCTCTAAATATCGTTTTCAATCGTATATTTCTCTAGCTGAATCATTTGGTGTAGTACATAAAAAATGACATACTAGAGTATATCCAATGAATAATTATTATGTAATGTAGATGAGAATAACAATATTAAATGTCTTTCAAAATTGCCAAAAGCCATTTAGTGCTTAACATACACAGCTACATAATGATTTTAAAAAGTGATTGTCACTGTTATACATGTAATAAAATAAAATATTCTTAATAAGTGATTAGGTGCATGTAAAACTACACAGTGATATTAACGAGTGATTTCATTGAATGTCACTGTTATACCTGTAAACACGTATACTATTTTCAACAAGTTATTAAGTGCTAAATATGCACTGCTTTACAGTGATTTTAAAGAGCGATAAACAGTGAAAGTCTCTGTTATACCTGTAAGCACATTGTCAAGAAGTGATTAAGTGTATGTAAACCTACATAGTGATTGTAAAGAGTGATTTTCCGTGATTTAACTTTGCTTTCCAGTCATACCTCTGTTAGAATGAGTGTATTCATAAAGGTTTCGTTTGTTTGCATAATTATTCTAAAATTAAAATATTTGTTAAGTAATATGCAAATAAACTACAATTATATACTTCAATAGTAAAAATATTTGTAAATATACGAAACAAATTATAATCACCATTAAATTGTTCATTGACCTAACGTCTATTTCGTATAAATAATTAAAAATCTAAATTAAATAAATCTAAATTTAAAGAATACAATATATACTGTATTATCTTTTGCCATGTGAATGTGTACATTTATGATCTCTTCACCCGTCTTAAAATTCTAATAATATAATTTTTCACTGGCTTTAATAAAACAATGTACTGTATTTCTCATATTCTTTACATTTCGTATACGTTATAACCACCATGTGTTGTTAACAGATGATACTATATACGTCTAAGGTACAATTTAAATAATATTTTTATATAAAATTAAATCGTGTAATGTTTCAAAGCTGTTTGAAATGTAGGTATGAACAAGTTCCAAATAAAACTATACTGTCATATATATATATATATATATATATATATATATATATATATATATATATATATATATATATATATATATATATATATATATAATGTTGATAATTGTTTTATGAATTATTTAAATATAGTTTTTATAGCTATTTTACTATTAATTGTATTAAATAATTTGAGTCTTTATTTAAATTTCTATAGCTAAATATATGTGTTTTAAACGTATAAATATGGTTGTGGGACGTAGAACCTATTAAAGCATATAAACATATTTCTATTACGTATAAAGAACAAGTTTAAAGAACAAGAAAAACAACGTAAACGTCCGTTAGTAGAAATATGTTATATAGTGCTCAAAGTGTCCATTTTCTATTCAAAATATTAATTATGACAAACTGATATAATTGAGATAACGTTACGGGAAATTTCAAAATTTGCGACCTTTTAATCAGAGACAGAACAGGAATCACAAGATAATCATATTACACTCGTTCTCTCTAATTAGTGTGAGGGCTTAATCAATGGAACCTCAGTAATTATGAAAGTGAAGCTCAGAACACAACCTTCATGATTAATTAAGCGGTTTGTGGTAATGTAAGGTTGTTTGATACTGAATAATATGTAAGTTAGTATTATTTAATCATAACAAACAATGCATGGTAAAATTATAATATAATTAAATGTATTGCGTTTTATTCTAATTGTAATTAGAATAACTTAGTTAACTCAATTTGAGACAGAAAACGATAGATTTGTTATTCAATAAAACATAAATCTTTAACGAATTAGTCATGAAATAAAACATAAACATATGTGTTGCAATAAATCAGACAACATTGAAAATAAATTACCGTGTCTGAGAGATTTATTATTATCTTACTTTCAACGTTTTCTAGATTTATAGAGTTATTTATAATAAATATTATGTATTATATATGAATCTAGGTTCTGATATTAAGGTAAATGTGCATACAAAATATAACGTATATACATTAAGGAAGAGTAGTTCACCAAATTTATAATTTACCCAGATAGAATATATATAAACATGCATAAATTAAATTTATATTATTCACAAAATTAGTTTCACTTTCATTTAATTTATAGTCATAATCGTGATATCTTATATAAAAAATTGAATATTTGACAAATATAAAAATTATATATTTAATGTTTATTTTACAAAGTTTCATGAAAAAAAATTAAATCCTAATGTTAATTTTCTACGTACACATTTATACGTGCATACGTATGATATAAACATAGAATTCACAATTTCAAAGGTAAAATTATTTCTTCTATTTTTAAATGTCACAATGTGACATTTAGGTAGAATATATCCAAGTTAAAGGAAAGATTAAATTTATTTGTATTTGACACAAGTTCGAACTAACAAATTATTTATAAATAAATAAAACTTCGGAAAAATTTTAAATTCATTTTGTTCAAATATCTAGGCAATTATGTCGGTATAATTGTTACATAAAAATATCGAGTGTTTGTTTCGAGTTTGTATGTTAATAAATTGTTAGACGAATCTGTCTCAAGCAATATTAGAATAATTACAATCGTTATTTTGTTATTCCTCGAATATAAGTACATCTATACCATTTTTCGTCATAGATTGTAACACTTAAAATAAGTCAATCAATAACATTCCATAACACCATAAACAAATTACTAAAATAAGTCTACATTAAACACATCAAAAAATAAATATCATATAAAATATACAAACTAATAAAACAAAATACAATTTGGCAATTTCAACATTACATTCATAACTTTAAGTATCTTACCTAAGTTAAGATGTTTATCACTTAAAGTATAATCACTCCTTACTTACTTATCCTGCACTACATACACCTCGAGATAGCTTAAGGATAGAAGAAGGTGTTTTTGTCATACTGACCATTACTTTAATTCAAATCGAAAATAAAACTATAACTTCCAAAGCAATATTGTTAATAATTTATTAAGTATGAAATTACTGGTCAGCTATAATATTTGTAAACATTTGAAATATCAAACATCGTAATATTTATTACATTTAAATTTTATAAAATTGGAGAAAAAACCAAAAAAAAAAAAATTTTTAAACAATTTTAAACTATATCTACAAGTGGAAAATCCGTATGAATTTCATTTTAACTAAGTCTGCTTTATCATTAGTGTTCTATTTACAATAAACATTAGCATTATATTTTGTGTGAATGATATATGTACGTTATTGTATCACCATATTTTAAATAAGCTGACTTATAAGTTTATTGCACATAAAAATATGCTTGTTTTATATGTGTTTTTTTACAAAACTTAGATTTGTTTTGAATACGTTTATGTGATATAATGCCGGCAATGATTATTTGAAGAATTTTGTTACTTCTTATCGTAATTTTTTTCAATTTTCTACAATATGATTATGAGAAGTCATGTGGTTATAATTTTAATTGTAATTAAGAAGTATTGTAAAGATATCTATGAATGCTACTAATGGGGGATTAGGCTTGCCAAAATAAAAATTGAATTGTAATCCGATTTTGTGTTACTAGGATAAAACCTAAGGCCGTTGTCAAAGTTGTAATCAAGATGATATTTTAAAACTTTTGAAGTATAAACCATATGCCCGTTGAGTAGAAAAAATGTTTGATCATTTAGTTCAACAATCATTAGTTTTCTAGCCAACGTAGAAAAAAATTTTCATTATGGAATATATGGACCTTGAATTGGAATGGATTAAGTTTGGAACGAGTTCAAATTCATCCCCTATCTTTTACATTCCCCTCCTCCATTCTTTTTAACTAAAGGAAACTAAATATTGATATTTGTTTTCTGAATTGTGAAAATTCAAATCAATTAATTATGGGAGTAATCTATAGAAAAATTTCAAATGTCGTATAATAAATAATGAAGAGGCATTTTTAAATTTAAAATGGCGGAGCCAATTTGATACCAAAGAAATCAATATATTGCTAAATTAAAAAGAAAAATATTTTAAAATAAATTTAACTGAGATTTCAAGATCACATATCAATATTATAATATCCAATATATAAAATTAAAAAACCTGTTAAATATGACGGGCAGTGAAATTAAAATTAGTGCAAATATATTTGAATATTATAAGTTATGGTTTTTGATATTAATGAAAGCGATTTTAAAGTATTAAATCAATAAATAAAAATAGAAACGGAATATGACGGATAAAATGAAGTAAAATCGTGCAGAATTTTATTTAAAAAAATTAGTTTAAAACAATTCACAAGGATTCATTTAATAATTTTAATTACGAAAAAAAAAGATAATCAGGATTTTGTAAATGAGAATTTTTCCTATTAACATGCATAAAAAGATATCGGAATTTGAAGAAATTATACATTTACATCAATAATTTCGTTTTCAATAGCTTTAACGATTCTAGTATCAGGTTTTAAGTATAGTTTGTTTTATGTATAGTTTAAACAACTTAAGCTCTTGTAAAGGATAAAAATGACGCCCTAAAATCAACCACAAACTGCACCACATGCCTTTATAAACCATTTTGAAAAATATCTTTCGAGGTGTGATCAAAATTACCCATATACTTAATTTGATTACAATTGTCCATATGTCCGGGCTGTGGAGCACTGCACATAGAAAAGAAGACTAATCAGCGACAGACAGACATAATTATTCCCAAAGGCTTAATGTACTTCAAAACTGATAAATAAATAACTTCGGCATCAATTCTTTGACCTATCACACAACATTCTCTATATTACATATATATGCGAGAGAATAAAAAGCTAGTTAATTTTTTAACACAAAAGAATATATAAATTTAAAAGTAAAATATAAAATAAATCTCCAAGCCACATTTACTGAGGAAAGTTAGACTAATTAAATTAAAACCTGCAACTTTTAATCCTATATTTGTTAAAAACCTACTCTATAAATCATTTGAAATTTAGCAACGTAGGTTTAATTAAATTTGTTTCGAAAGAAGATTAAATAGTGTATTTTAGTTTTCAAAATTCAAATTTTTTGATTTTATAAATAACGTATGAAGTTTGAGATGAAGTTAAAACCTTTTTTCTGCAGAAGTTAAAGTGGTTTAAAAGTTTCATCAACATTATGTAGTATACCGTATGTTTCTGGGTAGAATTACACATGGAAAAGTCTTTTAAAATTAAATTACTAGTATAGTTCACTTCGTACTTTATTTGAAAATTATATTACCATCTAAAGTTTCCTTGAATATTTATTAGATTTTTTTTATTTATTTTACTATAAATAGTATCCTTTACTCCGGAGTTTAAACTAATTACCTTTATGAACTATTTTATATTAGTTTATTAAAAATTCATTTATATACTTTTTCCTAACTAGTGTAAAGTGAGTTGGTAATACTTTACTACAACATAACGATACTATGTTTATAACAAAATGATGGCGTTCATCATGATACTTACCCAGCCATACCATAAAAAGTAATAAAATCATACACTCTAAATTTAAAGCCTAATAATTGAGTGAATAAAGACAATAATAAACGATGAATATTATTGGTAGATTAAGAAGTGTTATCCAGTAGGGTAAGTATTTTTTATGACGGTTGTTACAAAAGTTTTCTGAACCTTGTTTTGTGATATACTATGTACTTATTTTCATGACGTCTTATAAAAGTCCCGAACGTGGCTCGGAGCTGTGTATAAATTATTAATGAGTCTCCATTCGCTTCGCTCATCGGGCCTCCAATGTACATTTGAGATGATGCTACGTTCGTGTAGGTAACTGGCTCTATAGGAATACTACATTTCCTTTTGACGTCAGAGTTTGAAATTGCATTGTTGAAAATAACTTCGCTATTTGTCGTTGTAAAGAGGTAGACAATCGGGCCGAATTTAAATATCCAGTTTTGCATCTAATTTTGTGATATTGGTTGAGTAACAGACGAGATATAAAAATAAGATAGCACATCTGTTTGGTTACCTGAGGCCATGAAATTTGAAGATCAGTTAAAAAAAACAGGTAGAATTGATCAAACATATATTTAACATTGTATACTGGGTATATATAACTTAAAAATTTAACCTCAAATAAAATAACTTGAGTATATAATAAAACAATTATGAAAATACTCCAATAAAAAAGTACCATTTTACAAAACCAATCATCCTAAAACATATTAGATAATCTCTAAGTGATACTTAGTAATCTTTTCTTTTTTTTCTGTCACAGGTGTTCCTGAATTTGTATACAACTTGCAACAATAGGTAAGGTTTTTAATTTAATAGATTCATACAATCAACTATTGTAACAATGTGATAAAAAAAATTGAAACACAAATTAACTGATATAAAGCGAAATTATTTAAAATTATTGTAGTTTATATTAATCGTATGTCATCAATTCAAACTAAAATTACACCTGTGAGTTATACAGGTGTTGAAACCTGTGGAACACTGCCACCTTTAATAAAAATCATGATTAAAAACCTTGCTAATGACAAGGGTGAAAGAGTAAGAGGTACAGTTAAATAATTATCAATATTTGGGAATTTTGTCAACTAAAAGATTAACGCATTCAGGAAATATTTTCTTCTATTCTCAAAGTTTTCCAATAAGTTATCCATCAGTCATCTCGGAATAAAAGAGTAGGTGAAGGTCATAAACTATCCATCTTCAGCTGACATGAAAACAAGGTGCTCTGTACTGCCGAACTTATTATTTATACCTACCATATAAAAAGGTATAAATAGCCTACCATTGAAAAAAATCAAGTAAAAGTTGATACAAAAAAAAACTTAGTCCGATCAGTCAACATGTGATTAGAAATAAATTCTCCCTTCAAAGAGGAAGAATATGACCAATCATAAAAACAAAAAATAACATCTTTTGAACAAAAACGTTATTAGCCTAAAATATTTTCATTGTTATTTCAATCCTTGTATAGGCAAAATTATCATGATCGATAATGTAAGACGAATCTGATAAATAATGTTAATTTTTTTATTAGAGTGGAAAGAAAATATTATTATTTTTCATATAATAAACATAACAGAATAATGATTAATTATACAAAAATACTGGCCTAAACAAATGGTGACGATGGAATATGTTTTATTACAGGGTAAAACCTAAAAACACTAATTAAGATATAATTATAAAACATATCGTTAGGAAAACTATACACAGTTCCATGCGTCGTAGAGGGCCACACCGACTATGGCCTGATATAATAATTCACTTCAAATATAATAAGCCTGGTAAATCATTGCTAAACGATGTTTAGAGGAAAAACAATACTTCAAAATAGAAAACCCAATGTTGTTGAAAAATGTTTCTAAATTAAATATAATAGATGAGTGGAAAAAGTTTTATATCAACAAGTACCATAATATTACAGTATATAATGAATTAGGGCCGATAGAAAATTCTATATTAAAGTAAAATATAAAATGTATTGATAGATATAAGATTAGTTAAGAATATTTTATTAGTTAGATGTTAACTTTAAATTATTTAGAATGACGCAATTGTCATTAGAAGGAGGCACTTGTTAACGCCTTAAAATTATAAAGTAGGTTTAGGCCACGGCCTTTTAGTTTTGTATAAATATGGGGGTTGGTGCAGCGCTAGTTTAGTTATAGTTTTGTTATTGTAGCTCATATATCACTGAGGTTGGCGACTTTGTAGTTGAAATGGTATTGATTAAGTAAATATAGTTTTTGAGAGATACTGTATTCATGTTTTTTTTTTTTTTTTTTTTTTTTTTTTTTTTTTTTTTTTTTTTTTTCAATCTATGGCGTGTAATAATGGAATCATTTATTTTATTTCTATCTATGATATCAGTTACAGCCGCAACTGTAAAACAACACTGGGGTCGAGGATAAAGTGTTAAACTTTCTGTATTACTGCTTTATAAATGTCTTCTTTAAAAAAAATGTATTTTTAGATTTATTTATTGGCAGCAGTTTAATTGTTTGTAATAAACAACATTGTCATTTATAATCATAAACGAGATACAAAATGGAGATATATTTCTGGGTTATTCGACCAAAAAATAAATGATACATTCACCATTAATCGGTTAACACTTGACGACGTTCAACTGTAATGAATTGTCCGGGTTAATAACTCAAAACCGAATTTATATTGCAATAATTAACAAAATAAATTTTGTTCCCGAATAATTAACAAAAAATTTTTAAAAATAAATAAATAAACTTTAACAGTTGATTTTAATTAAATAACATTTTCGCTGATTTTATTGTAGTACAACGAAGGAAGTTTAGGCTGTTATGTAAATACATGAATGTTCTCTTTATACACGAAGTCCTTGTATTTTCGCTTTTTGACTGAATACTACAGAACGGACTGACTGTAACTTGGTTACGATTAATTTTCTTTCGTTTTTGATTAAGGTAGAGTAAGTTCAATGTTATTTTCCCAATATTTACTTTGGTATTTAATTTGTTATATTTACGAGCTGAGTAGAACTGATAGAAATAATCGTCAAGAGGAGTCAAAAAATCCAAGTTCCGTTTTGCTTTACGTTGAAGTTTTTTTAGTAACAAAACTTGACAGAAGATTAACGATTCATAAAAACAAGAAACAGATAACCTTAACACCGTCTACATGATTAATAGTAATTTAATGTCCTGTATTTGTACACTGGAGGTCAGGTTGAGTGATACAATTTTATATCTAGTAAATTATAGGTTTTTTGAGAAAGAAAATATCAAATGCGTTCTCACAAAATGGAATCTTATTAGAACGTGAATGTATTATTATTTTTAAGCCATAACTTATAATAATAATACAATGACACGTTTTTGAAGGGGGTGGGGATATAGTAATTATATGTCATCGAAAGTTTCAGAAGATCTCTAAGAAATACACTTTATAATCTCAAAGGATTTACGAGATATTACGTTTCAATGTTTATTTTATTTTTTCAAAAAATATTATCATTTTTTAAAGCAATGATATGTTTATTGAAAGAAGCAGAATTGAAATGAGAGTAAGCACTGAAAAGTCACATTGAAATATTAAACAGTTTACGAGAAATTGCAGTCCATACGTGAAAAAAATACCAGGTTTTAACATTTCTCGTTTCGGAATTTGCAAACCTTTTTTAAAACTCCTGTAGATCACAAACTATACCGATCAATATGTAGTATTGCATTAAAAAAGAAGAAAGTAATACATTTCCTATAGTTTTTTTTTTTCAAACTTAAATTATCACTTATAGGTTACGAACAATTAATCCTCGAAAACAGTCAATTTTCAACTTTTACAAAGTCGTAAAGGGGTTTTAGTATATCTCGTTTCGCCACTTGCAAGCCTTTTTTAGGAATCCTGTAGCTCACGAAATATACAATTGATCAATATGGAGTTTTGACCTTGATCATGAATCTATAAAATTTCATGTAAAAATTCTTTATAAATATTTAAACAAATTAAAATATAGGTAAAATCAAATTTGTGATCGCTTGAATTCCTCTGCGAAAATAAATCACAATTGCATTTGAAGCGATAATTGTTTATTTTTTAACATTTTTCGTTTTCTTTAACAATTCAAATTTATATTTTGAAACCTAATCAATACTCTATTTTCAGACTAAGCCTAACGACTAGAATCTGTTGTTGAATTATACCATTCTTAAATAACTCAAATTTACTATTTAAGTTAATGGACAAATACCAACAAAAATAATAAATCTAGAAAGAAAATAATACAAATCCTATTAAATAAGTATCCAATTATATTTTGTGAATGGTTAAGGAAATGTACTTTATGGTTGGATGTGTTTTGGTCGGATATCAAAATACAGTTTTTTCCTTTTAAAAATAATTGGATTCCACAACAAAGCCTTTTGTTGGCAGCCCGGAAAAGCCTGCAGTGTCCAGTACGTAATACAATGATTTCATTGTGACGTCACACTTTGCTTTGTACACCAATTTTATCCGTTTCATGTTTTTGACATTTAAAAATCTATCGGATAACCAAATTTCGAAGTGTTAAAATATATGTTGTTTATATATTGTTATATTTGCACTGGAACTGGATGTCACAAATTGTGTTACTTTGTGTTATTTGTCTGTTTATGCATTATAGACCACAATATTGTGATAAAAGTGTTACTGACTATCAAGCTGAAAAAAATCAACTATAATAAACATCTACAAGACGCAAAAATAATACCAAACTATTTTTTGTTTTAATGTTTAAAAACAGTGCAGAAAACTAGCTCAATCTTTCTCATTTAATCGTTCCCTAAAACAAATCAAATCAATTCTTTACCATAAATGTAGACAGGAAGTTGACAATCAAGAACTGAAACTTAGCTTTGGGTGCCATCTTTTGTTTATATATTAAATAAGGATTTATCCATAAACACGTAATTAGCATAAATTATATTTCATAAAAGTCATCACCCTTTAATGTTGAAGTTTCATTTTTGATTTTGTCGACAATTTTGGAATTGTAATATTTTGTACTAGTTATTTGACAAACGAATTATGAAATATTCACATTTCACCAAAATTAGGTAGATTTTGAGAATTTGCGTTATCGAAAATATCACCCCATTAAAAACTCTAAATATGACAATAATATACCCCCCACAAAATATGGTTGAAATCGATCTACGTGTTTGGTCTGTACGACGGCAGACATCATTCCACAATCAAAAACACTTTTAGGACTCAGTGGTCCTCAAAACTGATTTAACTGCAAAAAACTCCAAGTAAATTGTTTTATCGATGACACATCTTTATCTATACTACACATATCTATAAGAGTAAAAATCAAATTCGTAGAACTTGTTTTTATTTTATTTCTTGTAGAGGTTACGCTATTTTAAATTGTCCAAATTAATACGTTCTATTGGTAAATGTAAGTATATTTTGCTTTAAGATCTACGGCTTAGTATTGTGGTAATAACTGTCTATTGATATTGTGTATACAGTATATATCTATTAAAATGTATTCTGATTTGATTCTTTGTACAATACATGACAGTGTGCATATTTTTATTTAATTTTACAGAGAAAATATTTATAGACGTGAAAAATGTTATAAAAGTTACCAAATTACTTTTTGCCAAATGTAGCATAATCAAATATTTGTATGATAATATTACTCATTTAAGTACCGGTACTCTCAAAACCGATATTATTTAATAAAAGTAGATTATTTTGGACATTGTTCTACCTGTCGAATTCTTTTTAATGAATTTTGATAGTAACGTAAGCAGAATATAATAATTCAGTACTAAAGTGGCTGAAAAAATGTAATCAAATTATTTTGTACGTCCTGAGATAAGTAAATATTATGAAAATAATATAAATTTGAAAGACTAATAACTTTAATAAATTGTCTAAGAAATAATAAGATTATTAAATTTAATATTTTAATAATAATAAATTCAACAACAGAGTCGTTATATTCAGTTAATCACTAGCTTCAATAATCAAAGTATAACTGTAATATGTAACTATATCAAAAGAAATAGTTATCATTTGATTGTTATAATTCATATTAGAAAAAAAGGTGACATTGTCGTTAAAACCTGTTTGATATAATAAAAATATTGTTTTTGAAAAATTGTGTTGAAGTTTAAGTTGAATACGGTTTATTTTCCAATTTCAATTTTCATATTTATAATGGACACACTACTTCTGACATTCATTTTTGTTTTAGATTTAATTACATTAGTAAAGCTTAGTTTAAATAGTAATGGTAAAACAAGTTTATGTGAACCATTATAGTACTTACGCAGTTACATAATGCAGTGTAATACATGCTGATCCTGTAAATTAATGCCCAAAAGTTGTTTTTCTTTTAGGGGATTTGTAGGAAATGTTAAATTGTATTGTTAGATCTCGGTACCTTAAAACGTAGGGTAAGTTTGAAAAATAGTATTTCTGTACCTCTTAGTAATATGGCCACACTTGTTTTTCTCATATCAGTATCCGTACCCTTAAAGTTGTCTGACCCTCGGAGCTAAGAGTATTGTGTAAGCTATCTCCATCACACTTCGACCGTACTTGTGTCTTGCCCATACCTCCCTTGAAACTGTACTTCTGTAGGGGAGTCTCGACCAGCCACTCTCGCGTCAATGATTCAGCGTAATGGATTTCGTAACAGTACTAATATCACTATTGCTTGGGAAATCAATTATTAAATTTTAAAAAAAGTAACGTTGTGTTTGTCGTTTTAGCGAAATGGTTTCTATACCATTACGAATTGAAATCTGTTGGTTTGTATATTAAAAATTTCTACCGGATTTTACATGAGCAAATTATACAATTTTATCTTCATAATTTATTTTGTTGTGTGACGGACTACGGTAGGTCAGGGCCATGACCTACCGTCTTTCCTAAAAGGCCATGAAATGTAAAGATCAATAAAAAAAAAAAAAAAAAAAAAAAAAAAACAATGAAAAACAGATGTCAAAATTGACCAAACTACTTATATTGGGTAAGTAATTATTGAAAAGTTATTTAATAATCAGAACTCAAATATTGTTTTAAAATTATATCGTTTGGAAGTTCATAATTAAAATACGCCAATACTTACGTTACAACAAATTTACAAAATTGCATTTTCCAAGTCACAAAACACATTTAACTCTCTTTTGCAATGTTAAATGTTTATTTTTCAGATTAAATGACACAACTAGGTTACCTCATCATAAAAAAAGTAATTTAATATCAGCTGTTTTATCCACCAACAATGTTTTGATAGGAAGTCATAACAATATAAAAACATCGTACAATTGTGACAGTTAATTAATTAAGTAGATGAACTCCATTTTTCTATGTTGAGTCGGGGAAGAGCTGAGAAATCGTTTGAACGTTTATAAAGTTTCCCATGGAGTCAATATTAAATTCAGATTTTAAAAAGCACTCTTCTTGGTCTATTCTTTCATTAAATATATAATTTTGAAAATATATTTCGACAGGATTGCAGAGTGGCTTTGTGAACACACATAATACTTTAAACAAACATTTTTCTTTAAAGAATTTATTAATAACTTTTTAATTATAAAAGCTCACAATAAGAGAAATGTATCACGTGAAAAGTATTTGTTTCAATGATACTTTATACGTCAAATGTTTCATTTCCCCTTATACATTAAACTTTGTTCCGTTCTAAATAAACTGATGTTGGAGAGATATCAACTTAAATACTTATTAAATTTAAGAAGTCACATTAATTTAATCATTTCACGTCGTTGCTTTAATAGATTTAAATATATAAATATATATATAGATTTAAATATATATATACACACACACACACACACACATATATATATATATATATATATATATAATATATATATATATATATATATATAATATTATTTTTATAATTTCGGCACGTTTGCTTGGTAATAAGAAAGATTATTACCATTGTGTGTGTAATCTTTCTTATTACCAAGCCAACTTGCCGAAATTATAAAAATAATTTATTCTATATTCAATCAATAATTGATATATGGTGTGTCACAAAATCCTCAGCACGCTAACATTTTCGAATTTTACATACCAAAAGCTCCATTTAATAAATTGTCCATTAAAATATTTTGAAATTTCCCTTTTGTTTATCCGCTATTAAACATTTTATATTTTACAAAAATATCATCATAACATTGGAAATAGATGTTTTAAGGTCAAATTTGGTATTTGCAATTTAAATGTTACGTAAAACAAATTTTTAAAATAATAACATTTTTTTGTTGAATTGTACGTGTTTAATAATTGTTATAGTGTTTAAAACAGTAAAGTAGAGGCAGTTAAATCGCATAGCTTAGCAGTAAATTGTTATTTTAGCAAGTGATATTGTATTGCAATGATTTTGTATTAAATCAATTAATCATACAACATTGAAAACTCACTCTCTAAATCTCGAATAAAAAAATAAATATTGTATTACATTTAACAGTGCATATAACAGAAGTAGAAACTTTTGATTATAAATTAGAAGTTCTAATTTGTAATCCGGTGGCGAAAAATTACTGTGCCATAGACGGGTTTACTCACCTGAACACTCCAATCAAACATTTTATGAACAGTTACTAAGAAATAATGGTTTCAGTTTTATTTTGTCAATAAATCAGTTATTCTTTGATGTACAGAAAAATTTGTTTAACGGTTTTTTGACGTTAAAAGAGAAAAATATTTTGTATTTTGTAAATTATTTGTAAAATTAAAGGCTTTTGAGATATTCTATTTATAAATTTAAACTGCCGCCGTTTTGAAAAAAACGCTTAATGAAGTTAATTTTAGTAAATTTGAGTAACACAGTATTTGAAGTGCGTATACCAAATACGCACTTAATATTCTACTTATATCTGAAGATTCGTAGTAAAACAAAATGACGGATAACCGCTAAACAAATGAGAATATAGGATTTTACTATTACTTCCTGTATTATATGGAATAGGATTACAAATAAAACGTGCCCTTTTGTTATTGGCCGTTCAAGATGGGGGGGGAGGCAGGGCGTTACTTAGTCTTACCATTGGGTTTATTTTTAGTTAACTGTAAACTTCTGAAAACGATGATTATGTCATCAAAATGAACATAACGGTATTATAATAAACAAATTGGATTTACTATTATCTTAGTTTTATTTTTGAAGATAGTGAAATGGTTGTTTTACATAGTGGGAATTTTTTCTTGTTAAAAATATATATTTTAATTATACATTTTATGTCAAACGGTATCATTACGCTTTAGTTCTGAACACATTAAACGTTTTTTTCTGAATAGACTACTGTAAGGAAAGATAAGGGCTTCAACTTGCAAGGTACATTGTGTCATTGTTCGAATATTATTTCACTAAAAATGGTGAATAAAATAAGTGAGAAATTTAAAAACCACTTTATTGACGATATTGAAAATATAATTCCAATCGTGATTACTTTAATAATTGATTTTTTACCATCTCTTTTTTAATTTAAGTTGCATGCATATTTATTTTAGTTGTGAACTTAACATCAATCCAGGTTAAATTAAATGTACATTATATTAAACATACCCCTTTTAAAGAAAATGAGCTTTTTCTAAATGTCCCTTTTCATATATTGTTCTATATAATTTTTGAACTGTTAATATATCTTTTCATTTTAAAATTAAGGAGGTTGAAAAATGAACATTGGTTTTTAAATTTACATCTAACCTAGAACTTCGACAGACCATTACTGTGGAGTTAATAATACAAACATTTCTATAATTATTAAATAAAAGAGTTTCAGATTTAATGTTACAACTCTAAACCTACTCCACTCCTACTTCTTTACAAATTATCATTGTCAAAAAAATGAAAGTTAAATGTTACGTTATGACAAATAGTAAAATCAAAATAAATTTTAAAAATGAAAGTGAAACAAAAACGACCACAAAAATGGGAAATTCCTTGACTTTTGTACTGAAGGGATAGTTTTTATTATTCATTGCTACTATTTAAATCTCAATGTTTAGCTACTGGTCATCCTGACAATTTGTACAGTGAAGTTGAAATTATTAGACTGGTAAAAAACGTACAAATTTCAAATTAATATCTATAACGTACAGAAATATTTTCAGTTTTATGAAAAGGAATAATATTATGTTCAATTAATAGAATTAAAATAATTAATAATTTTACTCAAACTTCTTTAACCCTATTTTACCTCTTAATGGTGTTAATTGTCCGTTGACCGTTAATATCGTTAGTCATTACTAAAAAAGTTTCATGTCATGACATGTGATAATTACATTTAATTACAAATATCTTCTTATAAAAAATTTAAGCATTTATTATTCAATAACAATGCTACAATAAAATTATCAAACATTATTTTAACCAATATAATCTATCACTAAAAATAATCTAACTATTAAGTGGTGATATGGTGATTAACAAAAAATCGATACATGCTTATATCCACTTATATTTGTGGTTGTGGTGTTACACTTATATAAATATCCAACACCGCCGCATCAATTTCTGTAAAACCAGCAATATAGTGATAATAGAGGAAAGAAACATAAATCACCATCATTTAAAAACGTGTTTCACAAAAAATAATATAGTGATGAAATATATTTAAACCTAGTATATAACTGGAATTAAATTATCTCAAATCAATGCCTTTGTAATTCAATTTACTACAATGTTGTTATCCCTAAAACAACCGTCAGTTATTTGACAAATTAAAACAGATATTTGTTACTTCTGTTACATGATATAGAGTAATTTAGGGTTTAAACATCTGACAAGTGACAGCACACTGATTGGATAAGTCAGGTTTCAAATGGAAACAAAAAATGTCCCCAATCGTATTCTGTGATTTGTATTAACAAGGAAATGGTCGTCGTTTCATTACATGTTTGCTTTATTTTTCCACTGATAAAAAGTTTTTTAAATGTTATGTTACTTTTTTTCCATTTTAAAACAATGTATAAAAATTACATGAAAAAACTAGATTTCATATTGTTCAAAATAAAATTTACATAATGTTCATATATATATATATATATATATATATATATATATATATATATATATATATATATAATATAAAAAATGGTTTACGATTGATCCGATGTTGCTTTGTTCGTGAATTTTTCATTGGTTTATCCTTTCTATTTATGAATTACTGCTGGTTTAATACATACAACTTGTATGTCTAAGGTTTATCAAAAAATATACAATAGTTATATCTAAAATATTTGCTTATAAACAGAAGTATATGGGGATTACCTTGTAAAAGAAACTAAAAAATATAAAACAAATATTTCTCACAATGTCTTTCATAATTTTTAGTATTTGGAAATGTATCGGTATTAACTGAAAAGCAAGGTTTCTAGTAAAATGCAGGTTCAGTTTGGACGACTTTAAAGGATTTATCATAATTAATGAAGAAGAAGAAAAAATCCACAAAGAACTACAGTCAACTGTATAAAAGATAAATCTTTTTCCATTTGTTTAAAAAATACAACTTTTGTAGGCTTTTTAAATTCATGAAAATTTAAGTTAAGGTAATCAGTATTTTAGAACTCATTATTAATTAGAAAATCGGTTACATAATGAAACACAATATTAGTCAGAAAAGGTGAAATATCAATGTATAATTCGACATCTTCTTAAATCAAAGAGGAAAAACGAATTATGATAAAACAAAATAATTTGTAAAACATAGTATGTACAAGTGGATGTGTCTGAATAGATTGCCTCATAGATCCGGTTTTTGTACTGTAAAAGATGTCATTACAAAATTAGACAGAATTTGTATTAAACAATATAATCTTTGCTATGTGGATCAATATCATATTTCATGAACTTTTAATTAAAATGAAGAAAGACACGAGCAAAGGAGAAACAAAAAAAAAAGTTAAAATATTTTTTAACGATTTTAGGTATGAAACAAAATTGAATTTAAGTTATGTAAGTAAAAAGAATTTTTAATGTACCTCTCCTTATATTTAGTTAATGCAAAAGAGTGGTCATCGATTATCATAAATTAAAGTTTTTTCGGATATTTCTATTCAAGATAAGATACTTCAATTACAATGAGACAACGAAATAAAATATTTAAAAATTAAATTTAAATAATATCAATGAATATGAAATGTCACATAAAGCCTAGCTTTACAGAATTAATAACATAATCCAAAATAACATTACTTGACATTCAATCGACAGTTTTCGAATTTAATAGTTCTAAACACATTAACGCTTAGATTAGATTTCATGGTTAGAAATGTCAGTTGCACAATTCTCAGCGTAATGTCTGAAGTTAACACACTATGTAGAAAATACTTGAAATTCAAAATATCTTCTTGTCGATACTGTCTACAACATAGTTAACGCTTTCGTAAACTTTTCATTTCGTATTTTACTGGACAAAAATTATGTTGAATTGAAAAAGGAAAGGAAGGTAAGAGGAATGACTAGTCAAAGATAAAAGGAGTGTGACGTCGATGAAATGGTTTGAAGTTGAAAACGCAGGGTGGATTTGTTAGGAATAAGTTAGAAGTAACATTATAATCTGTTAGGACCTCATTCTTTTTAAACCATAGCTCCCAAAGGAATAAGTTGGAAGTAACATTATAATTTGTTAGGACCTCATTCTTTTTAAACCATAGCTCCCAATGTGGTTACACAGGGAGTCATACAAGAAAATACAAATGGTAAAAGAAATAACTCGCTTGGCAACATCTATTAAATACAAGACACATTTATAGAAAACTTAGTTATGCTTAAACCATATCTATATATTTATCAGAACATAATCAAATAATTATCTATCCATACATAATTGATTATTATAACTAACATTATTTCTTACTTTTATTATACAGAAACAATCTATCAAATAACACAACTGAGCTTGGACTTTTACAAAAACTCAAATATATTCACTAGGATTCTATCTCCAAAAGAATTTATTATGTTTCCTCTAGTTTAAAATATTACAAACTGAATTTGACTTTGTAGATTTTGCTTCACCCTCAAACTGAAGACCCTAACAAGAGGCAAAAGCTACAGAATACACAAATAACACAGGAATTTACATTTTATTAATGGTGGTATAAAGCCACCGACACATTTAAAAGACGTTGCTGTCATAACACTTATTCAGTCCTGTAAGGCAAGATTGAATTTTGTAATCGTGCATAATTTGAGTACAGAGATGGCACTCCATAAAGACTTAGATGAAACTACACATTTTTTCATGTACAATCCTTCTCTTTCATATTTCCTATGACATCTCTTTAGACCAACTTTTGTTCTTTCCAACCATATAATAATATTTGTAATTATATATATATATATATATATATATATATATATATATATATATATATATATATAAATGATGTGCTCTACAATTATAACAAGAAAAATCAAATCCAACCATCGATAATAAATATGTTTTTATGATAAAGTCAAATTAATGACTTAGGGAGACATCAAGCTTAGACTAGATAATAGTCTAACTTAGTTTAGAAACTCTATTTAATCACAAACTTCAAGTCTGTATTACTTTAGTGATATGGTGTGTTCAAATGAGGTTGGCCTTGTTGTTAAAACATTGTTCCATGGTTTTTTGTTTTACGTTGAGGATTTTCTTGTTGTGACAACAGGAAATTATCCACCGTTTCATTAAGTATAAAACTTAGATTGAAGTTTAACGAAACTAAAGATTGATATCTTCATATTTTACAATTACTCTTATCTTCATAAGTGATAACTGTCAATTATATGAATCAATTTAATTATCTCAATTGCATTGTGGGAACTTAAATTTTGTGCATTTAATTTATGTCAATATTATTATCAATTGTGTGATTGAACACAATTTTTATTTTTTAAATTGTGTTTCTATTAGGTAAACAAATCTTCTGCATGTCCTAATTTCTAAGAACATTAGATATATGTCAGTGTTCTAAAGTAGTCAACCATTTCAATTCTAATTTTTAACGCAGAAGAAAAGGTAATCATTATTTAAATTCGGCCCGAAAAATTGAGACCCTGCGTTATATCTTGTCAGAGTTCTGAGTAATATTCGATGGTATATTTGTGTATGGATGACAATAATACAGATAAATTATAATTTGTACCTAAAGTAAATAACTACATCATTTTATGAAAGATAAATTATTAAATAATTTTAAAATACTACAATATTTTAAAATACTTTCAAGGGTCGCTTTTACTTCACTTAAATTGCTTAGACTGCTGTGTGAAGCCGTGCGTAATAACTCAAGTTTCGACAAACAGACAAAAAAGAAGACTAAAGATAGGGAAATTATTATTATTTATTTGTATAATGTGAAAATCTTTTATAATCTTTAATTAAATAATAATTTAGCTTACGGAATTAATACATCACAGTTAAAGAAAATACAGTATAATCAGGATTTATCTGAATCCAATCTCCGACTCAAATTTATTTTATTATGTTTATTATAAGAAACAAGTTTATGTAATAAACCATTAACCTTTTAATTTTCAATGCATGAGATTTTAACATTTTATTGATTACTTTACATTAATTTGTAAAATTAAAACCTAATTTATTTTTCATCGGGAATAGTAGAGGGTTTTCTATTTTATACTGTTTCCTTCTCTTTTTTTGACCGAAATATTTTCTCGTCTTTATTAAAAAAAATAAAAATAAAATAAAATAAAAAACTGTTCAAATCGTTGAAAATGTCTATTTAATAAACGATACTATTAACCCTGGAATAATCTATGTCAGAAGGGAAGACGGTAGGTCAACTTCAAAGTGATAGGAAAGTTGGAAGAGATTAATCTATTATAACAAAGTAATATACCAAGAAAGGTATAAATCAAGCTATGTAACCTTGGAATTGCCCCATTTCAGAGGTTTGCTTATGTTAACTAAGAATGCTACCAGCAAATTAATACACTAATAACTATAAATAATATTGTTGAAGTGAATATTGATTGTGTGTATAATTTTTATTGTTAAAAAAATTCACTTTATTGTGTACATCACTAGGGCGACTTGAAAATTATCTTGTGAGATCAAAACTACCATCACTTGGACAAAGAAACAAATAATTTAAGGTGATGTATATATAAAGTTTTCTAATAATGTTTTTCTGAGAGTGTATTTCTTATAATAAATTAATAATTCTCTTCCGTTGATAGATTTTATTAAATAGAGTCAAACATGTGGTGCTATGAATTAGCACAACTTGTTATCACTACATAAATAAGGCAAAGAAGGTCAGGATGGAATAGAATCTTGTAGTATTTTGTGTTTTCCAGTAGTTGAAATTAATTAACGAGTTTTTATCAGAACTCAGAAAATTGAAAAAGTTAAATTGCTTTCGTGTCATTCCTAATTAAACAAAAGTTTGCAATGAAATGTTCTGATTTGATCTATTCAACACAAAGCCGTTTCATGTAGTCATTTCTCTTTAAATGAATAGAATTTATAATTGGGTTATTATGTACATGTTATTTTAATTTGGTAAACTTAGTAACAAAATATATTGTATTATGAAATTACATGTTGCCAAATGAATGATTTGTTTTGTTGCCTTTTTATTATTTTTATAAGTATATCTTTGGGATATTAAACAAATAAACATTCCTCGTATTAATGATCAGTATGTAGTGAGTAAGATTCTCTTTGTAGTTGAAACGAATTTGATTAAGTAAACGTAATTTTTATGAGAACTTGTGTTCGAATTTTATTCTATCTAATATTATCTCACAAATCAAGCTCAACATTTATTTACTGAAAACCTCAAGGTTAAATTATTAAACCTGTAAATTAAACTGTATGTACGTAAATAGTTATAATCATAAAAGGGCAGTGGGTAGGGAATTGAAATTAGGTTTAAGCTTTTCCATATTAATGATAGTAGTTTTATCATATGTATAGGTGTATAGTAATAATTTATCGGCTGTGACATTTGATAATAACTAATAAAGAGTCGAAACGCGTCATGTGAAACAAAAACTAAAAAACAAAAAACAATAGGTGAGAAACTAAGTAAACTAGTATTTATTTTCATATGTTTGTCTACTGTAGTTATTATAGTAGGCCTGCCTTGTATAAAGAATACGGTTACCCATCATAAGGTGAAATAAATGTGTTTACAAAATACTTTAGTTAATTGACGCCTCCTGAATAGAGTATACAATTATTAGACTCTGTAAATGTAATTTGTCATTAATTGAGTGTTTGTTAAAACTAAATGAGTAGGAACAACTCGTATTATAATTAGGTTCATTATACATGTACAAACTTTTGTGTATAGCAAAGGTGTTATTTATAAAAATATATCCTCTTAGAATGATCAAGATAAGTGATTAAAACAATTGTTTTAAGAAACCTGCAAAAACACACGTAAATGTCTTCTACCTTCGCTTTTATACTTTCTTGAATTGTGGTAAATTTAATATAGTTTTAATTATCATATATCATTTTGTTAATCCTAATAATATCTCATAAGACTAAACATAATTTTTATAAAATATTTTATTTGCATAAAAGGAAAAAAAGTGCAGTTAAAAGCTTTTAAATGTAAATGGTAGATAAAGCTAAAAAAATCATACTTTTCATGTTATTATTGAATTTAATTTTATCTTAAAACACTTCATTCGGAAATGAATTATACGTAGAATTACTGTCTGCAAAGAACGGTACCATGTCTTAACACATGTAAGTAAGGTCTGTGTTTATAGTGGAAAATAAAATTAGATGGATTAGTTCTTGTGAAAAGTTTTTACGTTTCTTTTAAAGCTGTGGTGAAAGAAAGAACACGTCAAAAAGTGTCACAAGACACAAAGTCATATCGATGTATCGATTCAGAAACTTCTTTTAGACCCAAACTGAACGTGTGATTAATGATATCTAAGGACAAGCGTGAAGAAGGTAATCTCCACTCTAAAGATATGATTAATAGCAGGTAATTCATAGTACCTAGGAGCTGTGCGTTGTATGGGCTTGTGCGCCCATCTTTATATCGATATATTCAACAATACAATACTCCGTTTTACAAAAACTAACTAGCTTTATTGAAACTTGAATTTAGTGTATTAAATTGTATAAAGGGGAAAATGAGTGTAGGTTGTCAGTATCTCTGAATTAATTACTAATGGATGTTTGATTAATTAATCTGTGAACGTGGAATCCCTGTTAAGTTTCATGAGTTAGAAATTTGTTTCTGTTAATATTTTAGGTATTACGTAGAAATTATTAAAAAAAAAATATTCCTCTAACCGTGTACAGAGTGTAGTCTTACGGTTATTACACATAATAGTTTTACATAATAGTTTTACACATAATAGTGTAATATATAGTTTGTATAATTAAAAAAAAAAGTTACACACGTTAGTGTGTCACTCTTAGCGAGTATGAGTAGGGGGTATAAGATGGATCTACATCTTTTTTTCATAGTGTTTTTGTTAGATTCCTCATTTTCATCTAAACTAAAAGGTTCTCTCTTAAGAATGTTAAAAGAATATTCGAAAGTAGGAGACTTTATTTTGTAACCTTTTTTATAAGGGAATGGTGACAGAGATGTTTTTCACTTTTACACAACTAAGAAAAAATATGGTTCAATAAAAGGTATAATAAACACTCTTTAGTTGCTATCGAAACAAAAGAAGTCTGGAAGTGGCGGTTAAAAACTGATTTTTTAAAGTATTCTGTTCTAACTGAAATGACCAGAAGATGGTTTCTTCGATCGGGTAGGAAATGGTAAATTGTATTAGTAGATCAAGGATCGCTTGACTCGTGTCAGTGTCTTGGCGTTGAATCACATTTTATTTTGTCGGCAGCGTTTTAATAACAGTTGTGATAATATATTCGCTATTTGTCATCATAAGGTTGGTACCATTAAAAACAGAAATGAAGTATGAAAATTTATATCTAATTTAGTATGTTATAAGTTTGCGACGCCTTGCACCACAAGACATGTGTGCACCATAAGTTGCCTATCTTGAAGTACAAGGTGCTCTACTGCCCTTTGATCAGGAAGCACTACCCCACTATCGCAAACCAAGCTTTATCTAATTTTTATTAAAAATTTCAACATTCAACAATACCTATAGTTTGGGTATGAGAAGATGCAGAATTGAAAAGAGTGTAAACCCTGAAAAATTCACTTTGAAATCTCAAATGGTTTATGAGAAACTGCTGTTTAACATGTCGTGCCAGATTTTAACATTTCACGTTTCGCCACTTCAATCCCTTTTTAAAATGCGTGTAGCTCCCTAACTAAACATCACAATGATATGAAGTTTTACAAGAGGAAAGAAAAAGTTTCTTTCCACATTTTACTGTGTTTTTTTTCAATTGGAAAATAGCTATTACGGTTTCTGAGTAATTAAGTAGAGAATACAGCCAATTTTCAATCTTTGCAAAAATGCAATTTTTTAAGACCGAAAAGTGAGTTTTAGATTTTTTGACTGTTTCTATAGCTTAATAGAAGCAGAATTAAATTTGTAGTCAAGGCGTGCTATTAAAATTTCAAATTTTTTAATATTTTGCTATTTTCATCTAATTTTTAGTTACAATTTCAACATTTAAACTGGATTTATTAAAAAAACTTTAAATTGAGAAAACCTTTCCCTGCTCTGGTTTTTAAGTTTCCACCATAATCTTTATTGAGAAGCAGTAGTGTTTCTTTCTATGTTATGCCTATTTACCTTTTGACATCTATCTCAGTTACGTTTTGAATAAATTGCTAATTTCGGCTATTTTATCTCTTACTATTGAAGATTTTTCTGGTCTATTGTTGACTCCAAGGGTCCAGGTGGTTTCAAACTAACTAAAAAGGTTTTTAATCTTACTAACTACTCTGCACGTTCCGTCCTTCAAACCGCTGAAGTACGAAAATTTCCTAATTCGGATAATAAACTCCGTTTCCATCCATAAAAACACTGAATCAATGCGATAAGTGTTTGTAATTAAAGATAAAATCATGGTGCAATAATAAAAATTTCAAGAAAATAATTGAAAACTACTAGAAGTTTACCAAATAATATTTTCCTGTTTTTGAAACTATAAGAAACACATTATGTGAAACAAATAAATAGCAATGAAAATAATAGCTGATGTTTAAATAAATTCCAATTTTATCTTCATAAAATAAAATGTTTTTTTCTCTGGGATTGTACAATATATAACGAAATTACAACCATTTAAATTTTTAACTTTGGTTGAATGACCCGGTATTATTATAGTTCACTTGGGTAAATATATAAAAGTTACATGGAGCACAGATAAGGTGAACGTGTTTTAGTAGAACTCATGTATAACAGTACATGTGTAAACAGTGAAAATCAATATTTATGTCATATATTTTAAAACTAGGAAATTAAAAAAAAAATTATTGACAGAAATTATTAAATAAAAATGAAATACAGGTCCAGATAAAAACTTTTCTTCCTAATGTTATATAAAAAAAAATTTAAATTTAATTAATTTTTCACACTTATATTTTACAACTGCCCCATTGTATCATTATATTTAATACTTCAGAACAGAGTTATGTTAGTTGTCTTACTAGTGGCTATGAATTGTAACTGGTTATTAACTGTTAAAACTGTAATGTTAAAACTGAAAAATAAATTTAAAGAAAATTGAATATTCATCAATCAACCTAGGTGTAAAGACTCTATTTCTAAATACAAGAAGAATTGTAATCCAACACCTTACCTTAACCTTCAATTATGTTATATTATTTTACGTAGCTAGAAGTAAATCACTTGATAATGTAAATTTCAAATTCTTTAATGGACTTCGTTATTAAAAGCTTGATCATTAATAAAATAAATCTTTAAAACTTGTTTTTGCTGCTCCAACAGGTGTTCAATAGGAAGTATATGCAATAAATATGCATTATCTATTATCCATTATACTTTACTCTGTACTATATTGGGTATTAGAATTCCTATTATCCTAGATTCTCTTCTATTAACATCAGTGATTTGACATTTTATTGAATATTTTTACGAAGAGAAGAAAAGTTAAGGTAAATAATAACTCACATGTAAAATTTCACAAAACAACATATATTGTAACAGCTGATTCGTAATTAAACATATTCAGACAACTATTAACGAAAATTTACAAAATCTACCATAATTACCAACATCTATACTAAGAAAGTGGGGGGGTGGAATGCATAACTACCTAGGAAGGTCAATGACCTGACAGAATGTGTCACAATGGATTTTAACAAAGGAGATGGGATAAATAATTGTCGTTGGAAGCATGGCGATTGAGTACAAATCTGTAGATTTATAAAATTTCTAAATAATTGAATTTTCCACTTTCTTGTTCAATATGCAAAAGTTTTACATTTTTAATGGGATCAAAACTATGACTAGAATCTAATATAAGGTTAGCAAATTTTGAACCTTTTTTAAAATACTTCCAACAATGTACATGTTCTTTAATTATAGTTTTAAAGAACCAAAATTAAATTGCGTTTAACTACATAGAAACATTTTGAACCCAAACTTATGTAATTCCTTAATTTTTAACTTGCAATAATTTATTTTTTATTCACATTTAAAGATGCTTTGAAATGATATCCTTATCATAATATGAAACTGTAGATTGCTAGACCAAACGTTGCATTTTCTACTTAAACTTTATTCACCTATTTTACATGTACAGGTTATATAATACTCGTGACAGGGGTATGATGTAAACTATCGATAAATGCGCTCGTTATAACAACTAATTACATCAAAATATTGTCATTTTGTGAATATGTTATGTTACACAGGATGTTATGAAAACAATTATAATTTGCCATTAAATTTTATAATTATTATTTTAACGAAACAGTAATTATTATACTGGTAATGTTATGGAAGCTAAAGTAATTAGGCTTTAATTTATAATACGCTAAAGCCATGATTATATTTGTAGTGTATTATATAGTTATTGCATCAAAAAGCAAATACAATAAAATATATTGCAAACATTATAATGGTTGTTTTTATTAGAAAATAAAGGTACAGTTAGCATTGATGTAACATTGTATTAGCAGCAAACTTTCTTAAATGGTATTTTATTAATAGTTGAACGAAAATAGTAACGATGGATACTGTTATGGAGAATTTTTAATTAAAATATCTGAAAAAAATTTAAATTTTTTTAAACTAATACTGTATTTAACCATTATCTCTAAACAAAGCTGTCCTAATAGAACTTACTACAATTTTAATGAATTTTGTATTATACTTTACATTAAAAAAAACTTTTGAAAATAGCAATTAAAAGTGTTTCTAAATTCAAGCTGAAGTTTAGTAATTCTCTTAATTGAAAAGAAAATCTAATAATTTATATCAACCACAAAATATCAGTTTCTAATAGAGGTTGTGACAGTTCATGTAATCATAATGGTCATTAGAAGGAAAATAAAAAAAAAAAATGTTAACTCAATGTGTGATGAAATTGTTGATAAAAGGTAGAATTAAATTAAACCCACGATATAGGCATCAAAAGATCTATAATTAATTTTAAGGAGAACAATCCTTGAAAAAATCACTTTGAAATCAGAAACTTTAACATATATAGCTGTTTAAATGTGAGACAAATGTAAGATATCACGTTTCGTGACTTGGAAGCTTTTGTTAAACTGTTGATTAATCAATAACTACTAATCCTGTTATTGTTAAATTTGGCATGAAGAACGACGAACTTTGGTACTTTCACGTGGTTTTTATAATTGAAATTATCCCTTATTTTTTTCCGAGAAATTAATTAGAGAAAACATGCTTCTTTTTAATTTTACAAAATCGTAAGGGCATTTTTAAAGCCGAAAAATTGTTTTTTTTTTATTTTTGAATGTTTATCTATCTTAACATTAGTAGAATGAAAGTTGAATTGGAGGTGGGCAGTTAGAATTTCAAAATTATTAATAATTTGTGTATTTTAGCCTTTTGTAATAAAAATTATAACATTTTCAATATCAATAAAATGTGTATAAAAGATGCAAAATTGAAAGGAAAATAATCCCAGGGAAACATTACTTGAAATCTTAAAGGGTCTAAGAAAAAAAATTTAGTGCAAAGTATTTTCCAAAAGCTGTGAAAAATATTTTAAACATGGCAGGTACGTCCTTTTACAGTATATTCACAAACGCCAGCTCCCGAGCCCTCTCTCTCTCTCTCTCTCTCTCTCTCTCTCTCTCTCTCTCTCTCTCTCTCTCTCTCTCTCTCTCTCTCTCACTCTCTCTCTCTCTCTCTCTCTCTCTCTCTCTCTCTCACTCTCTCTCTCTCTCACACACACACACACACACACACACACACAGGTTTGTATGAGGTCCCCCCTAGTACGACTCGACCCGGGCTCACACACTCTGAAAGGCAGTAGCGAGGACTCATAAACTCTCATCTTATCTACCGAGGTCTCCATATTAGAACATTATTTTAATAATGAAAAACCTTTAAAAAGCTATTAATTTTTGTGGATAGGTATTGCTTACATAGTCGACAATATTATATAAGAAAAACAGATTTCTAACGTTAACTTTAAAAACGTGTTAAATTTAGTCCGATAACGAGGACCTACGAACTAGGAATGCAACTAGCGAGGACTCATATGTTTCTCAATAAATAACGAAACCGAGGACCTGACGACAGGTTCTCGCTAACTGCATTGCGAGTTTGTATGAGCCCTCGCTAACAACATTGCGAGTTTGTGAGACCTACGAACTTTAAATTCTACAAGCGAGGGCTTGTGCGTTCATAAAAAGTACGCTACCGAGGACCTTTTTACGCGTTCTTGCTAATTGCATTCTGAGAGTTTATATTGTTTTGTTTATTATAATATTTTGAAATTTTTAAAAGGTGTCTTTACTGAACGTATTCTTTAATTTTGTTTTTACATTTATTATTAATATGTTAAAATAATAAAAACTCAAGTATCATCGTACGAACAGCCCAACAGGAAACAATGGTCTCTGTAGTTTGGGCTTCAAGCTGCATAGGTAGTAGCTGTTTCGAAAAAAAGTTAAATAAAAACACAGTAGAAATGTAAACTTCTGGAGATATTAAAAATATATTATAAAAATAACATTGATTATTTGGTAATATTACAAATATATAATATAAAATTAATTAATAAATAGATTGAAATTGCCATTTTAAACGACATAGGCCAACTTAGGAAAATGTATTAACAACCAAATCTATAACTAATTATAAGGGCTAGATACCAAATTTTTACGAAATAATGTTACAACTCTTCTTTCCTTGTAAAATTTAGCATTGGCTTGGTGGCCGGTATGTAGTGGCCGGTTACATAAACGTCAATCAGACATGATCTATGATCATCGTCCAAATTGATCTAACACCAAGAGTTTGTGTTTATTATTAAGTATATGTTTAGAGTTTACCTAACATTATATTTTGTTGTATTACTTCATGTTTCATTGATTGTAGACATAAGAATTGACCAAGCTGCAAAATTAGCAGTCTAGTAGTCGTTCTGGTAGCCTCCGCCCCTAATAAAACAAAGGGGCTAAAGTGTGTTGATGTAAAAAAGAAACTAAAAGTTTTGTTAACAGTTTTAGGCTAATGTCTCCAATGCCTATTGTCTGTTGTCTTTAATGCAGTGCAATTACATTTATACAAAAATTCAATACAATCAATATGAACATATTTCAATAATAAAGATCAAATCCAATTTTAATGGTAATCTTTTAAAATTTGGACATTTATATTTCATTATTATATTAAACACATACTATTGAGACATATATCAAATTTCAACACAATATCTAAAAAGCTTAAGTTTCGACTAAAAGTAATCGCACTGGATAGCCACACCATAGCCTACGTCTAATTACAGTACTTTTCCTTTGAACACTACTTGTACTTGCTTTATTTAGAAGTAAGAAATCCCTTTTTTTCTTTTTCTAATAGATATAAGATAAATTAACGGAGGTTTCCTCTCTTTGAAAATTTCGATATCGGATTTCATTGACCAGCAAAAATAAAAAGAACTTGCAATATTTTCAAACTTGATTTTAATTTTTTTTAAAGAACAAAAAATTGCGATTAAAAAAAAAAGGAAACATCCGTGTTAACGTTATCTTAGAAATGAGCAGTAAATAATACAAGTGCGATTAAAAATGGCGGCGGTACGAGGGTTCAAGTGTGACTAGGCCTATATATTTAAGCGAACTATATAAGTTATTTTAAGAACAAAGATAAATATAAATAATAAATAAAGTAAACATAGAATAAGAATGGAATTTACCAAAATAATAAATAGGCTACAAGTTTCATGTAATTCTTATCCATTACTTTTGGAAGAATTTCCAGTATATGGGGTTTATTTTATAAGTTACAAAGTAACGGTAAAATTACTTTTGTAATTAATCTAGTTTTATTAACCCATTTATAATACAAAACAAATCATATTAACACTAACAAAATGATATATTTCATAATTGATATAATAACCAAAAAACAAACTAAAATATAAAATAATAATAAATAATCAAATATATAACATAAGTATAGAAATGTATCAAATGTTTTTATTATGGTCTACCATTTTAAGGTTTTTATGGTTAGAACGTACTGAGATACTGCTGTTTGCTTTAGGGTGGGAGGACCCCAATTACGCAGAACAATATTTGGCATAATAAATCTCAAAACTAGACTTTCTACATAACAAACTTACTTTACTTTACTTTTACGCTTAAAAATTTCTTACAGTATGGCTCTTCAAACTATTCAATAGGCTACTTGAAAATTTACCGAGTAGGCTAATTGTTTCAAAAAACAATCACAACCTACTAACGCTAACATTTTAAAATTTATTTTAATTTTATTCACGGCTATATTTGCACATTTATAAATACACTACCTGAACCTGTATATAGGCCTACGTATATAAATATGTACCGCAATTCAAAATAAGGAAAAAAACCGTAAATATAAATATGTCTATAAATATGTCTGGAAACGCTTTTTACCGGCTATCCCTGTATTATTATTTTCTAAACTGAAACATTTATATCTCTAGAACGGCCTTATCGACTGTGTTGAAATTTTGTACGTTATTCATCAACTTAAAGACATAGTTTGAAAAAAAAAAGAAAAAAAAAGAAAAACCAACTTGTTCCCAATAATCGGTTTTAAAATGGCGGCTGTTTAAATTTTTTTAATGGAATTAACTCAAAAAATTCCAAATTTTTATAAAAAGTGTCCAGTAACTTTTTCACCTCGTTAAATTTCCTATAGAATGATATAATGTAAATAGCAAAACTATGAAATAAAGTTTGTTAAAAAAAAAAACATACACTGTTCTTGTAATACAATTTTATTTTCACTACGCGTTTCAACGATAAAGTCGCCCTTTTCATGTGTACAGCTACAAAGATAACTTATAACTCGTTGAAACGCATATTGAATATAAAATATACGAGAAGAGTGTACGAATTTTTTTGAACAATTTCTCGCTAGTTTAGTTTAATATTGTTATTAATATGAAATACTGGATAACAGTATAAAAGCACCAATCGCTAGACGGGTAGGCCACGTCATATGATTGTTAATATAAAATATTTTCTACTAATGGACTGCCTGAAATAGATACTGTATGAATTTATAATTGGTATACGAGTTCTTTAAGTAACGTTTTATCAGATTAAAAAAAATTTTTTAAATCATTTTGTATATTTTAAAATTGGTGGCCTTTTACATTTTTGATCTTTTGCATAAAACAAATCAGTTTAGTATGAATGTTTAATGTTTTCACCATCACAGACTGAATAGAATTAATATCTGAGTGAACGGGTAGGACCATAAGAATTGGTATAATTCCCGCCAGTTTCTGTTGTTATTCTCACGTTATCACTCTTGTCTCAATAACGCAGTTTGTGAACGTAAATTGTAAACTTATTTGATAATGGTGGACTATATAACTATTACAACAACTACTAATATAATGTGTTTTATAGGAAGTGTTTTTTCTTCTTATGGTGTAGGCTTACATTTGATACTGAATTCTTTTCTTGGTTGAATATTTGAAAAGTGGTTAACTCTAAAAAAGATGTTTCTTCTTGAACGATTTAATAGATGCCCCTAGTTTCCGTGTCCAGTAAAACCGTAACAACTTAATTGCAGCAGATAATTATTATTTAAAAAGTAATTATCTTAACTAAAATGTTTTAACAAAAATATTAGGCTACATATTACATATTTCTTTGATGAAATTCATTTACCTTTTTCTTCGCAGAGTTTTTTTAAAAATTCTAAATATGAGTTTTTCTAAATTTTTTATATGCCTCTTGATTTAAAAACATGTAAAAAAAATAATAATAAAATAAACTAACGAATTAATTACAATCGACTTGTAACTATACTTTACGTATCATACTGTAAATAATATATTTCTGTTCTAACAGCTGCGAGCTTAATATGTACAACTGTGCATAACTTAAGTCTGGGCCGGCTTACCACATAATCACGAGCCCTTAACCGCCATTCACAAAATAAGGTTAAAATTGTGTTTATAAAAACACTGTTACACTCTTGTATATCTTTTCTTCTCTAATACTTTTTAAAATACATTTTATTTTAAACATGGGAAAAAAATGTAAAACTGTGTTGATTCTCAAAGGAACGCATAGCTCAGTAGTTAGAGTCGTCGTCTAGTTTACTACAGTTGGAATTACTTAGTAAAAAACCAAATTGCGGATAGCTGGTACGAGAAGCGTTTCCAAGCTGAGGTTTACGTGTTTTTTTTCTTATTTATATAAAATTTATAATAAAACAGCACATAATATACAATATTTTGTAATTTCTACTATTTTTATTGAGTCTTGCTGACCATGGTTTTGCTCGTGACGGCATTCACGAGGCCAAACAAACATTATTCTTTCTTCCAAAGAATTAAAATCTGCTTTTTTTTTGCATATTTCAATATATTTTTTTGTTAGATTTAAAAAAAAAATACACACAATCTCTCTCTCACACACTCTCTAAAACTACCATTGTGGAGAGACTCGCCGGGTAAATATATTGTGGGATCTCTCTCAATATTCATTTCACAAGACTATGTCTCAACAGTTTTTTAAAATAAAAATTCGTCAAAATGTTCTTTTCATTTGCTCTTCTAAATTATGATTTTTAGATGTCTGTGATAAGTTGCCTCATGAATGCAGTCACAGACGAAACCATGGTCGGCAAGACTCAATAAAAATAGTAGAACTTACAACATATTGTGTGCTGTTTTATTTTAAAAATGGAGTTTTACCAAATATTTCGGTCGCTAGTATAACAATTATTTTATCACTTTCCGAGAGATTATTAGTTTTTAAATGAACTTCTAAACATCAAATCTGGAAACGAAATAAATTAATATTTTAATTCTGAGACGAATTATGATGTAAAATAGGACCTGTTAGCAATTTTAAAGGATTTCTAATGTACTGTAATATTTAAATTGACGAATAGTTTTTTTGAAGTAATACTAACTTATATTAGGGTTCATTGCTATTAAGATCATAGCAAGCAGAAAGTAAACTCTGGGGCCATACGTATTAACCTTGATATTATGTTATTATTCGAGATATTATACGCAGTGCTAAATATTTTGTTGATTGATGATGAATTGCGCAAATATAAACTTTCAGTTTACAGTCTACATCGAGACAAGAGCAAGAGAGTGAGAGAGAGGGAGAAGATGGAGAGCGCTTCCGCCCGTCAGGTTTTTTTTACTTCCGTGTCCCTTTAAATCAACTTCCGTAGTTGATATTATATTTCAAGTGTGACTAGTAATATTATTTTTCTCGAACTATGAGTTGAAACTCGGTTTAATATTTTTCAATGTTGAATCCTGACTATATTTTTTACATCTTTTTGGTACTAATGATATGCTACTGTATTTTTTCAATTAATTAAATTAACATAAAACCAATATAATCTCTCTATGCATAAATCTCTCTCTCTCTCTCTCTCTCTCTCTCTCTCTCTCTCTCTCTCTCTCTCTCTCTCTCTCTCTCTCTCTCTCTCTCTCTCTCTCTCTCTCTCTCTCTCTCTCTCTCTCTCTCTCTCTCTCTCTCTCTCTCTCTCTCTCTCTCTCTCTCTCTCTCTCTCGATTTATAACTCGAGAACCACTGATTGGATTATCATGCGCCACAGTACCGATGATTTCATGTAATTAATGTCTAAAGGTTAGCACCTTAACTTTCCATGGCGGACTATTCAAGTCCGTTAATTAATTACGATATAAGAAATGTATTAACAATTGTTATAAAGTAATATATAAAATTACATCAAATCAAAAGGTTAGCGGGACCAAATCTATCTAAATACCCAATGTGCAATTTCATATTTTATATGAAAGATGGTTGCATTGTTTTATTCCGTTCGGGGATTTCATTTTATTTTTATTTTCACTATTTATTCCCATCAAAATCAACAGTTTGGCGAGGAGAAACTTTAGCATCTTTTGTAGCTACAAAAAAACGCTTCCTCTCAGCCTTATCTAAGACGAAATCTGTAGAACTAGATGTCCCGATACAGTCTCTACGGCCCACTCCTTTTAACTCTTCTGCATTAATAACTTTCTCAAATGGTTAAGTTACGCACTACCTAATTTCAATTTTTTAAATTTATTTTTATAACACCCAAAAACTAATAAAACTATAATAACGTTTCGTAAATATATGTTTTACCCACTCTCCTCTAGTTAGAAATACAGAAGAGTAAACCTCTAAAATAAAAATAAAATGAACCTTTTATTCATCTTAATAAATTTTGTAACTCCGACGAATATTTAAAATTAACTATCAGAAACTACAGTCGAATTAGTAAATTCTGCTTCGTTACTAAGCACACTGTTCAGTTATTTCTAAACCAAAATAATCATCCATTTTTAATAAATTTTCAAAATCAATATCTACCCTGTAGGTCATCTATGTTGATTTATATCTGAGGCCTATGACGATCTTATGAAAGTTTAGACAAGCAACTTAAAATCTCTCTCTCTCTCTCTCTCTCTCTCTCTCTCTCTCTCTCTCTCTCTCTCTCTCTCTCTCTCTCTCTCTCTCTCTCTCTCTCTCTCTCTGTCGATTTATAACTCGATTGGATTATCATGTAGTTTTTTCCAACATGTATGTGCGACATCTGAGGAGGTTTTAGGCTACGTTTGATCAAAATTGGTTCAGTAATTCCCAACAGTATGTGTCTACGTGTGTCATACAAAAGTCGGAATTTCTTGACATTTTGTCAAGAGTAAATTAATGTAGCCCATTTAATTTCCTATCGAATGGCATAACTGTCAAAACTATTGAACAAACCATCTTTCCAAATAGTTGTACTAATCTCCCACAATCTAAGAAACATAAAATTGTATAATAAAGTATAGATGTTAAACATATCAGAGTTCTTATAGTAAGACTTTTAAAACCATCAAAACCTAAACTCAATAATAATTTAGACTATTTTCTACTGCGCCTAACTCCTAACTAACTTTTAAAGTCTAAACTTTAATTTCATTTAAAACTAATTTAATATTTGTGGGCAAAAATATATAATGTGTTTGTTAGTACAAACTAGAAATTTAAATGTAATACAAAGGTAATTGAGTTAATATAAAGTACGGGGTCCTTGTAACCCTGTATTAGGTTACGCGCATAGGACTTGCATTAAATCATTCGGTATGTCCTCGAAGTTGGAATAAACTTATGATGAAATATAGATTGGTTGTCTGCCTAAATGTGAGCACCTTTCTTGTTTTGTTTATAAAATTTACATTTATGTGTGGTATAAGCTGCAGCGATGACGTTTTATATATTCATTTAACTAATTGAAGGTAAACTCTCCGTTAAATTCTAAACTTAAAGTTTCCCGGTTTCGAAATTTAAAGTAGCCCTGAATGGTAATTTTATCAGACATTTAACGCGTAAAAAATGCTAGCTGTAACAAAGTTGTTTTATGAATTATTATCAGTGAGGTATATTTCACTGAAATAGCTACTATGAATGAGTTGTCAAGTTACTGAAAAAAACACATCGAGTTTTAAGATTTGATCATACTTCTTATAACTTCAGTTGAACGGATATAATCCTGGGAACGGATGTATTGGTCTCAACTATTTCTTGCTCAACTCATTTGGATAGTTGTGATATCTGGAATAACAATTTTGTTGATGGATACTCATGCAGAACCAGGTGAGTTATATTTTTTTAAATGTATTATAACAAATTATCCTTTTTCATACCAAAACAATTCTAGGATTATATTGAAGTATAACTAATTTTTATGATGTCAATATTTTTTGTAAATATGTATATCACTTCTGTTGCACAGTTTTACATTTGATTATATTGAATGTGAATGAAATATTAACTGTTACTTACTAAACCGGAAAATGTTTAAATGTTAAAATTTTTTTAAATGTTTAAAAAATAAATCTGTCAGTACCGCTGACCTAATTTTAATCTATCAGACTAAACATGTTTATATTAACCTATTATAACAAAAAGCTACCATTAACTTTTTCGGTTTCTAAGGCCACAAATCAGTCAAGAAACATATGTCAAAATTGTTTGTGATAACCAATCTTTTCCCTATATTTATTTTACTGGGTTTACAGAATGTCCAAATTCGTGCTTTCACATAATTGAGCGAAAGCACAGATATCTTTCTGTAACTATAAAATCAAAACAATAAATACATGTAGTGGGCGCCTATTTGTAAACTTCAGATTAAACTCGGTTGTAAGCTGGAGTCGACTGTACCTGATGGATGTATTCGACATACACACGATGAAAAATACTTGCAGTCGATAAATAGATCGTCCGGATATGACGTCGGAGCTGTATACAGGATCAAAATAAAGAAAATTGTATCTATAAACATATGTCCGGAATCGCTTCTTTTATCAGCTATCCGCCATATTAATTTTTGTTTAATAATTTATATCTCTAGAAAAGCTTGACCGATTCGGTTGAAATTTTGCATGATACTCATCAATGTAAAGACTTAGTTGTAAAAAATAACCCACTTGTTGCAATAATTGTTTTTACATGGTGTTCATTAAAAAAAAAAATTCAAAATGAAAATAACTTAAAAATTTTTAAATTACCGTAATTTTCAAACGGATTACTTGGAACAGGTTAATTATTTTTTTTCCCAACAGAGCATATTGATGAGTATCGTGCAAAATTTCTACCCAATCCGTCGAATTGTTCTAAAGATATAAACTATTTAGTAACAAAAAACAAAATGGCGGATAGCTGGTAAAAAAGCGTTACCGGATATTTGTTTATATTTAACTTTTTTTAATTTTGACTCTTATAAGCACCCCCTAAATTATCTCCGTGCATTACAGAAACACTGTCCATACAGTAGGCCTATATTTCATCTTAATATTATTTTCTTCATATTATAAATGATATGGGTTTATATTTAGTGTGGTAGTACTATAGAATATTGTGTAACTTCGGTTTTGATATCACAATAATCCAATACTATTTATGGTGACCTCAGTTCTCAACTTTACAAATCAAAAATTGTTTCCGACATCCTTCTACAGCTCCTGTTTTATAACGTAGGCCTTCCGTGACGTTACCACAAAGGTATGCCTACAAAAGGAAATTGCAAACTGACCGCGTGTTTGTACTTTGTAACGATTTAAGTTTACCTCTTTACCCTTTTTTACAGAGAAAGTTATGATGAAAGTGAAAACATCAAATTTACTGATAAGACCGTTTTGAATAAAAAAAATATAAAAAATTTGGAGTCCGTCGCCTAAATCCTGCATATATTGAAATATCTCAGCTTCTAATTGGCGTAGGAATGTAATAGACAAATTATTGGAAAGCTCTTGTTTCGATCTATTTACAAGGAGTGCCAAATCTCAGGTTCCATAATATATACAAGGTGTTCCAAGAAAATTAAACGTTTTTTTCCCGTATTTTTAAATAACGATATTAATGTTTCCCCCTTCAAATACTCCTAAAAAGTCCCCATTTTGGTGAAAACATAATCATTTTATTTTACTTGGATACTAAGTTATGTGGAATCAAATGTCACAGTCTTATCTTATTAACTCGGCCATTTTTAACACAAGGAAAAACATTCTTGTGACATCTCTTTGGAAAGCTGTTTACATTTGATAATCTCATAATGTAACTAAATATAATTTTTTTCTGCACAGAGTGTTCCAAAAATATGTTTTTAAAGAATAATTATTTAGGGGTTGTATTCTACCCCAAAGTTAATTGGTTTTAAACTCTTAGTCCAAAGGTTCTCATTTCTCATTCATTATTCCCTAGTAGTGCGAAATTAGATCAGCTTTTCGCCCAACAGATGTATTGGGCGAATTGGCCACCGAACGACGCTCTAGATCTCCAGTTTGAAATCCTTTAGTTTATTTCCTTTGTGGCTATTTGAAAATAAACGTTTACAACAATAGACCTACAAATCTGAAACCTGATAGAAAAATACGACTAGCAATACAGAAAATTAGAGATGAAATTAAAAGTAAAGCCATACATGCGTTTTATACTCGTTTGGGACATTGTCAAGTAGCTCTTGGTGGACATTTTGAACATAAACACAGACTTTCCGTAGTCTTCTATGCTTTACGTAGTTTACCAATATTTGCAGGACTTTTGGCCAACCAAACGTTCATATAGGCCTACTGGTAAAAAATTACATTCAAAAATTGTAAATTAAATCTGGACAGAATAAATCCGTTCCAAAAATTTCTTAAAGAAAAATCATAAATATAAAATGAAAAAAAATAATAAATATTAGAACTTTCTTCTTTATTTTGATACTCTAAACATAATTCTGAAATATTACACCTGCATATAGACGCACTGTTTATAGAAAATATGTATAAATCTTGCAAAAAATAAGAAGGTCGATATGTTTTGGAATAGTGTAGTGTTTCGCAAAGTCCCAACGTAATTAGTATATTAGCAAATATTGAATAGGATGTCCAACTGTGATCGGAGGTAGGGCGGGAAGAGGGGGGAGTTCCGGCAACTATCCTGTACTTCGGCAAGGTGACTACGCTGCTAAATAAAAATCTATACAAAATACTGATTCAAAATGACTTTTTTGACATCTATGGATTATAACTGTTTCGACTAAGAGCTACATAAAGCACCAATAATTGAATTTGTTTTATAACTCGGAGATGAGACAGTACTCATCCGATGTTGATAACTTTTTTTATCAGCCAAACAATTTGTAAATTGAAGTATTCCATATGCATTAAAATAAAATATCAATTTTGACATCAATCGACCCCGAATTAAATTGTGATTATCAACAAGTAGGATGATTATAAAGAAGTCTATATTTAGCCTATGTTAACGATCTACCCCATAAACAGTTTAATTTTTAATAAAATCCAAAACCATATATCAAAAGTATTTCTTAAATAGTCAAGGATGGCAGCTTATTATAAGTATTGCTTACAACGGTTTATTGTTACAGGTAATACTCCTTCAACCAGACAAGTCCAGAAAAATCCAATTGCGGTGAAGTTGAACCATTTACTGACGTAACAACTACTACGTTGGGAAAAGATATTCCGACAACTCCAGGTAAACTTATGAGTAATAATATAATTTAAATTGATGTCAAACATAATCAGTGAACAGTACAATTTCTATAATGGTAGACCTTAGATGAATACGATATAATTTTACTTTTACGTTTTAGTATTTATTAGTTGTTTGGTTATCAATAGTCATCCAATCAACAATATAATTAATTTAGCAAGCAAATTTATTTTTAACATACCATTTTGTCCGTATAGACAGTAAAATTATAACTTTTACATTTAACTAAAACTTTTAAAAATAGGCCTAAAGTATAACTTTAAAATCATACTTATATCTAATGTTTTACACCCTTACTTTACATTTAAAAAATCCTGTAGTTACATTGAAATTTGAGTGAACTGTTATATTTTGTTTACTTCACTCTAAACAAACCGTTCAAAATAGGTCAAATTGAAATAAAAATCTTGATTTTTTTTTTTTTTTTTTTTCAGAAATTTTGATATCACCATCGTCTGCATTAATGGAAGGGACTGCCGATGCCAGCACATCCAAACTTGAATATGGATGTTTTCTGGTTCCACATGATGATATGTTGGAAATCCACAAATAAGTGCTATTAAACTCTTCTGAAGGTAAGTTTTAGTTTTGCTCACCGAAAAAATGGTAAGAATGACAGACCTCTTGTTAAAATACAGACATAAGTGTGGAGTATTAACAGAAAACCCATACTTCTTTGCTGTCCCTGGAACCACGACATCGTGTTACCGTGGAGCCGACGTAATCCGTTACTTGAGGGCTGAGGTACCACTAAAGTATCCCAATAGAGTAACAACAATTGCTATTAGAAAGGAGGCAGCTACGTTAGCCGCTGCCTATGAAATAACAGAATCCCAAGTTGACCAGCTGGCAACTTTGTGGGTCATAGCTCAACTACATATAAGAAGTTCTACAGATTACCGGAATCTACCTATCAAACAGCAAAAATAAGCCAGTTCTAACTTAACATTAACAGTGGGGAGAACCTAATAGCGGGGAAAAAATAAGCTGCAAAGTCAACATTAGGTAACAATCAAGAGTCAACCAAAACAGCAAAACAACAAAATATGGAGACAGCTTTGGTCTGATGATCAGTCGGATGAGAAATACGAACCAGGTGTTAGTAAAACTAACAGGGAAGTTAAGAAATGGACGGAAGAACAGAAGGCAGTAATCAAATTTGAGATGAACAATTTTATTGCCTTGAGGAAAGTCCCTGGCAAAGACAAGTGCAGAGAATGCCTATCAAAACATGAATGCCTATCAAAACATGAATGCCTATCAAAACATGAATGCCTAAAAGAAAAACGTTGGATTGACATTAAAAACTATGTCAAGAACCTGGTTTGTCCCATAAGAAATTTGAATTAGTAACTGTAAATTTTGTTTGTGTGTAATTAGCTGGCAATTTATAATAAATGACTTATACACTGTATGTAGTTTGTAATTAGATGAGTAACTAAAATAAAATTATCATCAAGGATGTTTATGAAATAGTTTTAGTTTAGGCCTACTATTATATTTCCTAAAGTGAATTTATTATCCTTGATTTATTACAAAACAGCGAGAGCTGTTTTAAGTTATAAGTTAAATGGGCGTATTAATTAAACATTTTTTATTAGTTTGATATATAAATGTTGATAAAAATTACATATCAAATAATATTTATTTTCGTAAATATTTTAATAACGTTACTAGCAATTAATTGATTACGACTTTGGTAGTATGTTTTGAAAAAAAAAATTGTGATTGTTTTAAGAGTAACTATTACATATTCAAAAATATATCCTGTTTTAAATTTAATTTGTGAACAATGAAAAATCAGTATTTATCGTATTTTTCAGTTGTGTTAAGCTTAAATAAAAATATAATTTTTAAATAGTAATTCCTACTTCCGTTAGAATACTAGCATTAAAACAAGTCTTCATAAGTCCCGAACGGATATCTCTGCAAATTAACCAGTCGACCGTTTTTATCCATCACAATTCTTCTCAACTTGAGATGTCAAATCCTTGTCATGCCGCTTAAAAACAGTGTATCTAGTACTGTATGAAAATTACCAACAATCTATTTTAGTTATTTTGAAAAAAAAATTTTAAAAAAATCTTCAGTATATCATGTTTTATCTCAAAATTTTGATTAATTTGAACCTAAATTTCATAATAATCGGACCATTTTTACTTTGTTTATGCAATGCGTCACTATTTTAAAACTTGAAAAAAGGTTTTATCATCAATTTGGTGGAAGATACGGCTACAGCAGCAGCAGCAACATTAACCTAACGAGGACAATGCAGAGTAGGCCTATCATCAGGTGGTGAATTGGCCCAGCCTTTATCATGTCTAAGTAAAACTAGGATGTTTTATGGGTTTTCAGTATTATAACACTGTCGCATTCCACATATCAAGTATATATTCTTAGTATTTAAATCTATTCTTCCCACCCTCTCGAAGAAAGTGGTTTAAATTTGAAATTCATATTTTCTAATGTTCTAGCTGCGTAATTTAAATAAATAGAGATGATAAATACAATATTATATTTTTTAGAACCATCCAAGTAGCTTATTAATATTTTGTTACAGACGCGTTTCAAATAATGTGATTCATCATCAATTTTTTCTTCTAGATTTTTCGAACCACAGGAGTTTGTTAAATATTAAAACACAAAGTCAAACTATACATATAAAACCTATTATCAATTAAAATAAATAATTTATATAAATGTCGTGCGATGCGCTTCGTCTGAGTTCCTGTACTTCACTCAAAGTTGTTTACTTCCTATATGTATATGACTTGATGTACTTATCAAGTCATATGACTTATATGAAAACAAACTGTTTGAAAATAGAAATTTTAACTATGATTACAATATTCTAAGGGAATGAACCAGAAACACCTTTTCTTTGCATTGTACATTGTACAGTTTATATAAATGTCATAAAATGGACCTATTTATATGAAACTTAGTATCAAATTAATCGAAATTTTGAGACGAAACCTGCATAATTGAAGAATTTGTATAATTGTCTAAAAGAATTGAAATATAATGTAGGTAATTAGCATACATTACTTGATTCATCATGAGTTTCCAGGCGGCATGACAAGGGTTTGAAAACGCAAGTTGAGAAGAATGGTGACAAATAAAAACGGTCGACTGGTGAATTTGCAGATATATCCTTTCCGGGACTATAATTGCTAAATAAGCCACACCTCCTGAGAATCTTTTTCTAATGTTATTTCGTTGAAATAAGCGCCTTTTGAATTTTGGCGGTAACTTCATTTAGTGGATAGCAATTTTAGAATTTATATTAAATTTAGTAGGTTCTATAATAATTTCTTTAAAAAAACATTAATTACAATACGAAGCATGCCTATATATTAAGTTTATTTTGTACCATTTTTTCTAAACGATTTAGATATTTAAAATTTTTTTATAAACTATTACATAATAAGGTATCAAGTAATATTATTCATTATCACTGTTATTCTAATAATTATACCGATTGTCGCACGAAAAGAAAGTGTAAGCCTATACGCATTCGATTTACTGTTAGGTCTACCTACTCTTCCATTCTTACATCGATAATTTATAATACGAACAGACTTTAAAATATGATCTCAGGTTCACAGATTAGATAATACCCAGGTCACCCAGCGTGGTCTCGGTATAAATATTAATCCGAGAGTGTGGCATCAGCCGTGACACTCGTCTGCTCTGAATTGTGTGTAAAATTGAGAAGTGTGTATTTTGAGAAACCTTACAGGCGAGACATCTAGCGGGCATAACGACAAATTAGCCGTAAACTCTTAATGGCGCTACCGAGGACTTTACTACCGAGGACTCTGTTTCAGGTCCTCGGTTCTACTCGAGTCCTCGGTAGCGGCATTAAGAGTGTACGTGACGTCCTCCCTAATGCCGTATACAAACCCACACACACACACACACACACACACACACACACACACACACATACACACACACACACACACACACACACACACACACACACACACACACACACACACACACACACACACACACACACACACACACACACACACACAGCCCTGGTTTTGTAGCACAAGTGAAGCAAGTTTAGCCTCTTGTTTAAATAAATAAGCAGAGATTATGGTTCATCTTAACGTTTTTATTAACAACGACCAAACTGACATTTTAGTGACGATTAGGTTTGTTATATTTAATAGATGTTCAATGAGCACTGTGGGCAATGTGAACAATATAAAACATTGAAACCACTACCACAAGTTTGCTACAATAACTCATACACACAAATAAAATAAAATTTGTTATATTTATTTGTTGACTATCGCGATAGAAAATTTGTTCAATGTTTGTACACTATTTATTTTAGTTTTCTGTCGAACTACAAGTTTCTCCATTTACTTCATGTTCATATCTTACAAATTTATTCTTAGGCAGTTATATTCATTTCTACCCATATTACATACATACAATATACTACACTCCTTAATCACAGTCACTTATAAAACGGGATTTAAGTTCATTCGAATATTTACATTAATGAAATACAATTTATTAATATAAATTTTTAAGTTTACTAATCTAACTGTAAGTAAACAGGCTGAACAAATAATTACACGGTAGCTAAAATGGTGACTAATTTATGTTTAAGTTTGCTGAGTTCGGTGCATTGTGGTTGCTTAGCAACATAAACATTACTTGCTTCTTAATTAACTAACGCCTGAAGGAAATCTGCATTTAGCAGGAGAAGCTATTAATAAAGTTATGGTAAACACTTGCATAAATCACTACACTTTGTTGACTTGATAAATCACATTCTATCATATTAAAAGTAAATAAGTATTTCATTGTTTAGTAAAAGTCAGTCTTTAAAATAAAACTCAACATCAAAATGAAAACGGGAGTCTCCGAGTAAAGCGTAAAAGTGTAGTGTAGTGTCATAAAAGGGTTCAAATATATAAAGGTGTAGTGTAATAAAAGGGTTCAAATAGGTATATAAAAAAAAGTGCAGTGTCTAAAGAAAGAAGAGAGAGTATTATGTAAGTAAAATGTAATATTTGTAATATGTATTTGTAAGACAGAACTCGGTGATTAAATTGTAATTAAATCAAATATCAGATTTCATAAACAATAAATGTCAGATTAGAGTAAATTAAAATTTTAAAAGGTTTTGTGTCATAAGAATTAGCTGCCAGCATTAAGCAAAAAGCAATTGGGAGCATAACCTATGTTTGATTAATAGCTATTGAAGAATAAATTAAAGGATAAGATGTTAAGGGATCTATTTTATTTAAATAGTGTAAAACAAATAAATAAGATTAGAACTAACATTTATTGTTGTATAACGAAAGAATTTTAATGTATAGTTGGGAGTTAAATTAATGATAGAAGCTTAGTTAAGGGTTTACTTTTGTAATTTAATTTTAGGGTAGATGTTGAATGTGTTCATTGCATTGTAGAGAAGAAGTATTATAAAACAAAACCTAAATGATTTATCAATATACTTAAATATTTCACATAGCATGTCTCTGTAAATATTGAAAACCTAGTAGTTCTTTTGGAGTGTCTCACAAGCTAAGCAAAATTTTGACTCGTTTCAAGAGTCTGGTGGAGCCCCCCCCCAAGGACAAAGGTAAAGTCTAAATATAATTTTAAATTCTAAAGGCTTACATAATAAAAATAAGCCAAAATCTTACAAAGGTGTAAGCACTTAAAAACCAAAATTTAAAAAAAGGCCTTACAAGTTTTACATAGTTTTTACCCACATTGTATGTCTCGAAGGTGATGTACACTTAGAGTAGTAAGGAATAATTGAACCACCAACCATTTAAAAAGGCAATATATCCATCTTTATAAGACCTAAAATACAAATTGTACAAGATTAGTTCAGTAATATTGTTTTAGTTACATGTTAACCTGGAGTTATTTAGAATAACGCAAGGTAATTTTTAACGCCATACGAATTAAAGTATCAGGGTTAGTCAAAAAGTAAAGTGAAATTGAAAAATCTATATATTTATTGTACTTACATAAACAATAGTAGTAGCATTGCTTTTCAACATAATCCCCTCCTAATTCTATGCACTTAGTCCATCTCTTAAATAGCATTTAATTCCTTCCTGGAAGAAGGGTTTTGGTCTCCCGTTTAGAAGATTTTGCACCGCTTCAATGGCCTCTTCATCAGATCGATAATGATTCCCTCGCAACTGTTCTTTAAATTGGACAAAAAGATAAAAATCGCTTGGAGTCAGGTAAGGACTAAATGGAGGGTGGTCCAACAGCTGAAAACCAAGATTTTCAAGGCACAGGACTGTTTTGGGCCATATGGGGTCGAGCGTTATCTTGAAGCGAAATCACGTTTAACACGACTTTTTTATATGATTTTTGGCTTCAATAAACATAGTAATTATAATAAAGTGCTTATCGTTTTCGTGAAAGTAAGAAATATTAAGATTTTATTTTTCATTTATGTGATTTAATAGAAATAGGAAATTGTGTCATATAAGGGAGCTCTATGCGTTTGTAAAAGCAAAACAAATATATTACGTATATATTACATTGTCGTTTTGTGGATCTTAAATAAATAAATAACTCGCAAATACCATCGAATACCTTTTATGCCATCGAATAACAATTTGTAAATTCAATTACGAAAAGGAAATATTTCCACAAATTTTAGATTATTTCTTATTTTCATATATACTTTCCAAATCAAATTATTATTGAAGGAAGTTTTTAGGTTTTCTAGTTGTAATGATATTATATTAGTTGTAATGATAGTTGTAATAATTTAATAGTATTGATTTTTAGAAAAAGTCTAAGTTATTGTTTTACGAAACCTTTTCCAGATATTTATAAATGTAATAATAAATAATTCATTCAATTAAAATGACAGTATTTTATTTCATCCAAACGACAAATGTTTTCCTATTAGTATAAAATAACGATATATTTCCAGTAATGTACAATAACACTATAATTGTATTGTATAATTATTACACTTAATAGTAGCCCATATTTAATTATATTTTTATATCTATAATTATTATAAACAGGTATAAACCAATTATTTATAACGTAGAACCAATCTAATAAAATTGTACACAATATAAAATCTAATTATTATAATACCCAATTAAATTCATAACGTAATTTCGTTGATGGTAATTTGTGTTTTTAATATTCAATTTCATTACTGAACTGATGTAATTATTATCATAAATGTATTGGGGTACTAGGTTGCTGTAATTGGCATTATAAATTCAACATCCTAAATAATAAATGTTATTTAAAACAAGATCATAGTTTTTACCAATTCTAAAACTAATGTATTATCTTTGAATAGTCTTCAGTATTATACAAATCATAGTAACAATTGTGTCACAATCGATAAATTATTAGTTTTTCATATCAGCAAAGTAGAACTTTAGGAATTAAGGTTATAAGTCATCACAGAATTAACAATAAGAAGAAAACTTCTGAAACAAACAATTCTATCACCAAATGAACGAAACACAACTTTTCACAAAAATCACTTTCTTGCAATACATAAAGACGTTCAATGATCATCAACATACTTAGTTGTCACTTTCAAATCTTGCAACTGCTCCAAGGAAAGTTGTGTTTTCGTTCATTTACTAATGAAGTATTTGTTTTAATAGTTTTTGTCGACTTTTAATTCTACAACTAACTTATAACCTTAATTCCACTTGCGCTAAGTTGTCCGTATCTGATCACAACTCAAACCAGTTTAGTGGGGGAGGATGTATGTGCAAGAGACATGACAAATGAGGACGATGACGTAGCCACTGAAAATCCTAATATTTTTTACGTAAAATCACCCGAATGTCATTTAGAATGTGAATGCTATTGAATGACGTACAAGTAAACAGTTCATGTTCGCAATTTATAATTTTACAAATGATTTTCAATGTTTTAATCAACGTCTGATTACTTATTAAAACCAAACATACATGAAAATTACACAAAAACACGTTACACATATATATATATATGAGTCTCATAAATATAGAATAAACAATGATATCACAAAGGGCTTATCTTAATGAGAACTAAAACTGTTTATTATAACAAAACTATACTAATCAGTGTTGTAATAATAATAATAATATATTGAACGTAAAAATTAGGATGAACCCTTCAATTGGTATTGTCTACGTGAAAAAACGATAAGTTGACATTTGTTTTAGATAAGAAAAATATTCAATTCAATAATTTTATATTTGTTTTTCAGATGATCGACAGTAACTTACTGTATTCAACTAAGTATTGAATTGTTTGAGGTTAATAAAGCTTTACATTTTAATACTTGTAGACTTGTGTGCTACACACGGCTGCACACAGCTGTCTACACTGTCAGGATCAATTTGCAGTGAAATACAACCGACACTTGAGAATTGCCAAGCACATTGAAATAGCAATTTCTGGCTAATTAAATCATCTATATAAAAATACTGTTTCATAACGAAGCCGGATGTTATTACAATTAATATACAGATTTACCTAACTGTACAATCACACAGTCATTAGTTTAAGGAGTCTCGTTTTTATGATGTAGCTGGTATTTCTGTTATACAAACTTAAATTATTTAATTTAATTTATTTGCGGAATAATAATTACACACTATTTAGCAAAAGTTATGAAATAATTACATTCATTGAATTAGGTTACAAAATAATGAATATCTGTGCTTTTTTATTGGAAGTAAATATGTTTCTAAATTTGAAGCAATATATATTTTTTCCCCGTTTTCATACCACGAAGAAAGGGCTTAAAAATATTTCACACTTAAAACGATAATTATTTATTTGTATTTTAAGTTGTAAAAATAAATCCGAACTTTGTACGTTTTTCGTTATAATCTGCATTGAAATACAATTTACATTTAATTTACGTTGTTTTATAAATATGATCTTTGACTGTAAATATTCATCCAAACGAGTCTTTTGATTTATCGTGCATAATCTCTTCTAGTTATGTTTGATAGATAGTAACGTTATTTGTAATTTTAGTTAAAATTTAAGTACTTTAAATTTTTTTAAAATTTTTTTAGTTTTATTTGTTTTTAGTTCAGTTGTAGAAAGGACTCGATGGTCCTAACTTCACACATTAAATAACGACATATTTACCTACCTATTTAGCTTGATTCCACAATTTTGAGTTGTTTGATGTATGTTTTAATTATAAAGCCAGTTATTTGTCAATGACAAGTGTACTATCGCTTGTATTTTTTTCAGCATGTTTTTCAACGAAAAACATTAGTACTGAGATTTTCCTATTTTCAATCCAGCTAATGAAATTAGATGGAATTAAACTCAATCACAAGATCTCACAAAAAATACGTTCACTGAATCAAACGCGTTTCAACGAAAAATTCGCCATACTCAGTGCTATATGAGCTACAATAACTAAACTATAACTTATAGTTGTATATGTTTATATAAAAATCTGAGTTATAGTTTAGTTATTGTAGCTTATGTATCACTGAGGATGGCGAATTGTCTTTGAAACGCGTTTGATTGAGTAAACGTATTTTTTGTGAGATCTTGTTTTCGAGTTTTAATCTATCTAATATTATCTAATTTGTCAAGCTTACTATTTATTTATAATGAAATAAGAAAAATTCGTATTATTATTATTTTTTTTTTACATTGATATTGTCTTATACGCCTAATTTAAACATCCTCTCCTTAGTCATATCTGAACAAATAACTAAACGTTTGTAAATCAAACAACCCTGGTAAAGTTGTATAGTTTAAAATCTGTTATAAGTTACACACTTAGTAGTAAAGTAAAGATGGACGAGGAAAATTTGAATAAATTCATGGAATAAAAAAAATTGTTTAAAATAGGAGCTGTTAGAACAAATGATAATATAATTGAGTGGTAGTTGTTGCGCGAGTTATTAGAGACAATGTTATGAAAAAAGTTCTTGCAAAGTGAAAAAAACTAAACTTTATATCAGAGGAGCAGGTTTAGAAATAAAAAGTTAGTTTAATAATTCTTCGTAAATAATTCAACTTGTAATTACATATGTAATCAAGAGTAAGGCACAATTATAATAAATTAAGAATCATGCTTACTTTCATACATATTGTTTTATTTTCTAATTATAAATTGAATGCCAAATAGATTTTCAAAATAAAAATATTTAACGATTTAATTGTACTGTTCAATATAATAGCACTTGTAAAATTAATCACAGTTTGTATTTTGTTTTATATATCATTAATGTAATATAAATAATAAGTACAATCATAAATTTAATTAGTAAATATATATAATACGATAGAGAAAGAGAGAGAGAAAGAGAGAGAGAGAGAGAGAGAGAGAGAGAGAGAGAGAGAGAGAGAGAGAGAGAGAGAGAGAAAATTATCAGTAATGAATCTCTGTTCAATAAAGACGAGTTTTTATTTGTATGCATATAGTCGTATATGGTTTCTTTACAAGTATTACAAAGCATTAAACGACAAAAACGCAATGTTGTAAATCGTAAGTTTTGCAATTAATTAAACTTAATAATACATAACATTCTATATTGTTTTATTACAGAAAATATTTTATCATATCATTTTCTTGTTCAATAAAATTTAAAACAATTTAATTTACGTTATTAAACTACGAAACTTTTAATGAACTAAAAGTACTGTTTTAATAAATCAACAAGTAGATTACGATCATTATGGTACTTACCTAACCGCATCATATTATTTAATAAAGGATGTCATCTATGTGTAATGAGCAAAAGTTGTAGGATATTTTAAATTGTATTGGTAGATAAAGAGGTTATTATAAAATAATAATAAAGTGTGCAAAACAGGCTTTTTGAACCTCATTATTGATTATATCATTACTTTATTGACGTCGCCTAGGCCCTACTCATAGATGTGTTTTTATTAAACTTTCTCCATTATTTTAGTTTCATTTAGGCGAGTCTCATAACTGTACATATATAAAGGATATACATCTACTTCCTAGGCTCGTGTCAGTGACTCAACCTGCCAGATCTCTTAATTATACGAATGCAGATTTTCTTGGGAGGTCAGAGTTCAAAATTACATTTTTGACAATAACTTCCCTATTTGTTATCATAAAGACGTGAGGTTAAAACCATTGCATGCGAAATTGAAATATACACGATTATCAAATTTAGTGTTTTATAAGTTGAATTACATACAAGATATTTAAAAAAAACTGTTTAAGATGATTGCCATTTTAAATATTTTAATTATTGTTTTGAATTTTAAAGAAGATGAGTACTATATAGTCGCCTATACCAAATTGCATGTTCATATAATATATTTTGTGGCTGCTATGCTTATGTAGACAATAACGGACGGACAGTATATCGAAAATAACTTTATCAGTTTCTTGACTCGAAGAAACATGCAGATCAGTCAAAAAAAGGTGTTATATTTTTGTTTGAGAATATTAAAATAATCCTATATTTTGTATAATGGATAGGTAAAGATAGATTCTGATATGATCTTAGGTACTATAGTACACTGTACTATAGTAATACAAAGTAAATTATACAAAATACACTGATACTTCCATAACTAATATAGACAAATCTGGTGTAATTAAATATTTCATTGTAGTTTTTATTATTTGTTACAGAAATATTCAGAACTTTGTAAAAAGCAAAACTGTAGTTATAAAAGTGCCAGTTTAACTATACCAATTAATAATATGTCTTATACATGTTAAAACTTAATAAAGTATATAACATTTTTAGAAATATTAGTAGCACTTGTAATAAATAGGCTTAAATTTCAAACTTCAAGTAGAATTCTATTTGTTGTAACGTAAAAACAGCTGTCAGGCATTTGACCAACCAGTGAATGTTCGCGATGTCATGGGATGGATTTTAGAATTAAATTTAAAATACTCTTGTGAAAAGTTCCTAAACGGTTGACAACACACTGATTGACAGATTGAGTGAGTTACATTGCAAGTGACAAGTAATCATATTCTCTGTCAGTTGTAATCAATTGATTTTATTGAGAGAAAAAGTAAATACTATTCCTTGAATCAATGCAAATCTGAAATAATGATTATCCTTCTAAATTATTCTTTTTAAATATTATATACCAATTACTTAAATATAAATTATAAAATAGTTTCAATGAATATTCAGGTAAAGTTTCAAAATAATTCTTTTTCAAATATCTTTTTAAAATACACTATATTTTTAACATATTTAGGTCGATTTCGAATCATGTATATTGTTTTAAATGTCAGTAAAAAGAATATTTCCCAACTTTAACGGAAACAAATAATCAACGTAAATGATTAACATTATTTGGAAGACATTAATACGTATCTGGAATAAAGGAGACTTTAATTTAAATAAACGACGAGAAACCATTGCATAAACTATTCCACTCAAAAATCTCTAAAAGTAAATCTAAATGAACCAAAACAAATCGTCTCCAATGTTGTCACTTCGGTAAGTTCTGAATCAAAAAAAGAAGATGAACTTACTATGGATGACATCTATGAAAAAAGAATTTTTGTATTTAAAATAACATCCTAACTTGATTCACTTGTGCCAACGATTAAAATCAAGTTTTTACTGTTAGTGCTTTAAGTTTATTTCTTTATGTTTTTGCCAATTATTCCTGAAAGGTAAACTTTTCATAACTTTACATTACTCCAAATATTTATTAGTAATTATGATATTTCACTAAAATTTTAACTATATCAGTAGCGACGGTTTTGAAAATTTAAACATTTTTAACAGCCCATGGGAGATATTTTGGTTTTTTTACCCTTAACTTATGAACTGGAATTTTTTCAATAAACGTCGACCAATAGGTTTTATTAGTTTGTAATAAATTTGAACATAATTGGATTAATTTATGGAGACGAATTTGAGAAATTTGTGATTTTTTTTCTTATGGTGGCTACCGTCAAGTATTCAATTGTAAATCATTTTTTCACAAGATCCTAAGATGTGGCCAGATTATAATCGCCTACCAAGTTTTAATAAAATTAGTAATTTTTTATTAAAGTACATTCCGAGATGCTTGGTTTTTCATCTGTCGACAATTTTGTAATGATTTTAAAAGACATTATGTCTTTGAAAATTGATAAGAGTTTGAGTGAAATTAATGTCTACATTAATTACATAACCTTTTACCGGTACATCCGATAATCTGGACTTTATTTTGTACATTTTCATTACGGCGGAATATTTAAATATTTAACATGGAATATTAAAAAACTATTACCATTACAAAATATTTACAAGATATTTGTAACATTTATTTATTTTTTAAACAATTATTTTTTTCATAGTATAAATGATAACTGAGTTTTCGACAAATATTTGTAAAATATTAAAATTAGTTTTAAAATCCCAGTCGCCATTTTGAAACTTTTAAGAGAAACATTAAAAATTTTGTTACATATCTGTACAATGGATTTTGATATTATTATAACAAATTACGATAATTACATAACTATTCGTTTTAGGTTAATCTAGGTTGTTATAGAAAATTAACAAGAAATTATGGTTTTAGTTTTTTTGTAGATATTTCGGTTATTCTATGCCCTATAGAAAAAAAACAATACAAAATCATTTAATTCTTCGTTATAAAAGAAGAAATCGCCTCTTATTATATTCCATGAGTTTTTATAACAACTTTACACATTCAAAAACACGAAAATATATGGTCAATAAATTCTTATCAAAACAACTTTTCAAGAATGGAATACAATATATCCAGAAAAGTAATCTTAAGTTCATTGAAAACCCAAATACAATTAACTATAGCAAAGTTGCTTCTCGCATTTATATTAAATGGGCTGAGCTTTCAAATGACAAAGCTTTGTGGCTACATGGGCTCTATGTGCCCCCCCATCCTTACATCAGAGTTTGATATTACCTGTGCCATGACTAAGTCTAAAGTTGCACAAAGAGAGTATTAATTAATGTCCTACGGTTAAACTCATAATCTTCATTAGAATTAAGATAACAATATAATTGTATTAAATGGAAGTGAAACCAGTCTGGGTTGAAGCAAATAATTCATTTCATAACCTAAATTCATTGAAACGCATTCCTTTGATGAAGAGTAATACATTTATTACATAATTAAAATTAGCCCATGCTGTTTTAAAAATAATATAAATTACTTTAGAAATTTGTTAATACTTCAATATTAATTATCTAATAATCTTAATTCTTATATAATTGTATTAAATTGAAGTGAAACCGATTTAAATGAAAAAAGTAATTAATTTAAAAATATAAATTTTTTGAAACGTACTTCTTTGATCAAGAGGAATACATTTATGACACAATTAAAATTAATTTATGGTGTTTCAAAATAATATAAGTTGGTTCCTGTCTACAAATAAAAAATCCTTAAGAAATTGTTTAACACTTCAATACTGATTATCTTAACATCATAATTATAAATAAGATAACAATATAATTGTATGAAATTGAAGTGAAACCGGTCTGGTTGAATAATTTATTTAAAACTTCTTTGAAACGCATTCCTTTAATCATGAGGAATACATTTATAACACAATTAAAATTAATTTATCCTATTTAAAAAAATATAAATTAGATCCTGCTAACAAATGAAAATCCTTAACAATTTTTAATACTTCAGGATTTTAACGATAATATCATTCCAGTGGTCATCAAAAAGTGTAATTTATTTCAATATTGTTATGGAACGATAATTATTATTTCAGCAGACATTAATGTAAATTATATTGTAATAGATTTTAATATAAACAATTCGTATAAAACACATATATGTAGCGCATGTGAATAAATGGTTTTGTAAAATTAATAAATACAGAATAAACTTAACATATTTGTTAAAAGAAATTTAATTATTAATTCCGATACCCTAAGGGTCTCTATATATTGTATACGGGGCTAGAACAACCCAAGGAAAATTCTCATGTAGTTTTGGGTTAAATCTTATTTGGTTTTTTTGTCAGGTATTTTTTATCTACTCTTGTTATTTTCCAACAAATAACAATTCTTGTTATCTTGTTAGTTCTATTAGAGTTTCCATGGTTAGGGATCCTTACATTATTATATTTTTTTCATTCCTTTTTGTTATAACATGATAATGTCCAAGACAGTTTTCATTGTTAAACAACAAGAGGGGTACTATTTCCTATAGTACCAGTATTTTCACTGGAAAATCCAATTACATTTTGAAAGTAATAAAAACCGTACGAAAAGAATTGGTAACTTTTGTATTTTATACGAGTATTTATTTCTTTTGCGTTTGTTATTATTATCTTTAGATAGGGCCTAAAAATATTTACTTAAAAATCATGGAAAAAAATAGAGTATTTTGCCCTTGTATATTATCAATACCTAGATTTAAATAATAATAAAGGAATACATAATTACAAGCATAAAATAGAGACTGAACATTTACCTAACTATTTTTAATTTTTAATCCGTTTTTATTAAAAAGAACAACATGTCTAATTCTACACGTAAGATGAATAATTGAGTTTTTTTTTGTTTTATTTCCGGGCATAACTTTTTAAATACGAAATTTACAGTTCTTTTTAATAATAGTCAATACATGCTTAAACAATTCAAGTAATATTAAAGCAATTTAAAAAATCACAGCTAATACAAGAGAGGCCAAGTTTTCGCAACACAATGTTGTTCGTTATGTTTAGTTTCTCACATAGAGAAAGTTATTTTATCGGTCAAGAATCTTTTTTAGAATGATCCCTGTTGATATCTCTCATCTGTTGTATATACACTGTTCTACAGTCCAAATACGTTGATATAATTTTAATCAGATTTGTTAAAGGCCTAATTTAGCCAAGTATATATTAGGACTTTAATATTCAGAGTAGAAGAAAAGTTTTGCAACCCTTTGGTAATATACGAACGAGTAGCGATGAAAACTTCTAACTTTTGCCAAACCTCATAGAGTAAGTCCTTTCACATTTTATGGGTTAAAACGTTTTTCCAAATTATTAAAGGTGGATTAAAAGGGGACCATAATTTTTCCAAATATTAACCGTATTGAGTGAGATATCGTTTAGAAGGGCATAAAAAAAGAAATATTTGAGTGCTTTGGAAAAGTGTCTACGATAAAAAAAATATATATATTTAGGTATTGTAACTGGAATTACAGAAGTAAAATTTTAAAAGAGTTTTCCATTTTTCATAGATTATTATGATTTTTTAATAAAGTTTTTTTTTTCAGTTGGACTAACTAAAGGAACACACTTTTATGCACTAAGCCAATCTAGTCAAACGAATCCAATTTTTAAAGAAAGGAGCCAGTGGAAGATATTTATATTTACCCAATATGTGACATGATTTTTAATAGAATTTTCAGAGGAAACCGATGACGTATAGAAAAAAAACAATACAATTTCTTTAAACGAAGTAGTTTTATTTTGGTTTTACTTGTGCTTTCTTTATTGTTGGGTTAGTTCATTATTTCAATCAAAGTAGTAATGGTGACTGATTCTATATATTATTCTAACAATTCTTTTTAAAATTGTTTTTTTGTCAGTAATATCCATGACAAAACTCTTAAAATTTTACTTTCAGCTCCCGTTATTGCGGTTTGAGTTTTTTTAAGAGTCTAAAATATATCTGCTTTTTTAATTTTCAATATGATGTTACTCAATGGGCTTTCCTATTTAAAAAAAAATAAGGTCTCCCTTTTAACCTCCTTTGAAAAATGGGCAAAAACGTCTTCACCCCATAAAAAGTGAAAGGACTTTTCCTAGCAGTTTGAAAAAGTGTTTATCTTTACTCGTTTAGAAATTACCTAGTGGTTGCAACACTTTTCTTCCACTCTGTAAATATTGGGACTTTTTCTATTTTTTTTTATGAAAGTCAAAATTTGAGAGTAGAAAAATATAAAATTAATATTTTTCTTTTTATTGAAAAAACGAGTTTACCTATTTGCGAATAATATTGTATTATATAAAATCGATTGCAATCTGTTAAGTCCTACTTCTTAATCCATATATAATTACGTAATTAAAGTTTATTACCTTTTCTGATGATCTGGTAGTCATCGTTTCATTTCCACGATTTCGACCTCACAAGAGTCATTGTCAAACTATTCCTTTAACAAACAGACACAAACATAACACCATATGACACTATATTGCCACATTTGTGGGTAGTTGAAGTTTGAAAACTATAATTGTATGAAACCAATGGTTTGTGGTCTCAGTCTTTACAGAGGATAAGAATGGACTGATGAATAGGTTTGCATTAAATGTTGACTTGCGTTGTGATAAGTTAATTACAAAGGTTGTTCTTTTATTTTTACTATGAATTTAGTTTTATAGACATTTTCGTACGCTTTAAATCACAAGACTGTCAGTGATTTAAATAAAAAAAGTGACATAAATTGCAAATAGTCAAATTAACAAAATTATAATCAGCATATTATTTATGAATTTATAGTAAACAAAACAATATCAGTAATAAATATAACGATTTTACATAGCATTATGATATAATTTAACGACTTTACTTTCATACATGAAAAAAATATTTACAGTGACTTTGCTTGACGTATTATAATTAGACAGGTATATTAATTTACTTTTAATTCTATAGTATATGGTATCATTTAAACTCTATTTCTTTTTACCTCGCAATTTACACTAAACGTTACCTGTGTTGTATGTTACAAATATTATGAAATTGAAGTATCGAATATGACTTGAATGTTGACGTATTCATGCCATTAAACACAGATAAGAAACGTGAAACTTCTGGAGATGAAATCCATTAACAGATTCAAGTTGTACATTGTAATTTCCATTGAAAGGAAATGTGTATTGAATTCTGCCAAGTAATGAGTTTTCAGAGAGAAAGTGTACATTTATCCCCTTGTGTACTGATTATATATTAAACAGATGCTATCAAGGTTATACGTTGTTATCGCCTTATTAATATCACACACAAATTAACATAGTGCTGGGCGATTATTTAAGTAATTTATATATCAGATGTTAAAATCCGTATTTATAAAACATATTTATGTTTTATAGTAACAACATTTTGATAAGGCAATCGGTAAAACTAATATGTGGCAAAAAAACAATGTAGAAAGTTCTCATACACGTTTCCACAAAATCAATTAATACTAACATATGCCAAAAATGTCACTTAAACTAACCTAACTTAACTTAACCCAACATAACCTTTCCACATAATATATCACATCTGTAATTAATTATTATTCCTAAAGTGAAAATGAACCACGGATATCTATGTATATATATAGTATTAAGTAGAGCCTAGAACTGCATTGTTTGTGCCAAAAACGCTTGATTAGCGGAAGTTGTATTTGTTTAAAATAGATCTTATAATATCTGCAGTTAAGGTTCATTTTAATTTTTTGGCAAATACCCAGAGGAGAAGTTTTTTCTTAGATTCGCGTTTTCTCAAGGTTTTGGGGACAAAAAGAATTACATTTAACTTGACTTTTAATGAAAACTATTTTATTATTTTATGAAATTATTTCTAAACAGTCACTTTTTGCTAACTGATATCTCTCTAAACGTTACATTTTGTTTGTTCCATTACAGACGTCATTTGAGCAAAATTTGATAAATATATTTAGATCCGATTTAAAACAAATCTTTATTTTATTATGCCAGCCACCTACCTCTAAATTTGTAGCTATCAAAAACATTTTAAAAACCAAAATATTCCTTTATATTAAGTTTCAATAAAATAAGTCCAAACTCAGAAGTTTACGTCACCGGAAAAACTAAACCACGATGTTTGATCATTCACTTAACTTTCTCTACATTATGTTGTATGAAATCGATAATTGGAAAACGTGTTTTGGGAAAATTGATTCAGAGAAAAACAGGTCGAAAAAACATGTTGAAGAGGATGGAAAAGATTTCTGATGGATCTGTGATGGATAAAAAAATGTAACTACATAGAGCTTGAAATTTCTGAACCCTCATGCGCTCATTTATAGTTTGCAATCCCAAAGGACCCTTGCTGGATATACATTTGTTTCACGTAGTATTGGATTAGATCCTTCTCTTTCCTTTTAGGAGTGTCTCTTGATCAACTTTTGTTCTCTTGAAGCTATGGGAGGGATTTTTATTTTTCGTTAATTTTTTTTATAAAGCGAGAGGTTCTTTACCTTTAAAACAACAAGGAAAATTCATACAAAAAAAAAAAAGAAAAATTATGATAAAGTAAATCCCAAAGAAAAAAAATATAATAAGCACAACTTGAGTATTAACGCCTTTATAACACTGAATAACAACCTATGTGTTAATATTTATATGAATATGTAACACGATAAAAACGTGTTTTATTAGTTTTAGACTGTTGGAGCAGAACTGTTATTTCTACATGGATAGTTATAGTATTCTGTTGACAAAGAAAATCTAACACACGTGATAATTTCTAACTCGCATACAACACTCGTAAATATATAAAAAAAAGTTTAAACTATCAATATTTGCTTACATATCTGCAACTTTTAATAAAACCATTGTTGCGTAATAAATTGTACACATTCAAATTTCCCGGAAATTAACCCGTTTACTGTGAAACATTGCCATTTATTTTTGTGAAAGGATATTTCTACTGTTTGATACAAAAATAAATAAATTACAAATCTCTGTCAATCTGAATTATTATTGTTTATTATTAAGTTTCAACATATCCTATTGTAAAATAAATATCACTGTGAATGCATCACTCTCGATTTGACTAAGTTTAAAATTTACTGTTTGAACAGTTACAAACTTTTTCTGTATATCTGTTAGGAAACTTTAAAATTTGATTCCCTTTAACCAAATGCTAAATATTTATAAATAATGATTTAATTTGAACTTGTAATCTGTATTGCGTAGAATCATATATACTTTACTAATTAATGTTATTGGTAATATACTTTTCTTAGTAATGGGTTAAAATTAAATTTGATATATCGTATGACATAAGTATTTTGAACGTTTCGAAAAATCCCACACTTTTGAGGGATAAGGTAAAATTCAGTTCAACTTTGAATCCTATACTCAAATTAGTCTAACAAACATTTTAAAAATCTTTGGTATTCTTTTTTCATGCATTTTATAATTATAAAGTCTCAACACTTTGTAATGTCATTTACGTTAGGGTCATCCTAAAATATTTCATTTAGGCCACTATTTTTTATTTTTATACAATTTAGTTTGATAAGTCACAAGATGCGAGTTCCCATTTAAAAGTTTCGAGTACCTTGAAATTCCCCTTTTAGTAGAAGGTATAAAATTCCAAACTATCGTAAAAAATTTCAGGTGACCTAGTAAACATTCCCAAAAATGTTTGCGAAGTTAAGATGTAGGGGAGGGCCTCTATTAACACACTGTGTAAGGTAATCATCTGTGAACAAAATATTATGTATTTCAATATTACCAAAATTTGTTCCCTTTGTGATATAAACGTGTATTTAGCCTAAATCTTTTTTGAATAAAATTGAGGTTAAGGATACTGTTAAGGATATTAAAACAAAAAATTACTGAAACGTAATATTTTCGTAGTTGCAATTTTTTAAAGGAGTTCGGTTCTTCAATCTATACTGTAAATTTAATTGGAAGAACCCGTTTTGATAAAATATGTCTTTTAAAAACAGCCATTTTTTGTACAGAGAAATTATGTATCGGCATTTTACGAGTGATGGCGACAATTGGTTTTTTCAGTCCTTTGACCAAAATTTTATCAAATCCTTATAGGTAATTTTAATAATATCGTATTCTGTTACGCAGATAACGCCAAAATTTTAAGTTTCATAACAAGCAAGTTTAACAAAGTCCTATTATTTTCCAATTTTCCAAAATATTCTGACATGCTAAATGTGATGTTTGTGCTGTAAATCACTACAGAGAGACAGACAGACACTGTTCCGAAAAAAAAAAAATAGATATACCACGTATATGTGAAGGAGTGTGCTGCAAACATAGGTTCTCATACATTGACCACAAGAAACAGATAACAATGATTATTTGAAATTAAAATTTACCCAATCCCTTGAAAGTACTACATTTGAGGTTATGTTTTACTTTAATAAACACATTTTTACGAAGCTGGAGTTTGCTCATAAATACGATCATTATATAGAAAACATTTTGTAAATAAATACCACTATTAAACATAATAAATATATATTTCCTCAGTAATATTACAATTCAATGAAACATACCAGCATCAGCTAAATATAGTTAACTACTACACTCTCAATCAATCAGATTAAATTATACAAATATAAATCCGTTTAGTTATCTAGTGTATGCAACTACTTTCATTAAGAACTTAATTTAACCTGCCTCCTAAAAGTGTGATACTTTTAGTCAACATCCTTGTAAAAAAAAACCACGTCATGTGCCACATCAATTAAAATGTTTTTTAGGTAAACTAATGCCAACAACAAATTTCTCTTTTCACGTTATTGAAAATATTATTTCAACACGTGAAAGACATTTAAAAAATATTGTATTTTTAAAATTAGTATGAGAGCTACGTTTCTTATTTACAGTTGGTTTGTTGTGATTATTTAGATTAAGTGTCCAAGCGAAATGTAACAATCACACTAACTGATTGTTTTTTGAAAATGTCATACATATATAGAAATAATATTTTCAATAAAATTAAAAGTTAAATTTGTTGGTGTCAATTGTGTCGTCATAGAAACCAATTTAATATAATATGTCACATGATGTGGGTCTTTTTTTGTATTTTGAGTGTGACCAAAAGTACTCCACTTTTGAGGACAGGTAAAATTTAGTTTAACGTCGAATGCTTCTCTCAGATTAGTTTAACAATATTATAAAAAGTGTTTAGTGTTCCGAAATCACATTTATAGCGATTGTATAATTAAAAATTCTAAAATACATTTTTGCCGCCATTTTTGTTAAGGTAATCCAAAAAATATTTTGTGATCGCAATTACTTTATATTTTTATACCCTTTAATTTTACATGTCAAAAGATGCGGGTTCCTTTTAGAAAATTTTGAGTCCCTATGTTAGGTACAAAATTTTAAAATACTTTAAAAGAAACTTGTGATGATCTAGTTAACTTGAGATGACCTAGTTAATAGACCTAGAATAAAAGGGTTTGGCTCTATATAAGTTCCTACAAACGTTATGGAGGGGGAGGGGAGGGTGTGTATTTCTAACACGCTGTATGTAGAAAAAAAGAGTGTACAGGAAATAATTACATTTACTTATTTATATATTGTGAAGCGAATTCAATTGTAAGTCCTTTTGGATAGATTTACGTTCCTTTACAGGACATCACATAAAGAATTTTTTTTTTTATAAAACATCAGTAGATAAACTATGCAGAGAAAAATTAAATTTACTGGTTAATATTATCGTTTAAAATTTATATTATTTTCTTATGTAAAAAAACGGATAATTCAACTTTCAGAGAGTTAAAATCATAAAGAAACATAAGTTTTTTAAAGAATTACTATGCGTATATTAGAGGGCAGTAAAACATTATGGTTCTCAATTTAAAACATATTATTAAGCAATGTGATCTGCAATGATCAATAAAAGTTATTTTGGAATGAGAGCTCAAATTGTCAATAAATTATTTCATTCATATACAATAATATTCCGTATTATTTATAAAATTCCAGTGTAAACCTGCTCGCTATTATTGTTAAAAAAGAGGTGAGACCAAGTTTTGATTTTTAAAACGAATGATGTAAGGAGAACATTATTAGTTACAGTTTGAAACGTAACATATTCAAGCACTGTGTTGTCAACCGTTGTTTTGCTTGTCCCAAGTTGTAACGTTAAATTGCATTCTGCCATGTAACACAAAACATCACGTACCTGTTTTAGTTTGTCAAGAGGTTGTCAGTTGTTTTAGTCAAAACAAAAACATTGTAACAAATTGTATTTTAAAGCTTGTATTTTAAAACTAATATAATTTAACCGGAAATTAGCTTTAGTTGGCATCGTACGTCAATTGCATAGTGGGTAAATGTTAAATTTATGATCAGTTTTATTCAGCATAAACACAATTTTCTTGCAGTTTTTATGAAATTTATATATAAATTTATTTGACACATATGTAACATTATTAAGACTCAAGGTAAATTGTTAACAGTAATTAAGGAACAAAGTGTTATTTTTGTACTTGTTTTTAAGTCTCTGTTATTATCTCTTCATTACGAAAAAGTGGGGAAAAAGAAGATAAAATGAAGACTTCTAATACTCAGATACCCTAATAGCGTCAAGATTGGAAAACAACAAGAGTTGGTAAAGAGAAACGATTTAAGACAAATAACAGAAAGGAATTTAACCCAGTAATGAAAAAGATGTAGATCCAGCTAGGTCCCTCGGGATTGTCATGGCCGTACTCACTAATAGTGACCCCCGAGAGATAATTCCTAGTTCGTATATAAAGAGAACTTTAAATAATTCTGTTTTGAAAAAAGGGTGTTTGTATTTTTTTAAACATAGAACGGTCACGTAACAATTATTCTGAAGAACAATTTAATTTAAAATGAAACATTAATTGAGTAAATTGTTTTTTTAACCACGCCGTATATTTCAGAAAATATACTATGTATTACAGTAGTCTACAATCTACGGCAATCAACCCAATGTCACTATATGTACCTTTAATTAGCGTCACTGTTGCCCTTCATCTAGAACCGTAAATAACAATATAAATTGCAAATACATTTCAAAATTACCATCAAAGATCCTAATTGAATTGATGAATAGATGAAAATGTGTTTTACCTCATTATTTATGTCAATTTAAAATACAGTTGTATCAATAGAAGCTGTGTTATTAATATGTATTTGATAATACTATGTGTACATATTTACTTTTGATCACAAAATTATTATATAGTATTGCATTATAGAATGTTAATTTCACTTATCCTGTATTTTGTCAGTCGTCTTAAGCAAATTGATCACAATTAGAATCATTTTCTGCGAGGGAATTGGAATTTTTATATATTATTTGTTCTTGAGATATTACATGAAAAATAATAGCTCAGAATAACCGGTAGTAAGTAAACATTATAAAAGATCTATCGAAAATGATATATTATATTAGATCTTTTACGAAATGAATTTCGGGTGAAATGAACTTCATTAAAATTATAGACTATCATTTACATTGAGAAGCAACAACTTTAAAACGATTATTTACTTGGTAATGGAATATAAAAGTGTATGTTTTTTACTCGTATTTCTCTCTCTCTCTCTCTCTCTCTCTCTCTCTCTCTCTCTCTCTCTCTCTCTCTCTCTCTCTCTCTCTCTCTCTCTCTCTCTCTCTCTCTCTCTCTCTCTCTCTCTCTCTCTCTCTCTCTCTCTCTCTCTCTCTCTCTCTCTCTCTCTCTCTCTCTCTCTCTCTCTCTCTCTCTCTCTCTCTCTCTCTCTCTCTCATTCGAATATTTACATTAATGAAATATAATTTATTAATATAAATTTTGACTAATCTAACTGTAAGTAAATAGGCTGAACAAATAATTACACAGTAGCTAAAATGGTGACTAATTTATGTTTAAGTTTGCTGAGTTCGGTGCATTGTGGTTGCTTAGCAACATAAACATTACTTGCTTTTTAATTAACTAACGCCTGAAGGAAATCTGCATTTAGCAGGAGAAGCTATTAATAAAGTTATGTTAAACACTTCCATAAACCACTACACTTTGACTTGATAAATCACAATAACTAGCCAAAGTAGTTTTGAAAGTGCTCTGTAAAGTCTCCCTATTATTCAGAAATATTTATTCGATCACTAACAGTGCAAGGTTGATTTACCATAATTTTGGTATACTGATTTTAATGAAAAGTATAATTTCAAATTCTTTTACCTAAACGACGAATTGAAAACAATTTATATTTCCCATAAATCCTCCCTAATTGAATAATTTATCTACAAGAATGTAATTATCAAAACTATCTTTCAGTTATTAATACAAATTTTTAACAATAACAAATGTATTTTAACACATACAACAAATGTATGTAACCATAAAATTAATGGTAATATATCTAAATATGTTATTAAACATTTGTATAACAAAATTAATAATATGAAAACCAAAATGGGAAAAAAAACTTTTTTTATACAAGATCGCTCACATAATTGCACCCCCCCACACACCATTGTACTGTACTAGATTATAGATATCATTGACGTTTAAAAAATAAAACTTATTTATGGACTATAAAAGGACTTTTTTCACATAATGTTGTATCCAAATTTCACAATGATAATAATTCATTTTATTTGAAAATTATACTCATCGGAATGAATAAATTTAGACGACAGAAACTCATCTTTCCAAAAAAAAAAAAAATTTAACCTAGAGATCTTCAAAAGAGGCATATCAGGTGAGAAATTATCATCTATTTATTGGGCCAATAGATTATTATAACACTTATACGTGGAATAGTAAAAGGAAACCAACAAATAAACATTAAAGACGTATGTCGTATGAACATAAAACACTTACACAAACATCATAAAACGTTTAAAATGTCTATATAAAAAATAACACATAATGTGAAATCATTTTCTGAAATGGACATAAATAGTATATGGGTTTTATTAACCATCTGTATTACAATAAACCTCCATATGGAATTATCATCTGTAAACCCCTTTAAATACCTTGAATATATTCAGTAACAGGACTATTGACTAACGCTCGTTCGATCTAAACACATCAAACTGGAATCTCAGCTGATAAACTAAATCTCCTATATAGACAATTTAAATCAATAAATGAAAGAAAACACAATTTTTTACAATAAACAGTATGTTCAATACAAGCAAGACAACGTTTCAAATTAGAACTAACTGAAAAATTTAGGAGTGAATAAGCAATTTTGAAGGACAGCAACCGATTTATTTGATCGTAACGTGCATGTAAGTTTTGTTTTACTATTTTATTGTACACGATTTTCAATCATGTCGAGCAATGTGCAAGTCATTTATTTTGTATAGTCTACTATTAATTGAAAACGCAATCCAGTGTAAATTAAAATCTCTAAACCTTATAAATAATATTTTAAAATAATTTTTCAGTAAATTCAACTAACAACGTAGCTTGGTTGTGTTATTAGTGAACTCATGCAAATATCACGTCCATTACATTGAACAATATATACCAAGCCCTGAGGATATTACTTTAAAACTAATTTTAATGTAAATTTAATGGAGTCAATCAATACGTTTTGTGTTTAGTATGTGCATACTGTAACTTGTTAATATAACTGATGTCATAAAGTTTAAAATGAAGCCATATTAATCAACATCCAAAAATATTTGGAAAATCACTTTAAAAGCATTTTCAGTCGTTTTAATCAAACTCAAAAATCTACAATAATCGTCACTGGAAAATTTAAATGAACCATGGAAACTGTTTTTGAAAAATAGTAAAAGCTTAAACTTTTTCACTTCAGCATAAATACGTGCTCAGTATAGAAAGTACTTGTGCAATTTTTATGAAAGATTTAGGGCATACACTTATTTAGTAAATAATTTTTAATCGTTCAGAAATATTAAGAAAATCAGTAGAGTAGATTTTGAGAAATTACGACATTTATAAAACAGCCTTATGCTCGATTTTTTATTTACCAATAACTCATGAAATAACATTTTTAAGAGATGCTGAAATACGTGTTTGTAGAGACGTTACTTGGGAACATTTTGATAAAAATCGTTATAGTCCATTTTTAATTATTTAAATATATATATATATATATATATATATATATATATATATATATATATATATATATTAAATCATATATGAACAATTAAAATAGTCCAGTTAACTTTAATGTAATAGCAGATATATCTTGTTGAAACTCCATATTCAAGGATAAAATAAAGCAGAAAGCTTAAAGTTTCAAATATTATAATAATATAAATGAGCTACAATTGTTTCGCCTTGCGGCATCATCGGGCAGCTGATAATTAATTAACAGGTATAGACAACTATTTAAACATACACAAGTAACAGGAAACTGAAATACAATAGAGAAATGTAGGGGGATGACCTAGCAGGTAGATAAAGGTTAATGAACTATGTTACGGATGGGTTGTAGAAGGGGTGACGAATTAAATACAATTTGATCATTTAAGTTGAGAATAGGCCTAAGTGAAATAGATTTATTTATTACTAAACATTCTAAATTATTTAATCTATTGCTTTTATTTTCTATATGTAAGAGTTTAACATTCAATTTCGGATCAAAACTATGACTTGAGTCCAAAAGGTGGTTAGCAAAGTTAGAGTTTCTATAGCCATGTTTCCAGCTATTTACATGTTCTTTAATTCTAACTTTTATAGATCTACCTGATTGACCTATGTACTCAGAGTCACAATCTTGACAAGCTATTTTATAAACTCCACTATTTTCTAACATTTCTTTTTTATCTTTATTATTGTAGCTCATTTATATTATTAAATTATTTTGAAACTTTAAGCTTTTGCTTTATTTTATCCTAGTCCAGGTAAGACCAACCACACATATATATCTAACAATTCTAATCCTTAATAATTAAATACTTAGTTCAACCATCGTTGATTCTAAGTTTTCGTCTAATAGCTCTGGAGATATTAAAAACACACCAGAGCTATAACACGAGCTCAAAGGGTATATTTCTCTTGAATCTTCGAATTAAGTTCTGTTTGATAAATAATTACAGTACTTCTGTATGTTGATAGAATCTTGCTTCGTACTTACCAGAAAATGTCTTAACTTCCTCAGCTACAGTAAACAAGATTCGGATGTATACCCTGGTTACGAACGTACTACAGAGCCTTTACTATATTCCTCAACACCTTAGTTTGAAACGTCTCAATTGTTCCAATGTTTGTCTACTAAGCACATAGTTGTATAACATAAAGCCAAATTGCTTTAATTATCCGATTATAAATGAAAAATTTTATTAAGAATTGATAATTAGGAATTTCTTCTCAATAGCCAATATTGCTGTTTGTAAATCAAACCTAGCTCTACTTTTTATCTTGATGTGCTCTTTTAACTTCAATCTAGCTCTCAGGGTGCTACCTATCTTCAATGATAGGTACCTATCTTATATAAATAAAATGTTATTTCAAATAAATAAAATACATATCTTCAATTTAATTTGGAATTTCATTACCACTGATGTTGAGTGTTTGTGAATTGATCAGATTTTTATTAATACAATATATATGCACAGATTTAAATTCATTTAGTTTAAATTTCAAACTATCAGTCATTCGTATATTTTATCACTTGTTTTTGTAAATGTTTTACATTTTATCCAACGGCTAATAAAGCTATGTCGCCTGCAATGGCTACTTGCTGTTCACAATTTCCAGTAAAACAATGGTGATTGAGTAAGTTAGAATAGGCCTCAAAATGCTTCTCTGATGCACACCAGTATTTACTTCTCTCATATTCACATATTCATTATCTGTTTCATTCGAAATAATCTTCTAGAAACGAAAGAAAATATGACTTCTACATATTGTTTTAGTAGTATTCAATTTAATTTGTGGATCAGACCTTCGTGCCACTCTACGTTGAATACCCCTTGTGGCAGTAAGTGTCCAGCTTACATAAATTAAAAAAAAAACAAAAAAAACATTCAAAATATTACCAAAATATGTTTACATACTAAATTTAATTAAAACAAATCCAGGAGGTAGTGTTGTAGAGCACTATACATACAAAGATGGTGTAGTTATAAATCCAAAAACTACTCAGGAAACCTATAAGTGGATATAAAAAAAATCGACATCAATTTTTTAACTTATCACATAACTAATTTTAAATGACCTATTTAGGGGAATGTTAAAACGGGAAAGGACGCAATTAATTAAAGTTAGAACAAGTGATTTTTTTTTTCGGAATCAATAAATCTTAATAGAGGTATATGATATCAGTTTCTGAACAATATGAAATTAATATTTTGATACTAACATAACATATAAGTATAGTCCAATAAATTATTTAACGACCTCGTTAATTTTATTACAACTTCTGAATCAAGTTACAAGGTGTTGTTCTGTTGAATAAGATTTGTTAACAGTAATGTCAACGGTTTGACACATAACAACGTTGTTTCAAGTTATCCCCTTTCTCCACGCCACAAACTACTTTATATTCTACCCTACAGAACCTTAAACGTGAACACTTACCCTAAAATGTACGAGGGTGGAGGGTGGATGTGGTAAGTCATGAATTATTACAACTAACCTATTTAGAGCCACATTCGTCTGCTGACCTCACGAACAATGGCCCGTCAGAGATAAGGAAAAGAGGAATTAATAGTTACAAGATAATCACGAAAATAAAACATTTATAACGTAGTAAATTATTACAGTTTAGAAATCAAAACTTTAAAATAGTTTTAACACTGATACAATGCATTATAAAATGTAAATGTAATTACTAAAAATGCGTTTCACCACCATTAATTATACACAATGTATGATAATCAGAGTTGATTATGAATATTATAAATGATTAATAACAGTTCCTGTTTTTTTTCCAATGTAACTATTTTAATTACTTTACTAGAAAAAATATTTATTTGGAAGAAAACATTTATTTGTCGATGAATATTTTAAATTTATTTAAAAGCCATGTTGAAATGAGTTGTATATCAAAGGCAGGAAGTTTTGAATAGTGGTGGAATCGGGTTTTTTACAAATAAAATTAAAAGTACTTATTTTAATATGGGGGGGGGGGCGATTCATTTCATTCTGTAATCAAAGTTCTTTCGTATTGGTTGATTGTTCACATTATTCATGTGGTTTTATTTGTCGTTTGCCATGATTTGTGAAAATAAATTTAATATAAAAGATTTAGAGAGTGTAAATTAAGTGTCGTTACAAATGCTTAACTTGGAACATGTAAATGCAGATCGTTCTTGTAGTTTTTTGAAAGCTGATATAACTTTTTTTTTTTCAGGATTAAAATTGACCGAAATTGAAAGTTGAGACCACCATTGCAAACACATCGAAATTCAATATTATAAATTAATATATAAAATTTTACTTTTAATTGATAGAATCCTCTTTAAATTATTTCTAATTACATCTATTATAAAGTTTTCTACAATGGATCAATTTAAAATAATGTTTTATCCAAGTATTTACGTATTTATCAATTTAAGAATAAACTGAAAAGTCTAATGCACTTTAAAACAATCATTGGGGGCGATTTTTTATTTTATTTTTTACTCATATTCTGTTATATTTTCCTTTTTGTTTTGTAAATCCTTCATGATAACTTGATAGAACTATAGCAGTTTAAAATTATAAATGTTGACTTTTATCAAAAAATAAAATATCCTCGTTCATTTAGTTTTTTAAAAAATAATTTGAAAACTATTAATTTTACAAAACAAAAAGTTCATTCTTATAATTTTACTTTTATTGTGTTCTTATTTGCACTACGGTAAAAATTAATTATGTATTAACATGTAAATGGTTTTAAGTAACAATGATTAGCAAGAAACAATATTTTTTCTATCTTTTCCAATAATTCTGAAGTATTACACTTAGTTAACTCTGATTTCATTGTTAAATTTAGATTTTTTGTTTTTAAAAATTTAATTAGTTTTCAAAGTTTGTAGTAATTTTTCACATTTGAAAATTAAATTCTATAAATTTACCTCTTATCTCCAAATATTGAAAAAAAATTACTATAGAGGGAAATTAAAATTACTTTTGAAGTTAGTGAAATTACATATTCGTTTAAATTATGGTTTTAGACCAAATTTATCTGAGATATAAATTTATCTGAGGATAATACTGGGACATTTTATTTCAAATTTGCTTTCTTCATTCAAGACAACTCTATTAAAACAACTCTATTATTATTTCTTTAAGGTACACATTTTCTTTTAATTTAAACAAATGTAGTTTTACTGTGAAAATCGAGTTATTGTAATTTTTAATGCGTTATTGATTTGTGTTATCTTTAAAAAAAAAAAACAGTAACAAATAAGTGCATACAATAACATACGTTTGATGAAAGTGACCATGTGATTTTTATATATTTTTGTTTAGCTGAATACAATCTACAGCTTAGTCAGGATTCATGTACTAAAACAACCGAGGGTAAATTTATTAAATTTCTATATTTAATGTATAATATAAAACATGTTGAAAGTGTTTTTCCTTATATTATAGAAAATATTTCTTAAACAAAGGTGTCTAAAAATGTATTAAAAATCAAAGCTATTTGGGAAAGCATGGTTTTACCGTAGTGTGAACGATTTAATTTGGAGGTGAATATTTTTCTCTAAGTGGTTTCTTGTCTTTATAATTAATATTAGTGGCAAAAGGTAGATAAAAAAATAAAATCTGCCTTAACAAAAACCAATATTTAGTTTTATTTTTACAATGCCTTATATTGCAAATTTGTTAACATGGTGTATTTTAATTCAACATTTTCCAGAAAATTTGTAATGATAATAAATAAATGTAGCCTTTTCAGTCAAAAAACACGTAAATTTGCAAAGTTTCCATATTTGGGGGGGGGGCTGCTAAAACCAGTTGTTTAAAAAAAATTTAGATCCACGGAAGGTGGACGCTGTGGATCTTTTAGAATATGACCAGTAACTATTTATCTCAACGCAGACTCACAATTACTCAATTACAAGTAACTCAGTCATCTAGAGCCGATGAACAATTAATTACTAAATTACTTAATATTAGGTTATTAGTTAATAATATCTAACAATATCACTTATCTCTAACCATCTGGAAAGAGTTTATACTACTAGTTTACTAGTCCTACAGCTAGATGGTGGGCTAAAATGACCGACTATCTATATTTTACAGTTAGTACAGCAACATTTAAACCAGGGTTTAGCGACCCATCCCATATTCGGCTAATATGTCATATGTTGGGTACACACTAGGATAAATGTAGATCCAGAAGTTAGTTGTTGCAAGAACGTGCTGCTGCTCCACACAGCTCCAGTCTTCAAGAAGGGTGACGGACAACTTGTTTTAACAATTCGCTACGCGGTTGGCTTGACCAATCGTAGAGTGGGGGGGGGGGGAAATCCAAAATAGTGTACAACTGAACAACTGCTACTGCAATTCTGGTATCCGGCAAACCTCAAAATGATGACAGACATATTTAATCTTGCCCCCGAATTGTAGGAAAAATTTTGGTGAGGAAATCACAACAAATGTATTATTGGAAATAAATAAATATATCAACTTTCTAAGCATTCATTCAATGTTACTTATTAAATGATAGTATTTGTATTACAATTCATAAAACTTCTAATTCACTTAATGAAAATTGGATTCGAATCCAGCAAGGAAAATTAATTAAATAAAAATATAATTATTGCACGTTTATTAAATATATAATACAATTGTAAATTAAATTAATTAATTGCAAACTACATCCTATATATGTTTTTACTAACAACTACCAACTCACTCTCAAAATAAATAAACCGTAATTAAATCGACAAAATAAAATAGCAACAAATACAATTTCTTTATAAAAATGATTTAAAAAATCGACCAAAAATGCTCACCATTTTTGTAGTATAAAAATAAATATCCAGTTAGGTTGTTTAACAAACTATCAGATATATATAATTCCTTAATAAAATTTACTTTATTACCTCAATATACATTTGTGCACAGCTATATATATTTTTTATTTGGAAGGAAATGTAAAGGGTATTACCAAAACATTCACAGATTGGTAATTTGGCTTTGTTCTTATTGATCAATGTATTTTTCTTCCGTACAAAATTTTCCTATTAACGTCTATACTATCATTACTCTATCAACAGTCAATAGATTCTGCAATATGAATATTTAATTACCCTCGTATCAATATTCGGATAATCTTTTTACATGTATTTAATGATTACTATAAATATGCTAATGTGAAAATTACTTACATTCATTCCCTTTGTTTTCAAGAGTTGCAAAAAAAATTGTGTGGTTACACTTTAAGGTTAAGACAATCTTTAAACCTAAAATACAACATAATAATTTATAAATCAGTATATTATTTAAAATTTTCATTATTTAATCATCTACTAATTGTATTACATTCCATGAAGTCTACGTAATTAAAATTTTACATCCTCAGGGGCTTGGCAATCCTGGTTGAGCCTTGTTTGATCTACACCTTTCTCAGCGTTGCTTTTTTGAGTTAAATTCCACTCTTTCATCTTTTCTATCAGTACTCTTTTGAACAATTCTTGTTTTCTACCGACCCCAAAGCTGTTAAAGTATGCAACGGCTAGGGGTATTTATTTTGTGTTATTTTGTTCCTTTTTGTTTAATAAAATGATAGTGAAAGGTTTTTGCCTTTGAACTAAAAGGATAAAATAATGAATTAAAAATGTTCAATTGAACTTTCCTAAATTATATCTTTCCCCTTTTATCTCATTTGTGTTATATCAATGTAAATAATACATTCTTATCATTTTTTTGTTGTTTATATTTCATGTCAATACATAAAATTTATCTTAATAAGGTATGTAAAAATGAATTCCCAAAACAGCTACAATATTTCAGTGTTATATATATATATATATATATTTATGCTAGAGACCGTAGGTACTTGGTGGTATTCCATTTTAAATAAAATTAAAACAACAAATTTTTTAGTATCAACCACAATGTTTTAATAGAAACTTGCCGACCATGGTTTCGCTAGTTAAAGCATTGTGTTTCGAAACCATGGTTTCGCTAGTTAAATGAACTTCTTGTATAAGTCCTTGACAATGCTTTAACTAGCGAAACCATGGTCGGCAAGTTTCTATTAAAACATTGTGGTTGATACTAAAAAAATTGTTGTTTTAATTTTATATATATATATATATATATATATATATATATATATATATATATATATATATATATATATATAGGCTATCGTACGTATTTTATTTTTAAAATTTTTTTCAATATTGTTAAAATGCTTTAGAGTGAAAAATTTAATAAACAAAATTAATAATAAATATGCATTCTATCTCAGAACGTTATAAAACAGACTTTCTTGGAATAGGATAGAGTACAGACAAGTGGCTCTTCTCCATAATTTCTCTTTATTAAATAGTTACGTAAAAACCTATCATTCTTTTTAAAATTAGTGTGAATTTCAATTTAATACATTCATAAGTAAGACTATGAATATTCAAGCAGTACTAATGAATAATAATTATGTATGAGAGGTCAACAAAGTGATTACGAGCTTGAAAACCTCGAGGTATCTTATCTGGATCTATACGTTATTTAACTTATTTTTTGTATTGATACTTTGATTTTATCTTTCCTAGGAAGTTCTTAGGGACAAACTGTGGTTTCTTTAAGACCTTGAACATATTAAAGTCTACAGGGGATGGGGGCTACGAAATTACACTTTTTTCTTCTTAATAAAAAAAGTGATGACAGAGATGTATTCCCCTTTAAATAACAATTTCAAAACAGATACCCCAAGTAAAATCCAAACCATTGTTGTTGACTTAATCAATTCAGTATATTTATGGTATATCTAAGTTACATAATATGGCACCCCAGTAGCTAAAATCCATTAATTAGGTCGCATACATTTTGTTTAACATTTTTAAATGTTTAATAGGAACCTTGTAACTAATTAATAAAACCAATCTCGTTAATAAATTAAACACTAATTAAATATTAAATCAATACATGTAATTACAACTGCTTTGGTAAACACATTTAAAACGATTTGTTAGTTGGAGTGCTAATCGCTACTTGTGACTAATAAAAATTCAATCATTTACGAAGGACAGACAGAGTGCGCAAGTTTGTTAAGTGGCGGTACGCAATGGCAATTCACTGAACCAACGAGAGGCACAGTGTAGTGAAGTCTTTCCTGCGACAACGACTATGAATAGCGAGATGTCGTGTGGTAGTGTGTTTAAAAATAAGTGAAAAGTGTTTTATTAATTTATTGGAATATACACTTCAGATATGTGGTGCTTTCACGTATATTTGTTTAGTCAGACGTTTTTAATTCTATGTTTATTTGGTAAGAATTCAAATTTAAGAACCATTTTTTTAATTTATGTTAATTTCTAAATAGTCTTAACTTATATATAAATTGTTTAAGTATTAAAATATATGTTACAATTGATTTTTTAAATAGGGTCGAACAATAAATTAATAAACTACGTTAAGTTTATTGAATCCGATTTTGAAATTTTATCGTTTTTAATTTTCGTGATTTCAAAAAAGTTACCTTCATTTATTGTGTAGTGTTTTTATTTAATAATGTATATATTATTTGATGGTAGCTTCTGATATCACGTTTTTATTTTTCAGCATAAAATGTCTTTTGATGAATAGAGTTGTTTACGTTCCCGATATTCATTGGGGTAATATAACTCTGTTGTACACATTTTGTTTTTGGTCTTGAATATAATACCGTTACTAATTTTAAGTTTTGTATTACTTCTTTTAAAAAAGAAAAATACTTTACAGATACACATACAAAATACAGCTATATTTTTGAAAACCACAATACGCTTAAATGTAAAAAAAAAGGATCACTTAAAATGGCAAGGAATAGTAATTTGAATTATAATGAAAACCATTTATAATACAAATGATAATATGTGTAAAATAGTATATAATAGTGAATATTTTAAATAACATTTTCTGAGTTAAAGTTATTGGAATCTTACTCTCAGACAGTTATAAACATAAAAAGTTATACAATTTAAGAACATGCACAAGTAAGTAACAAATTCAAAAACAAAACACATTTTCATAGTTTTTCAATTTGAATAATTTTTTTTTTGTAAATTGAGATTATAATTAAAATATTAATTTAAAAGAATTGAATCATTAAATAGTTCCTATTATTCATTTCCAGTACCATTATTTCATGTGTAATCAATCATAAATTTTAAAAGTAAATTGAAACTATTATTATTCTATTTTAATTAGGATATTTTGAAAATTAAATTTAACTCATAATATTTAATTACATATTTAGGAATATTACCATTTTGTTTTCGTAATAAATTATATTATAACCAGTTTTGTAGGTGTTAATTGTAATTACTTATAAATTAATGGTGTCATAAGATTACTATTCTAAATCCAAAACAAAATATTCATTCGTCAATCCAAAACATAAGTTCACTGATTACTTGATTCATATTACACGACCGGGGTGGGGACAACTTCACTAGCCATACTTAATTTAAGTCTACCATATACCAGATTAAGTTTACGCTGATTTTTTTTTTGTAAAATAAAATAACGGATAAAAAGTTACAATTCATTTTATTAGAAAATACTAAACTACTAAAACAGATTTTGAGGAAATATAATAGGTACAACGTTTAGTCAAAGATTCGAAGGTGCAATTCACGCACCCGTTTTAAGACAGCATCAAAATTATTATTTGGTTATGTGTTTTGAGCTGTATTTATAGTCACATTTGTGCTAGAATATGATTTATATTATTATTCAAATCCAAACTCTTAGTAGTTTTTATATATTGTCAATATAACGATTACCTTTTTGGTGTAGCCATACAATATTAATACATATTTTCATATAATTAAATCGATGTTTATTTAAGTATTTTATTAATAAATCTAAAATATATAAATTAGATCTTCGTATTAATATTAATGACAACATAAATATTTGTTGAATATGTATATTTGTTTTTTATTAATTCAAAATCATTTTTCAAAACTATTTTTGAATTAAGTTAATTTTTAAACAAACGACTTGGCAAATCGTATTAAACATAAGCAAATTGTTACAAAATGTCTCCATTAAACCACAATATTTAACTTACTGTTGTGTTTGTAACCAAAGAATGAAAATAATGTTAATCAATAATAACATTTTTTAAACAATTTATGAAATTATATTATTTATGTTTCATATTTTTGAAGGTCAATCATTTAAAATACTTTTATGTTTTTTAATCGGGAGTAATGTTTCTTCCATCACGCTGCATAGTTGCGCCTCTTATCATCTGTTAAAATAGGTGGTCTATGCAGTTGAATAGGGAGCTGATTTTCTTTCCTATTTTTATGTTCCGATTAAAGTTAAAGTTTCTGTTCTATTTTTTCCTTGTTGTTTAAAGGCGAAAAACCTCGTGGTTACATCTCGATAAAAAGAGAAAGAAAAGAGCACAAAATAACGAATTCTATAATAGCGGCAAAGAACAACCGATGATCAAAAGGGACCGGATGGGAAAGATATAACAGAGAGATATTTAATATATGATACTGGAAAAAAAAAAACTAAATTCTTCTAGGATCACACGGTATTGCCAAGACTGTACCCACTATAATAAGCTCCTGAGGGGACTTTCTATTCGAAGTCAAATCAGGGACATTGTTTTAAAAGAAAAACTGCAATCTGGATAAATCAATTTGTAAAAATTATGTTAATTAAATTTCATTATAAAGGAAAGTTTAAAGTGTCCCTGCAAGATAAACTTACTATCAGCAATAAATGATTTATAAATTTCAAAATGGACATTTATATGTAAAGATTAAGAATTTTTATTTATCCTAAATTCGTATCCTAAATCAATTTAAAAACTTTATAGGTCACACAGAGGTGTAAAAAGGATATTACGTTATAGTGAAAAATCGTTTAATTATGTGTTCTTTTCTGTCGTGTTTAAATTTTGGAAAAGTTTGAAAACAATATGCGAAATGGGATAACAATCTAAAATAAGCATATAAATTGATAATACTTGGAATCCTTGTAATTTGAGGAAAAATCATTGATTTGAAATTTACATACTTGTAGTTGTACTTTTTTTTAACAAAATCTATTTCACAACCGTAAAATTCATGGAATAAAAGACATACCTATATACACTACTAATACAATTAATTGTAGAAAAGAAATATATTATCAAAACCTTTTTAATAGACTACTATTAATATTTTAATTCGAAAATGTTTACAAGAAATGTTTCACTTCTATTCTCATTTCAATAAATTTAATTTCTTTTGCACATTGTTCTCAGTATGACTGTCATAATAACACGTCATTAATGATGGCTGAGGTTGTTTGACGAGTACAAAATAAAACAAAAGAGGTAGATATATGAACATGGGCAGAAAACAATTAGATTATTCGTGAATTCCTTCAAGAAACACACACCTTATATTTGATCAAAGACCATTCCAAATTTTGATAATTTTGTGGTCGTTTTAGTCTCTTTAATCTAACAAAGTTAATTAAATTAGGTGAAGCTCTTTAATCTAAGTACTCAACTTTATAACTAACTCCCCTTTGAAGTGGTTTTCCTTCGACGGTGAAGTATTAGAATTACAGTTTTCACTTGACATATTAATATCAAAGTAAATGTATTTAATGCGAATTGGATATCTATAGGTAGGAGTTACTTTCCTAATTAAATCGATTCTTTGTTTTAATGTAGTTTCTTAAAATATGTGTATTTATTAAGTGACGATTTGTTCTCGTTTATATTTAATTTAGAGAAAGTTTTATGCTGGGTTAAAAATGCATTCCACTGATATATACGTTTTTACAAATTATGAGTAAAAAAATAAAATAAAAATGGTTTGAACAATAATGGATAACTTTTTGTCTAGCATCTGTCGTTCATTTTATGTGAAGGGGTCGGCAGCCTAACCTCGTGACACAACATTAATCATTTGTGTGCAGACATATTTTAAACAAGGCTGAAGAAGTTCTTTTCATTCTGTATATAACTCAAAGTTTGGTTACATTTAGCGTCTATACGAAAAACAAACACATGTACAAATTACGATCTTAATCAAATTTTACTCCAGTATAGAATCTAATCCTACCCCAAATCGAGTAGGTTTTTTTACGAGACCCTCCCCCAAATCGTATTTCGCTCTCTAAAAATTTAGTTTAGTGATTCGTCTATAACAACTTATTAAATCTGATATTGGTCTGTTACGTAATTTCTCAAAATCAACTCTACCGATTGCGATTAAATTTCTGTATATATGGATTATTGACTTGTATAAAATCGTAAATAACAACATTGTGATTCAGGAATAATTGGAATTAAAATCATATCTAAAATGGTTAATGGTAATCAAATTTGATTTACTCTTAGCTGCGTTTTTGGCATAAGAGCAGTGACCAGTTACAAATATGTGAATATTTTTGTCAAAGACGAAATAGAAAGCTAACTTTTACGTTTTACTGACAACCAATGAACTGATATTTATGGTGACGCATAGGTTTTGTTGCTATTTATTTGGTTTTGAGGATAAGTGGAAGATAAAGTTTGTGTATTGTTCTTCCACGTTTGTTTTTGTTATATATATATCGGAACCTCCGGTGTTCAATACTTATATTATTCATAACAATAGAAGTAATTTTAATAAACAAAACTTTTAAAAGATAGACAAAATATAATTCAAGATATATTATATTATAATTACTATGTGATCAACACTTTTTTCTTTACTAATAGTAAATAGAAATAATCGTATTGACGCCAATAAGTACTTTTGATCATTCTAACCTGAAATAATATACAAAAACATTATTTCGAGATTGTTTATAGAAAAGAGGCGAATTCCATGAATTCAAAATTACAAACTAAGTTATAAATAAGTATAATTGAAAGGAAATTTTTCCAACAACCTTCTCTACAATTTGTCAGATAATCTGTTGAAAATGTTATATTTAAATCAACATACTTGAAGAGAGTTTAAAATTTTTTGAATGCATATCTCTGTTTAAATTGACATATAAAAGATAATTTTACAACTTAAAAAATAATAACGAAATAAGTTTTTTTTGTTTTTCAAATATTTTAAATTTAGGAATATAAAATAATCAGTGCATTGTAAATTTCTATTGAATTTCATGTTTCTCTGATATTTATAAATTCTAAAAAATAATTTCAGTAATTTAAATATTAGAGGAAAACCACTTTATTATAGAGTCGGCGTATTAATTTTGTTTACGGTTTAACCTAACAGTTGTTTCGTTTTAATAGGTCTGAGTAAAAACAATGCATTTCTAAGATGTTTTCTCAGAGTTTTGAATAATAAAAATTTTAACTTAGCACTGTATTTGTAGGAGAAATTTGATATTGCAATATCAGTTTTTGATTCTTTAAAATAATTAGTAAAGGATATTCAATTATTTTTAGTGACCTTATTCTAATAATTTTACTTCTCTTATTTCCATTAGTAAATCAAGAAATGAAGTTTTTAGATTTTATTACATTCCGAGATATAAAGAATTCACACAATTGAACTCGATCGATCATAAAATTATTCACGTACAAAATAATAAAGATAACCAAATTGAAAAGTGATCTTTCAGTGACATAACTATATAATAATAATTCAAAACGTCATCAACACACATGGTGAGATAATATATTAAATAATGTTCTAACATAATTTAAAATTAAAAACTAAAGAGATATATGGGTGAAAATAGAGAAAAACTTTCCTATGAACACACCCGGAAACGCTTATTTTATCCGCCATTTTATTATTTTAATTAAATAATTTATATTTATAGAACGGCTCAACGGACTAAATAAAAAATGTTCACGGAATTCATCAATGTAAAAATATAATTTACAAAATAATGAACTTGTTCCCAGTAATCCGTATCAAAATGGCGATCATTTTGGTATTAAAGCTAAATTCATTTTCATATTTTGTTTAGCGGCCACCATTTTTAAATGCACTATTTTACAAGTTTATTATTTTTTTCAAACTAGGTCCATATATTGATAAGTACCGTGCAAGATTTCAACTCAATTGTTTAAGCTGTTCTAGAGTTAAAAATAATTAGTAAAACATATTAAAGGAAAGGTACTTAGCAAAATAAACGTTTCCGGGTATATTTTTTTATAGGAACTTTTTTTCTAATTTCACCTATATAACCACATACTGACTTTGATCCGTCAATTATAGAAACACCTTCTATAATTGTAAAAAATAAATTAAAAACTTGCAACGATAGTGTTCATATTAAATGTATGTGCGATAGTTCAGTATAAATGTAGCATTCACTTTGGGACATATACGGTTGTTGAAAACCTGAGATAACCTAGCTGGATCTTCACCTTTGTTAATACATTTCTCGGTTAAATGCAGAAATTATTATTTATTTCTATGTTATCTGACTATTTTAATTTCCTATCTGGCTTCTTTGACCAACTCTTGTTCTCTTCCTAATTGATGCTATTACAGTTATCGAGGGCTAGAGGTTTTTATTTTATGCCTTTCCTTCCTTGTTTTTACAAGGCGATAAGATGTTTCCCTTTAAACATCATTATGGGACAATATTCGAGAGAGAATTTGAACTGAAAACAGAACGTAATAAAAAGAAATGAAGATCAAATCCCTATACAACTTTATAGTTTTACTAGTTATCCAGATAATAAAGAAGGAAAATATTATACCATGCTGGACGTTAACAAAACTTCCGACAATATATTAGAAACATAAATTTATTTATAAATGTTTTGCCTTCAACAGCATTGATAATTTATATGACTACTTTAACCAACACTTGGTCTTATCCAAATTACCGGCATTACAGCATTCGACCGTTAGAGATATATATTTCATGCTCATTCCTTATTTTTTACAAAGATAATGAGACTTCAAGGTTGTTTTCTAAACTAAAAAAGAGCTACAAAAATATAAACTTTATGTTCTTCAAAACAAATATACAAACAACAAGTAATTTATAAATAATTCTTTTAATCAATTTTAATGTAATAGCAGATATTTCTTGTTGAAACTCCATATTCAGGGATAAAATAAAGCAATAAAGTTTAAAGTTGTTATAAGCAAATGAAAATCAAACAAAGTCCAAATATAAAATGATTGTTGCAGTTTGGTCAAATTAGTTAGGATATTTAAAAGAACAATGAAATATAATCATAAAATATTGTATTCGAAAAAAAATGGATTGTGACAGTTTGTTAATTTTATTTTTCTACAGAGATAAAATTATGGAACTGTATGTAATTAATCAAAATATTTATATCGAGTTATTTGGATATTTACGTTGTTAAGTTCCTTTGTATTTAAGAAAAAAAGACGTTTTTGAAATGATTTCTGTCCCTTTATCGGCTGCCGTATGATGAGTGCTCTATATAACAAACATGTGAAACGATTTCAATCAAATTTAATACCTGGAAATAAAGTAGTTATATCTAGCAACATTCTTTTATTAATTAAAAATTTGGTGGTAACTCCAATGACAACAAATGAAAGACCATAAAATTAAGGTTTTGTTAAAATCGCCTTTAACGATATTGATATTAAAAAAAAAAAAAGAAGTAATGGTCGCTACCAAAAGTGGGGGTTAAGTTGTGTTACGTACGTAATTTATCAAAATGGGTTACACTGATTGTAAAGAAGTTTTGCTGAGTTGTGAAAATTTAAGTCCCAAATCCGGGTGCAAAATTTCAAGTAAAACAACAGTTTATTAATAATGTGAAAAAAACTAAAATGAATCTTAACCACTGTTATCAAACACTAGATTTTTATTTTTATATGCCCTTGTTTATATATTAAAAGACGGTGCCAATGGAAAACTATTTTTGGATTGACACTTACCGAACTGAAATTTGTTATTACGTAGGCTTATAGCTTTCGTTCGTTTTAATTAGCGAGCGTAATATTTTTTTCATAATTTATTATACATATTCGACAATAAATTAATTAAGGAAGGTGAAATATTAAAATTCGTTAACACAAATAATATTTTTATTCATATTATAGTCCTACTATAATTAATTTTTAATTTCTTTTTGATTTAAAAACAAATTGAAAACAATTAATTAAGTCAATTAAGGATGTACAACTATTCTTGCTAGTAAATATATCTTAGAAGTATAACTATACTCCAAACTATCAATTTAAATGTAAATTTGCACAAAAATATTTAAGTCTCGGAAATAGAGCAGTTTGAAATAAGTATTCCTTTATCACTCCTCTAGTGAACTCAGTATTTCACTAACTGGCAGTGCTTTGGAACGCTGTCACAGATAATTAACAGCTATACCAAAATAGATTGGACTACATTAGAAAGATTTAGCGTATTCTTTTATTCTTTCTACCAGAATAAAATCAAATAAATAGAACGAACAATCATTGCATAAACTTTCTCACACAGATATAAACACAACCAAACAAAATACAAACTAAACTAGTTATCAATATCATTGACAGTTTGATGGTTGCAAGTTTAAAAATTCAAATCCACCATTCATATTTTTTTTGTAAAATATTTAAATATGATTAATTCGTTCCATAATTGCGTTCGTAAATAGCATTTACTTAAAACTAAGGTGTTTTAAAATTGTGGTTAATGTTGGTTTTTGTATTCTTACAATTAATTATAATTGAACAGGTATATATTTTATAATAAAATTTGAACACGATTTTGGGTATTTTGATTCTTATTTTACTAAAATTTTAATGAAATCGGTTTAACCGATATTGAGATATTTTCTCTTTTTTAACAACCCTAATAACGAACAAGTAGTGATTAATTAATTTTTTTTACCTATAATTTAATAATGTGATTTTATGAGAGATAGCGACCAATTTTCTTTATTTGGGTTCTTAGACGCTAAAAGTACACTTGAGTAAAAGTTTGATTATAAAATTCGATGATACACTAGTTATAGTCGATTATGAGAAAATAGTAATTTTGTTTTTCATAAACCACCTTCAAATTTTAAAATATATAAATTTGAATACAAACTATCTATGCTTTTGGCCACTATACAAATGATCACTATACTTATGACAAACTACAGACTTTTACAACCAACATCATTCCCAAAATCCCCCATAAAACTCTACACCGTGGGGGACCTCAAAACACTCCATAAAAACTAAATATCGGCATTTACTTATTACATAATTTTATCTATATTAGGGATATGTGAAAAATTAAATTCTATGTTTTCTACTAAATTTACCAATACAACAAAATATTTCTAACAAAATTACATTTAATTAGAGAATAACTAAAATGTCACTAAACAGTTATTACCTTAATATATAATCAACTAACCTTAACATTATCAAGTAATATACTGTAATATTTACAGTAATCAATATTGTTACTATGAAGTAGCTTTCCTACTTGTGTTGAAATAACTAGATGACGTCTGGTATAAATCGCGTGCTACCTGTCATATAGATAATAAACAGGCAATGAGTATAGTTGAACTGACAACACGTGTTTTGCTCAACTCTTCCATTAATATGTAATATTCTGAAAGTGTTTCAGTGTAATTTATTTAATATACTAACATGGCGTCACTTTACCTCTGTTCGTCTTTAAGGTTATAACTCATGAACCGCTGTTCCGATTTTAATACGATTTTCTATTCTGAGTAAGTAAGTTATCTGGTAAGGCTTCTGTTTATGTGTCATTAAAATTAGTTTAGTAGTTCTCAAGTTATAGAAATATTTATATGCAACGGTATTAAGAAAACAAATTATTGTGACACGTTTTGCATGATAAAGATTGTGTATGATTTTATTGCTAACTGAAATTACCTTTTTTGAAATGGTGCAATATTGTAATATTTTGTACCGCTTAGGAGCACATTTAAAATAGTTTCCGTATGTTGTACCGACTGTACATAAAATAAGAAGAAGAAATATATGAAAATAAGGGGTGAAAGAGAAAATATGTGTTTAATACAAGTAATTATCATAATTTGTTTAAAGAAAGAGCTATTTACCCGTTAAAAAAGCGTATAGATTTCAATCTGATTAGATTTTGATATCATACTGAAGGAAGCAACCAATGGATATTCTGAAGGAAATAAATTAAGAGAAGTTGATGAAATTACTAAAGTTTATTTAACACTTACTTATCAAAGATTGATTTAGTTACTTACTTCATCTGTTCGTTATGGACGTGACGCGTATTTAAACTAGAGTGGCTCAGTCGGTAGAAGTTCGTGCATAGCTTTAACATTTCGGACTAGTGACCCTCAACGGCTTCCTTTACATTTTCCATACTATTTCAGACTGTATTTTAAATAATCTAATGGATAAAAAGTAAAGACTATAGAAAATTAAAATGAAGAGGATATGTGTTTAAAATTGTATACACACACAGTAAGCTAATATTATCATAACACGAATAAAAAATCCAGAAACAGTATAATTCAATGACAACATTGATTAACTATACATTTTTGTATTAGAAACAAAACCAACATAGATTTATGAAAATGAGGTTGAGTTGTAACCTTCACCATATCCCCCTATCTTCTATAAATATCTGAACCATTGCCAAAGTGAGCTTCAGTGTACATTTAGGATGCCAACAAGCCACTAAAAACTTGTGGAAAACTTCTCTCTAATTGCAAGGTCTGCAACAATTAGCCCACTCTCATCCCCCCTTCTTACGTATCCCTCTATAACAGTATCTCTTTCTGTAATTCTATCTATCTTCATCTTATCTAGCTCTTCTTATTGTTGACCCTATTTCAAATAGTTTTCTAACGATAAAATGATGTTAGAAGATGTTCATTCAGTTAATAAAATCGCAGAAAGAATTTTTTCAATGAAATAAAGTACATATAATATGCAAATACAGTTTCAAAAGTCAGCATTGAATAAAGTAATTTTAAATTTTTTTTTTTTTTTATATTAAAAAAAAATTAATATTGTATGAATTCATAATATTTTAAAATCAGAAGTAGCTTATTTAGTAATTGAAATTTTTAATTATTTTTTTTCCGAAAGAGATTATTTTCGTAATTTAATTTATATAAGTAATATTATTAATTAAAACAATGAACGTAAAATTCTAGATTCAAAATATCTGTAAAACACGAACCACTTATGAGTGAAACTCGTATTGACTTGGTTATATCTAGATTGAGTCACAAATAAAACAGTTTAATTTAATATTTAAAAAGATACCTTATAAAATTACTCAACGATAACAGAGATTTGTCGAGCGTTATAAAATCTAAATATTCCATTGTAAAATAATTTAATACAAATCTTCTCAGAGCAAAGTTTCTCCAAATCTATTATAGTAAATATATATTTTTGAAATAATTTTCATAATTAGTTTTACTTAGGACAATAAGAATTAGGGTATTTTATTTTAATGGTGTTCCTCTTTTTAATTACGAAGAATATTTTTTTTCAACCAGTAGCGATTCGAAATGCTAATTTAAAATCGAAATTCTTCACTTCCTACTTTTTATTTATTGGACTGCGAATTAAGATGAATCTCTCTGACGTTAATTTATTGTGTTTGAAAAGTAAATTCAGGGTGTTTTTGTAATATGCAGATATGATTTATAATGTGGTCTAAATAGAGTAAAAGTTTCCTATAAACTTATGTCTGGTAACGCTTCTTTTAGTAGCTAACCGCAGTTATATATTTTTTAGTAAATAATTTTTATCTCAACAACAGCTTAACCAATTGATATGATATTTTGTACGGTGCTCATAAATATAAATGCCTAGTTAAAAAAAAAAATCAACTTCTTCCAAAAATTCATATCAAATTGAAGGCATTTAAATTGTTTGAAAACTTCTAATTAAAATTGTTTTTCATGGGCGGCATTTCGAAACATTTTATTGGAACAAGTTGATTAGTATTTTCAAACTAGGTCGGTATATTGATAAGTACCGTGCAAAATATGAACTCGACCGGTTTAACAATTAATTCTAGAGATATAAATTATTTTGTAAAAAACAAAATGCCGTATATCTTGTAAAAAAAAGCATTTCTGAAAATAAGTTTTAAAGGGAGTTTTGTCTTTATTTTGAACCATATAAATAATACCTGAATTATCTCCTCGTATTACAGGAACATGCTGTATATATGATTTTATGTAAAATTTAAATGATTTTATATATATTTTTTTATACTAGACAAAGGAGCAAAGAATTAGTAACATAATACCAAAAAAAATCTGCAGTTAGGTAGAATACAATTCACCTCTCCCCGTTAATCAATAAATAAATAAATAGAATATCGTTTGGGGGGGGGACTAGTTGTGATAATTTAAACAAACTACTAAACGAAATAACGAAATACTAATTCGTATTTACAATTTTTCGAATTTTATCTAAACAAAATCACTATTTTAAAATATAAACTTTTAGATACCTTATAGACAAAGTTGTTATATCTTACAGATTTAGGTTAAACATATCACACATCCCACAAACATCTTATCTACCATTTCCCTTTTCCTGTAACTTCTTTGAATATCATATTAAAAGTTTCATTCTTACGAGACACTAAGCAATAAGAGAAGGGAAGCAACTAGTTGAATAATCTGAGAGATATTAAACTTTGGGAATGTATTCAAGATTTCATAACTTTTATTTATTTATGAGATATTTTGACTTGTATAGATTAAAATGGGTTTAGATTCACTGCAGATTTTATGAGTTTTCAATGTATCTTTGTTAATCTGCTATGTTATTGGTTGTTAGATCTTTAGAGGTTTATTTAAAATTGTGAGAAAGATTGGAATAAGTAACTCATTTTTTATTAGATATTAAACTAGAAAACTGTTCTTTTTTAAAACACGTTTTACTGTTTAGTTTTCATTAATTTTGAATAAATTTCTCATATTATACAGTTCGACGAACTTAAAACAATTTCACGTGCATATATAGGTTGAAATATATTAAATTAAGATTTATAATCTGTTCATACTTCATAATTCCGAATTGCTTGAGTTATTCCGTTTAATATTTACATTTTTTTTAAAAACGATAATTTCCAAAAATAAAGAGGGCAATGTTGAACATAAGGTCAATTTCCATGAATGGTCACTAAATAATAAAATTTATTTAATGAATTTGTTGAGTGCTTATACAACCTTATAAATGCAATATTCCTCAATAAATACAGTATGTCCCAAAACAAACAGTTTTGAAAGTATATGTTTAAAGTATTTTATTTTGTAACAAAGATGCATCAGTGAAAGTTAACAAAGACTTTAAGTGTTATACAATCATTTATTTTATAACTACTTGAATAAATGTTTGTCAACATTCGTAGCGTTCTTGGAAATAATTTTAAAACGTATTGATGAAAAGAGATAGCTACATTCTTCTAACACATATAGAAGTTCTAACACCTTTAGAAGTTCGGCGATGGTAGTTATGGAAAATGATTTTCTTTATCATTCCCCGAACGTAGGCCTCAGGTATTGAGAAATAGGGGAAATGATTTGGGTGGTGAAAATCTTTTCTTCAGAAAAAGAGGATCGTCAAACTTTTGTGAAGCAAACCCATAGTGTCTAATGTTGCGTGAGTGGTGACGCCATTTTTTTTTGCAATCACTGGGAATCAAAATAAAGGTTTCTACTACGATAGAACCGTGACAAATCTTACAAAATATTGAATGATTCTCTCTCTGTAATGTACCTAGTTTAAAAAACAGCATGTCTTTATCAACTTCAACAAAATAAAGATCCAGTATGCTTCTTTCTGATATGGCACACTATAGTTAGACACTCACTATGTTGTGTCTTCTATACGTACATATAAGGTAATAGAAATCCAAGAAAATATGCTGTATGTGTGTTCATAAAACTGCTTAAATGAACAAAATTTCCATCTAAAAGTTATACATGGGTTTTAAAATCATGGTTTTAGTATTCCATTGCTATCATTGGAGATGCAATAAACCACTCTGGTTTGTTTTAAACTACCATTTTAAAGTTCGAATTTTATAAGTAAATCCAAGACGAAACATTCTTCTCAAAAACGTACCACCGATATCCATTTTCAAAACATTTCTGGTGGAAGTTTCTTTTCGGAGACTTTAAAACTTGCTGAAAAGTAATCTGTAGTTTTCATTATTAGTCACAGTGGTTGGACAACCAGTACACAATTTCCACTGTCAGAACACTACCAGTACGAACACAATTTTTCAACAACACATAACATTACAGCATTAGTTGGTTGCTTGTGAAATTGTTCAAGAAAATCAATAGCAGTTGTCCTGAACTTGGACCACCCGAATGACTTTTTTCGTATGAAATAATGCTATACAATAAAACATTTTCGTAGGTTGTAAGAACCGCTATACCGTACACTAACCTCTCAAAGTAGGCCTATAATATTAATAATATCCCGTTTAACGTAATTACAAGAAGCAAAGGAATCAGCTGATCAAATAATTCCCCACAGCTGCTAAAATTTCAATACTGATTGTTTTGGCGCATATCGTATAAGAAAATGTTTTATATTGTTTAAAAATTAACAAAATTATATTATTCAAAAATTGTAATATTATTTTTAACTGTAGAATATAAACATTTTAAAGTTTTATTGTTTAGAAAACATCAGTATACAACATTTTTTTTTTAAATATAAAAATCTCAGACTGGAAATAAGTGATACCCTAAATTTTACTTTCTTCGAGCAGATGATAAACTAAAAACTCTACATCTCCATTCCATTTTACTTTCTCAAGTAGAAGTTGTTATGTAACAGATGGATCGAAAAATAGATGTCGGATGTTTTATCCGTTTTGAAAACCCTGAATTATAAAGAAAGTTTTTTGAAATGATGTCTGTCTGCGCATCGTATGCGCAGTGGTATAAAGCCAAAATGTGTATACCTATATGATCAAATTTGGAATATATCGCGTAGTTTTTAGTATTATTGTTAATTTTATTTTAAAAATTCATATAGTTGCAATTAAAAAACAATACAAAATTGAGTTTTTCAAAATCGGTTCTATCTACTCTTATCAAATGATAATCGAAGCGTGACTACTAAGGACCCGAACCAAAAATTTATAAATTAAATAATTTCTCCAAATCCACTCTACCTAGTTAGAAATAAAGATTATGTTTATGGCAAGAGCGAAGTAACTTTAGGGCCTTATAATATATATATATATATATATATATATATATATATATATATATATATATATATATATATATATATTCAAAATCGGCGTCTATGATTCGTTCTTTTAACAAGTACAGAACTGGCATTTTTGGTGATGATGGATTTTAGTTTCTTTTTATTTAGTTTTATGAAAGATTGTGTAATTTTTTTGCACCATTTATCTACGTTTCATTTCGACTCCTATTTTATATTTATTTTTGAAGATGATGCAAAAAGTCTAAAAACCCCAACTAACTTGTCACGTCCGATAAATATTCTATAGGTGACCTTCATCAGACATCTCATGAAACTGCTGCCATTTTATTAAATATACTTTAGGCAAATTTATTTAATTATAAAAATCAATTACTTTATCTTAGTAGTTGTACAACTAATAATTTACTTTACAAAACAAAATCCATCTGTACATCCAATTACACTAATATCAATTCTTTTTAAGGCTTCTCAGTATGTCTAAAGGGCTTACGACTCGTCATGCCAGAAGCGGTTATTAGTGGACATGCAGCTACATTAGCTTGTGATTATGACCTTGAAGACGCTGCTCTTTATTCTATAAAGTGGTACAGAGGGGATGAAGAGTTCTATCGTTACGTACCCAAAGAATCACCTCCCACCAGAGTGTTTGCTTTACCTGGAATTCATGTTGACGTAAGTGTTGAACTTGACTAATAAATATCAAAAAATAGAAATTTTAATAAAAATATTACACTTTTATTTTATAAGTAATTATTATAGTTACATAGTTTCATTTTTCTGATGAATAATCTGTTCATGATCAATTTTTAACGAATTAGAATTCGTTAAAATTTGACTCTTGTAGATAAAAATAAATAAAAAGTATTTGCTATTGTGTTTTTGAGATTACCCACTATTTGTTCATAATAAATGCTTCCTCTACTGTTAAAAATGTGTATATTTGAGTTATAAAATACGTACAGGTTTGATATATCTCGAATATAGAGATGTGTTTCAGAAAAGGTTTGATAGTATAAGTCGATAAAATATGTTATTATAAACACATGTTGTATAAAGCAAAATCATCTAATTTTAGTACTTTATTTATCTATGTGGTAAAAGATACTTTCGGTTATTTATACAAATATATGTAGTTGTTACAAATTGTGGAAGGTGTAACAAAGAAGAGATTCATCAAGAAAAATTAGTCATGACATTATTATACTAAAGATCCATCAAAGAAATAAATAGAAAGCGTCATCGGAATTGCAGGACTTTTTTATAACCTTTGGACTATTTTCAATGATGAAAAGAAGCACAATTATCTTTTACGCCCCCATAGCAAATAAAAATATTCTGTGTTTTAAATTTGGCTGTAGAAATGTCATTTGGGCAAGATTTCCTTAATTTTTTATTACCGTCAGGATTAGCGTGGTACTATTAGTATTAAGAGAGTTTAATGGTTATTAAAATTGATGTCAAGTTATAAAGGAGATATCAGTTTTGATGAAGTTTTGTAGAAAAATGAGGCGTTTGGGATATTGTGGGTTATATGTCTGTCATCTGAGGGCGCTCAAACGATGAATTACTTAATATGTTTTTTTTATTTATTTTATTTTTTTATTTGCTTCTAATTTGTGAGTACATACAATTTGCTTCATGCTAAAATACAAAACTCAAATTTTCAATTTAAGAAAATACAAGTCAATGTTTAAACAGTTAAACTAAACAACACTAATACAATAATAAAATGGAGTCTAAATTTTGGGTCCACAATGTTTTTTTGTCTTGAAGATTAGGTCTTATATCATAATGAATAATTATTGAAAACCCTTCACCTATTAAATATTATTTCATTATCTTACTAGCAGAGTACCCGTCTTTCGTACGGGGTTGTCTTCTGATTAAGCCAAGTATATCATGGAGTATAGATAATTAAGTGTTAAGGCAGTTTTCAATGCCAGTGGCGCATTGCCCTGATGGAATTTCTAAATAAAAATAGGCCTATGTGTTAACCAGGGACCCTAAGAATGTACAATTTCAGCTCAATGGGACCACTAGTTTTTACGTGATTGAGTAAAACACACACACAGACAAACACCATTAGATTTTTATATAACAGTATATATATATATATATATATATATATATATATATATATATATATATATATATATATATATATATATATATACAACGGACACAACCCGTTGTAGGTCCTGGATTTTGAATTTGTAATTAATTTTATAAATTTGAATAGTCCGGACTTACCGCGGGCTAAAGCCGCATGTAGGTCACGAAAATCATGTTGACGCGGGAGTGTAGTTATCTGGCTAAGTTAAACTCTTGGACCCTGCCTGTTCGAAAAGGAATAAGGACTTGTAAAAAATACTTAAAAATTAATACGGGAAGCCAAAATCCAGAAATTAAATAAAAACAAATATCTTCAGGAAATGCATTACGCTAACCGCGGGTGTATTTACTGCAAGATTAGATAATATAAAGTCACAAAGTTACGTAAAATACAGACTATTAAAGTATGAGGAGAAATTCAAAATTCCTCTAAATTGAAAAAGAAAAGGTTTTTCAGGCTTTTCATAAGAAGGCCTAAAATAAAGGTAAAATAAGTTTTTGCGAAATTTCGTTAAATAAAAAAGTTAATGTTAATTCACTAAGTTCAAATGATAAAAAAGTATATAAAAAAGAAAGTTTTTTAAATTCTAACCAAAACAAATTTTAGTAATGATAAACAAAATGTATAATTAAAAAGAAAAACTTGAAATTTTATTAAAGGAAAAAGGTGACAGAATTCGCACCTTTACAGCAAGATAAAAAGTTAAACTTAAACTTTTATTAACTCAAAACGCTAAATAGTATGCTGATAACGTAGTTATGTAAAAAGAATCCAGTATTTAAAATATGTTTCGGGAGTAAAGGAAAGCCCAAGTTTGTAGAAAATCGTTTAACTCCCTAACCCTACAGCAAGACAACCAGAAGCAGAAAAAAAAAAGAAAATCCGGCTAGTTAACACAAACCAAAAGGACATAAAGAAGTGAAAACAAAAAACCGGGAAAAACAAAAAACAAAGACTTTTCCGGGAGAAATGGCCGCGGAAAAACGTGCGCGGGTCGTGTACGCGAACCAAGAATCGTACGAACATCACTCGAGTTCGTGTGTAAAGAAGACAACGAGCTGAATTCAAAAATGTCACTCTCAATAAAATAGGGAAAACCCTGGAGGAGTTACAAAGGAAAAGGATTTTCAATGGCCAAAACTGCACGGAGAGAGATAAGAGTGGAACAGTAGAAGGGGCTGGCTGAAGATGAGTCTATATAAACGATTGCTCGGGGAAACTCGAGAGCCTTGATATTTCTGCGATGTAAGTGAACACATCGAGCCTTTTTTATAAAAGACCATAGTATGCAAAAAGCTAAGTATTTTCTTAGTTAACCTAATAATTTGTATAACAAGTGTGAACAAACGTCATTGCGATATTAATTTGGAATGCAGCAATAGACACAACTATAATCTACAAGAACGTCAGTGGCAACTTATTCATTACAAAGTTGGCCTAACTTGGATTATTCTGGAGAAGTAACATAACCTACATAGCAGCTGATACATGGAGTGATTCGTATAGCTTCCGGATAGGACTCCAGGACATCACCAGGCGACCACTTGGACATGCAACTTTAACGTCGAGAGAATAGCCGAACCGGGACTTCAGACACGACATCACCACAACCATCTTTAAAAATTCATCCAACATTCTTCCAGACAACCCTACAGGGATCAACCTTCATCAACGAGACAACTTAACCAACACGCAGAGCATCTGTAGCCTGCCATCGCTAAACAACGCTCGCGGACTTCATATCAAACGTCGCGACGCCTGGACAGTTGTGAAAAGGTCGGTAGAAACGTAAATACGTTAGTCCCTGATTAAATTTGCCTGAAATAAATTCAAATAAATTTATTTTAAAATACTGGGTTACTTAGGATGTTAGATAAGATAAAATATTTGTATTATTAATTAAAAATTAAATTCATTAAATCGTAAATTCGAATTAAATCTTTATTTAAAATATTAATTAAATCAAATTGGGTATAAAATATTAGAATAAATTATAGTTAGGTAAATAATTGGTTCTGCCTTGTAGTTTAAGAAATTATTATTAAATTGAAAGGAAAGTTATTATTTTGTATTTGTTGGAGAAAGTAAAATCCAAAAAGTTTTATTTTATGTTTGAAATAAAAAATAAATAAAAATTATTAAAATTTTATTTGCTTTATAAAAAAATTATTATTTACAAAAAACACCTAGTATTCAAATATCCCAATAGTTTATGAGTTATAGATTAAGAATTGATACAGTGAAATTTCATAAAATATTTGCAAGCACAAATAAACAATTTACAAGGTTAGTTTCAGTGTACTCACTACTCAGAGGTTTACAAAAAGTAAAATCTTTCACTTGTGTTCTAACTGAGCTAGAATCAAATATAAAGTACTGGAAGTATAACGTAGAAGTTTTTTTTTTTTTTAGTCAGGATATTCAGAAAACTGAATATTCGACACATAGTTATTTCACCTAGGCCAAACAAAACGAGATTGCCTATAAAACTTCCAGTAGGTGGAAATAACTTATTCTCAAACGAAAAACCGTTGAATAAATCGGCGTCCCAAAAAAAAGTGGGGTCCGAAAACATCATTCAACTTAACCAAGAAAAGGTTTACCGTTGGAGAATTGGCGCCCAACGTGGGGCCCGATTTCACTTGTGGTTAAAAAATTAACCAAAAGTAAAAATTCAGTCAAAAAACTAACGTAAATTTATTTGTGCTTGAAACTGTGTATGTTAGCTTTAGAATTGTGTTTAATATTAAGCCATACTACTGCTATTTTCCACGTATGAAGTATTTCCCGGGTTCGTGTCGTATTAAGGTTCAGAGGGGGAGAGAGGAAATTAAAACATTAAAATTAATTAACCAATAAATTACATTTGTCGTGGTAAAATCGGAAAATTGGGGGTGTAGGCCTAAAAAGATTGGAGTAAAAATAAATTTAAAATAATTGGGAGTTTTCCGACGCGACAGATCAAAACAAAATTAAATAAATAAAAACAATTAAATCAAATTAAAATAGTATAAAAAAGCAAAAGTTAAAATGGCGGATAAGGCAATGAAAGAGTTCTTCGAACAATATAAAAAAGATAAAGAAGAAAGGGCGAAGAAAGATCAGGAAGAACTGGAAAGAAAAGAGGAAAGAAGACGGCTCAAGGATGAAAAAATCCGGGAAGAAAAGGAGGCAGAAAGGTTACAGCGAGAGAAGGAACAAAAAGAATTATACCACTTAATCTCTGGAAAGCTGGGAGACCTGGAAAGAAGCCTGGAGGAAGAAAGCGTGAGGTGTAAGGAACAACATACCAAGGTGGAAGAGAAATTTGGGAAAATTGAAGGAAAGATCCATTTTCTGGAAGAAACGACGAGCACCATGAAGAACACAGTAGATGAGGGCTTCAGAACAATGGAAAGTCGGGTGCAACGCGTCGAAAAGAAAATAGGAGACGTGTTGAGTCAGAGAGGTGGTAGTAGGAGTGTAGGAATAATGATGCCGCGTTATGAGAGCGAAGCAACTAAAATTGAATTTTGGGGAAACAGTAAAGAAAGGCCTAAACAATTTTTAAGGGACATAGAAGGGTTAATGGACGAGTTGAATCCCTATTTAGAAGATATGGAGAAGATTTAATTCATTAGACGCCATCTTAAAGGTTATGCACTCGAATGGTTTAACATAACAAACCGCGAAGAGATGAAGTATGCCGAATTTAAGGAAGCATTTTTAAATAATTACTGGTCGCTACAAAAACAAAAAGCGATCAGAAATTATATCGAAAACAATAAGTATGTGGAGAAGGGGAATGCTAGTAGAACAGAATATTTCTGTATGGTAGTAAATAAAGCTCGAGATTTAGATCCCCCCTTATCTGAAGGTTTCCTAGTATTCACAGTAATGCAACACTTTAGCGAACAAATTAGGCTAGCAAGCATAGGTAAGCCTAGTGAAACGATTCAAGATGCGATAAACTTTTTAAACAATGTCGATATGATAGAGGAAAATCGGCGAGGCAGACCCCAAGACGCTCAAGACACGCAGAATAGGCAAAATTTCACACCTAGAAATAACCCCCCTATCCAAAGATCCTATGCTCAAAACCCAAATAACTCTAATCACACAAGTTCCAATAAACCACGTCCTTTCAACTCAAATCCTAACCAGCAGAAAAAAAACTAATAAGTGAGGTTCTGCCAAAGGATGGATGTTTTCGGAATGACAGGGCTGTAGAAAAAACAATAAAGCAAAAGATTAAAGTTAAAAAAGTTCAATTGCAGGTAAATACCAAAAAGTTAGGAAATAAAAAAGTTACTCCTTGTACTAGGATCGAACCTGAAGTAGGCGAAGTCGTCGAAAAGGAGCGCGAATATCAACCTAAACAATTAGGTAGTTTAAATGTCAATATTAGAGAAGACTTGCTAGATAATAAGGACGAGCCAATTATAACTGAAAACCCCATAGAAGAAATACCCGCTATTTCAGTCGAACTTGGAACAAGTACCGGTTACCTTGAGATTGACACAGGAGCTGAAGTAAGCGTTACCAAACAGGATTACCTCGATCAATTAAAATCGGAAGATGTCAAAATCTTAGAATTACCGGTAGCGTGCCTAGAAATAATTGGGGAATTAAAAGGGAAGGTGCAAAAAATTAACAAGCAAGTCCTAATTGAAATTAAACTGTTAGATAAATGCGTAGATCTACAATTTTTGGTAGTAAAAGGTCTAAAATCTAGGATAATTATGGGATGTGACCTTTTATATAATTTACAAGCCAAAATAAACATGCAAGAAAAATTTGCAATGTTTAAAATAGGTCAGGATAATATTAAAATCCCGTTTATTGACAAAAAAGTTGCAATAACACGTTTAAAGGGGAAATGTTTTAATATTAATTCCCGATACTATAAAAACAATAAATCAATAAATTTAATTAAATCGGAGGAAATTAAATCCGACAAAATCGAGGCGATAAATACTAAACTCCAAACCAATAAGTTAAATGAAAATGAAATTAGCATAAATGAGTTAGTAAACAAAGCTGAAATCGTTAATGTACCGGAAATAGAAAAAACAGGCATCAACGATGTAATGGAAGGGAATTGTAGCATGAGTCAAGACAGGAAGCCGGACACAACAGCTAGGAATATTGATAAGGTTAGGATACGAAACGAAGAAGGGTTGGATCAAATGATACCGAAGGGGTTATCTGTTCAACGAAGGAAGGGGCAAAAATCCAAAAATTTAATCGTACCTAAGATGCTATCTAAAGAAGCCAAGGACGAAATTTCGCGTAATAGGGCATTAAAAAAGAATAATGTACCAATTAAAGTTAGGTATAGTGGTGAAAAATATCCAGTTACCAACTACGCGTCGCGACGCAGCCAAAGTAGCCGAAACTGTAAATATCCAAATAAGCGTTGTAATCCAAATCAGGCGAAGTCAAGCACTGCACTACACGGTAAATATTCCGACCACTCGATTAACAATAAAAAGTATAATAATAAACAATCACAAGAAGAATTAATATCTGTAGGAGGAACAGACACGCGTGACTACAATCAATTGTCAAAAGTGCGTGGAAAAATGTCTAAAGTCAGATTTAAAAACACTGATATTTCTGTTGTAAATAAAACTAAATTAAGTAGGAAACATGTACGGTACAAAGAGAAAGTAGGCCAAATTGGAAGTCAGCTGTGTGGACTTAGACAAGGAGTGAAGATAGCGACTCTAGCAAAAGGGCAAAGGGCCGTTCCAACTAAACGCTGTAATCAAATAACTTTAACAAAGGAGTATAGTCACAGTACTATACTAACGGAACAACAAGAAGGCCTACTACAGGAATTAATTAATAAATATATATCAATTTTTTCTGAATTGCCGGGACTTTGTAAAAATTATGTTCATGAATTAAAGGTTCCTACAACGGACACATTTGTGAATCGTAACTATCCAATCCCGATGAATCATCGAAAGCTTGTGAGGCAGGAAATACAGCAGATGTTAGAAAATAACATAATAGAAAGATCGCGGACACCTTACATTAATCCAATGGTTACAGTTGTAAAGCCGGATGGATCCATTAGGTTGTGCATGGATGCTAGAAAGTTAAATAAAATTATAACCCCGGATTATGAGAGTGCGCCACCTATAGAAGACATTTTGAGGAAGGGGAGACGCACTAAGTATATTTCCAAAATAGATTTAACATCGAGTTTCTGGCAGGTCCCGTTGACCCAGGAATCCAGGAAGTACACTGGTTTTCTATTTGACAACAAGGTGTACAACTTTAAAGTAGTTCCCTTCGGCTTGCAGAATTCCTTAGCCGCACTAGTGAGGGCGGTGGACTTGACATTAGGAGGTGAGGTAGAAGGATTTACTTTGAATTATGTAGACGATTTGCTTTGTCTCTCCGAGACTTTTGAAGACCACCTGCAGCATTTGGAAATGATATTCCAGAAGTTTCAAGATGGCGGACTAACTATAAACCCTAAAAAAACGATATTTTGTCAAGAGGAGGTGAAGTTTTTGGGGTTTATATTTGCACCATTGGGAATCCGCACAGATCCGGAAAAGCTTTCTACGATACAAGAGTTTCCAGAACCGCGTAGTGTAAAACAACTACAATCATTTCTGGGGTTTGTGAATTACTACTCAAGGTTTACAGCAAAGTATGCGGCAGCAACCAAACCATTGTACCAACTGTTGCAAAAGGACAAGAAGTGGGAGTGGTCACCTGACCTGCAACAGGCGTTCCAGGAAGTTAAGAAGCTGTTCAGGGATTCCGTGGTTATAGCACATCCAGAGGAAGGGAAAGAAACATTTCTGCAAACGGATGCGAGTACAGGAGCAATAGCAAGTCAACTTTACCAGCTAGATGCAAACGGAAATATCCAAGTGATAGGTTTTGTAAGCAGAACACTCAAGGCATATGAAAAACACTATACCATATGTGAGCTGGAACTATTAGCGATTGTGCACGGGCTGAAAAAGTTTAGACCACTAATTGTAGGAGCACCCTTAACTATAATCACGGATAACATGGCGCTGAAGTTTTTGACGTCTTGCAAGTTTGGCAACAGTAGGATGACAAGATGGATATTAGGAATTCAAGAGTACAACCCCAGAGTAGTGCACTGCGCGGGAAAAGAAAACATCCCTTGTGACATAGCAAGTAGAATGTATGAAAACAGCCGAGGACAGGAAGACCAAAGGAGAGTGCGGATTCAAGAAATCCGAATAGATCCAGGTTTCACACAATTGTTGCAGGATTGGAGAAACAGACAGATGGCAAGCCCTGAATGCTTGGACATTATAAATAATATTGTAAATAAAGTAGATTATAGAATAGAAAATAATGTGTTATGCAAATTTATAAATGGAATGTCGAAAATTGTGGTACCAGAGAGTACAGTAAAGGAATTCATAAAACATGTACATGAAGCTTATGGTCACGCAGGAAGAAATAAAATATATAACATGATTAGAAATAGGTGGCATTTCAAATACATGAATCATCAAATAATGGAAGAAATAAGAAAGTGCGATATTTGTCAAAGAGCAAAATACCCGAACCAGTATTCAATAGGTCAAAGTAGGCCAATGATAACAGATAACATAGGCCGAATGGTGGCGATTGATTTCTTAGGGCCATTACCAAAAGGTTTAGGAAATGTACAATATATCCTAGTGGTAGTGGATATTTTCTCTAAATATGTTAAACTGTACACGGTAAGAAATCCAACGACAGAAAATAGTATAGATAAAATGAGGCAGTACTTTGCAGAGGTTGGAAAACCAGAAAGCATTCTTACAGATTATGGCAAGGCATTTACTTCAGGAAATTGGAAGGAGTGGATCCAAGAAGAAAGAGTCCGACACGTACTCATCCCTATAAGACATCCTCAAGTAAATCTGGCGGAGAGGGTGAACCGAGAAATCGTGCGCATGCTTAGAACGTATTGCTACGACCGACAGGCAAATTGGAAACAATATCTGGGATATATACAAGACATTCTAAACACAACACCACACGACACCATAGGATACACCCCTCAGGAAATACAATTTGGCCAGGAGGCTAGGTACGTGTGGGATGAGGTCTTCCCTAGGGAACAGCCGAACCCAAGAGAAGAAACGGTGCGAGAGAAACATCAGAAATGCCAGGCCAGGATCATAAGGGCCGGAAACCAACGAGCTGCTAAACAGAACTATGGTCGCAGTTTTACAAACTTCGATGTTGGGGATTTAGTGTTAGTAACACAAAACACTCACATTATGGCGAGTAAATTTAAAGGCGAAACAAAGAAACTATTTTTACTATACGCAGGACCTTTCCGCATAAAAGAAAAAGTAGGAAATAAAACCTATATCGTGGAAGACCGAGTTACAGGAAGAACAAAGGGTAAATATGATGTAAGAGATCTGAAGCCATATGTACAATAAATTAAGTTACAATCCAATAGCAAAATAAACCATATAAAGATTATTATTATTGAAGGAAGGGTAGGCCTAATACATAAACTGATTAGCCATACCGGGGAATACCAAATGTAAATATTGTTATGTGAAGACAGATATCAAATGTAAATATTATGAATTAGTAAACACGCAATGAATGAAGATAGAAAAGGACAGGAACTAAAGTAGGCTAGGATGGGACGGTTTGCAACACAGCTGAACTAAAGTCAAGGGAAGTTCAAGGTCGACGGAAGTGCAGAGAGGGAACACGGCAGACTGAGAAGACTAAAATGAAGGAAGTAGGCCTAAATAAACAACTCAACGCATCTCAATTGATTGAAAGGCCTAAGTATTTCTATCTTACGTGCTAATGTGTTTGTTAGTTTTAAATTAAATAGTAATACAGATCCAGGAAGAAAACGTTCGAATATAACCTACGAACAAATCAGGTGCCTGGAATGGCCTAATACACGAGTCAGGGGTGTATAGGGGTTGCATATTAATTACAAGAAAATTAATTATGCGTAAAAGTTGTTGGGAGAATCGGAGTAGTTAGGATTCTGGAAGAAAGAAGTTTAACTAATAAACTAGGAAAAACTTAGAAAAAAAAAAAACTTAAACAAATAAACAATTAATTAATTAAAAAACTCTCAATTATTGTAATTGAAGCCACAAAGGCAAATAAAAATAAAAAAAAGGGTAATGTAAAATAAAACGTACAAAAAACTCGGATTGTAAAAATTCGGGAAATATGAATGCAAGGAACATAACAGTAGTATGAAAATGTAATCCAGTAAAGTATTGTTAGTTGGTTATCAGGCAAATTAAAATGTGTCCCTGTATTTATATAAGTAGTGTACAGTATAAACATGTGTTTTCAGTGGAAGTGAACTCACCCAGTGAACATTTCAAAAGGAAATGTATACCATGTCATGTTGTATAAATGTAATTTCAGATTATGCAGAATAAGAAGAACAATGAAATGTATAGTATGAATTGTATATATAAAAATTATGAATATGTAATCTGTAAATTGTTAGGATAGGAAGGCAGAACTAGATATAAGAATGTAATAAGATAGGAGGAAATTTGAAAGGGAAGTATTATTATATTTAGTGGTTTTCAATATCTTGGTTTTATGGCGGAGCCGATCAAACCAGATATCTTAAGAGGGGTAGCTTACAACGGACACAACCCGTTGTAGGTCCTGGATTTTGAATTTGTAATTAATTTTATAAATTTGAATAGTCCGGACTTACCGCGGGCTAAAGCCGCATGTAGGTCACGAAAATCATGTTGACGCGGGAGTGTAGTTATCTGGCTAAGTTAAACTCTTGGACCCTGCCTGTTCGAAAAGGAATAAGGACTTGTAAAAAATACTTAAAAATTAATACGGGAAGCCAAAATCCAGAAATTAAATAAAAACAAATATCTTCAGGAAATGCATTACGCTAACCGCGGGTGTATTTACTGCAAGATTAGATAATATAAAGTCACAAAGTTACGTAAAATACAGACTATTAAAGTATGAGGAGAAATTCAAAATTCCTCTAAATTGAAAAAGAAAAGGTTTTTCAGGCTTTTCATAAGAAGGCCTAAAATAAAGGTAAAATAAGTTTTTGCGAAATTTCGTTAAATAAAAAAGTTAATGTTAATTCACTAAGTTCAAATGATAAAAAAGTATATAAAAAAGAAAGTTTTTTAAATTCTAACCAAAACAAATTTTAGTAATGATAAACAAAATGTATAATTAAAAAGAAAAACTTGAAATTTTATTAAAGGAAAAAGGTGACAGAATTCGCACCTTTACAGCAAGATAAAAAGTTAAACTTAAACTTTTATTAACTCAAAACGCTAAATAGTATGCTGATAACGTAGTTATGTAAAAAGAATCCAGTATTTAAAATATGTTTCGGGAGTAAAGGAAAGCCCAAGTTTGTAGAAAATCGTTTAACTCCCTAACCCTACAGCAAGACAACCAGAAGCAGAAAAAAAAAGAAAATCCGGCTAGTTAACACAAACCAAAAGGACATAAAGAAGTGAAAACAAAAAACCGGGAAAAACAAAAAACAAAGACTTTTCCGGGAGAAATGGCCGCGGAAAAACGTGCGCGGGTCGTGTACGCGAACCAAGAATCGTACGAACATCACTCGAGTTCGTGTGTAAAGAAGACAACGAGCTGAATTCAAAAATGTCACTCTCAATAAAATAGGGAAAACCCTGGAGGAGTTACAAAGGAAAAGGATTTTCAATGGCCAAAACTGCACGGAGAGAGATAAGAGTGGAACAGTAGAAGGGGCTGGCTGAAGATGAGTCTATATAAACGATTGCTCGGGGAAACTCGAGAGCCTTGATATTTCTGCGATGTAAGTGAACACATCGAGCCTTTTTTATAAAAGACCATAGTATGCAAAAAGCTAAGTATTTTCTTAGTTAACCTAATAATTTGTATAACAAGTGTGAACAAACGTCATTGCGATATTAATTTGGAATGCAGCAATAGACACAACTATAATCTACAAGAACGTCAGTGGCAACTTATTCATTACAAAGTTGGCCTAACTTGGATTATTCTGGAGAAGTAACATAACCTACATAGCAGCTGATACATGGAGTGATTCGTATAGCTTCCGGATAGGACTCCAGGACATCACCAGGCGACCACTTGGACATGCAACTTTAACGTCGAGAGAATAGCCGAACCGGGACTTCAGACACGACATCACCACAACCATCTTTAAAAATTCATCCAACATTCTTCCAGACAACCCTACAGGGATCAACCTTCATCAACGAGACAACTTAACCAACACGCAGAGCATCTGTAGCCTGCCATCGCTAAACAACGCTCGCGGACTTCATATCAAACGTCGCGACGCCTGGACAGTTGTGAAAAGGTCGGTAGAAACGTAAATACGTTAGTCCCTGATTAAATTTGCCTGAAATAAATTCAAATAAATTTATTTTAAAATACTGGGTTACTTAGGATGTTAGATAAGATAAAATATTTGTATTATTAATTAAAAATTAAATTCATTAAATCGTAAATTCGAATTAAATCTTTATTTAAAATATTAATTAAATCAAATTGGGTATAAAATATTAGAATAAATTATAGTTAGGTAAATAATTGGTTCTGCTTTGTAGTTTAAGAAATTATTATTAAATTGAAAGGAAAGTTATTATTTTGTATTTGTTGGAGAAAGTAAAATCCAAAAAGTTTTATTTTATGTTTGAAATAAAAAAAAAATAAAAATTATTAAAATTTTATTTGCTTTATAAAAAAATTATTATTTACAAAAAACACCTAGTATTCAAATATCCCAATAGTTTATGAGTTATAGATTAAGAATTGATACAGTGAAATTTCATAAAATATTTGCAAGCACAAATAAACAATTTACAAGGTTAGTTTCAGTGTACTCACTACTCAGAGGTTTACAAAAAGTAAAATCTTTCACTTGTGTTCTAACTGAGCTAGAATCAAATATAAAGTACTGGAAGTATAACGTAGAAGTTTTTTTTTTTTTTAGTCAGGATATTCAGAAAACTGAATATTCGACACATAGTTATTTCACCTAGGCCAAACAAAACGAGATTGCCTATAAAACTTCCAGTAGGTGGAAATAACTTATTCTCAAACGAAAAACCGTTGAATAAATCGGCGTCCCAAAAAAAAGTGGGGTCCGAAAACATCATTCAACTTAACCAAGAAAAGGTTTACCGTTGGAATATATATGAATCAGAACTATGGTAAATTTGTTATAACCTATAATTCAGACATTATATTTGCATATACATTTTTTTTAAATAACAAGGTCTGGGTGAAAAATTACAAAAAATAAATTTAAATATGTAAACGAATAATTTGTCAGAATTAACGATACCGAAATTTTTAAACTGTCTAATGATTAACATAGCTATCAATTATATACAATATATCCCACGAAGAGTTACATGCTTTTGATTTTTATTAATTGCTTATTTCTGAACCGATACTTTTCTAATTTACTATAAATACTTTCACGACATTTTCAAAAATATTTTGTAAAAATTTCATAGTACTTAAGTTTATAGAAAAAAAATTGTGCCTACATAAATTACCGCTTATTAGTTTGGAGGAAAAAATATAGCTACCAACGTAATTTACAAACAAAATTTAATTTTATATCAAATTAAAAGTTAATTATTTGTTTTAAAATCAAATAAAATAAGATTAAAAATTTATTTATTTATTAACACTGAAACCCATTCAAAGCGACCTACTGATTTTGACGCCCAACAAATAATTAAAGTATTAGTTCTGTTGTAATGTAATTGTAATTAATTTAGTTTAAATAGAACAGGTTTTCAACAATTAATTAATCCTGAAAGAGTAAAAGATATGAAAGTATAGATGGACAGAAGTTTTTTTTTGTGTGTTGCCGCAATTTTCTTCTATAAACACCAGAGTGTTAAAATACCAAATGTAAAAAGATAATTTTGTAGCAAAGACTGAATATAAGCGTTTGGTTTGATTAGAGAATATATTGTTTATTTAATAATTCATATCAGATATTTTATTTTGTTGTAGGTTTTCTTTCAAAAACAATCTGCAATCTGATTATTCATATGAGGCATTGAAAATATTTTCATTTTCAAAAAAAAGTCATATATTCATTTTATATTATAATTTATTTTATTAAAAATAAATGTTTACTTTTTACTCATTTCAAAACTATATAATAAATATAATAATTTCAAATAAAATATAAATTTATAACTCCTTTGTTGGTGTTCGACCATGAGAATTGTTGAAATTATGAGATTTTTTTATAAAAATATGTAAATATATATATAAAAAAAAGATTTATTATTACTACTCATAAATTATTTATAAAGCTCGTTTATTTATTCGACACTAACTTTAATATTGCATTGTTAATACCACATTCAATGTTATCTCTTCTACAACATTTCTTAAACCATTTTAACTTAATCTTTCTATTGTAACAGTTGATTGCATTAACATATTCATTTCTAGGTGTCGCAGTCAGACGCCCGAGTAGTTACACTACTGAACGTCGAAAGGCGTCTAACAGGATTATACAAATGTGAAGTTTCAGCAGACGCTCCATTGTTTCATACGGACATAAAAGCTGCCATCTTGAAAGTAGTAGGTAAGGAAATCCTCACATTTGATTCTAATATGTAGGGTCATAACTTCTACGTTCTAACCGTTCCGTAGAATTTATGGTAAGGGAAGTCAGGATATTTGGAAAGGAAAGGAGACTAAGAGTCAAATTTGTTATCCGATTCTATTCATGTGATTTCTAGTTTAGTTGTATATTACACTTACTTATGTTATAGAAAACGTATATTATTAATAACCAGATATTTGTAATTTATTATCCTTTAAACAAATTAAGTAAATAAACAGTGGGAAAAACATCGCACAATCTTTTTCACTTACTCAAAACCATTTATTATTTAAAAGTAAAAATATACGACGGTCTTTGAAAAAATGTTTTTATTTTTAACAATTTGCTCTTCTTGCTCTTCAAACATCTTCTCATTTATAAACAAATAGCATTTATTATATTGTTATTGTTCTTTTAAAGTGGAAAAAATACCCAAGTGATAATCGCCTTAAATAAAAAGGTAGTACGGTAATTATTTAACATAAAATAAAGGACCAATTGCCTTCTAATATTTTAATAGTTTCAAGGTCAAAAAAAAAATCTGGTCAAATGAGACTGAATATGAAAGAGATCTGAAAAATTGGAGATTGAGCTAGGTGTCTTCGGGATTGCCAACCCCGTACTCACTAATGTGAGCACTGAGTGTATCGAGCATTTTATGGCACAGTGAACACTCAAATTTTTTTTTGGATCATTCCTGAATGGTAAATAATTTTTTACTTGCACATGTGAACACATATTTTTGGGTTAATAACTTTCATATTTTACTAAAATATGAACAAAATCGTTAGACCTGCTTTTGATCAATTTATTTTATAACAACCACATCCTGTCCAATTTTATTGTTATTACTGACAACTGAGAAACCGGCTTTTTTGGAGAGATGGCGACCTATATGTTTTGTTTAGGCTTCCAGAAGATATATTTTCAGCAATTTTTATCACAATTGATAAAGGCTACTCCAAATTTTGGTTATCAAGAAAACGTTCTAATATATGGCCAAAATATATTAACATACCAATTTTGATTAAAATCCGTCCTATCGTTTGGATTGTAGGTCATGACATCTATGATAGAAAGAGAAAAATTTGGTAAAAAACCAATTTTGGGATTTAATGAACCTGAAAACTGCTATATGCTCCAAAACTCCATATCGGTTAAAAAAAAATTGAGTTGAAAAATTCCAAACTGATAATATAAAAACATGCGTTTGATTCAAATGTACACATAAATATTTATTTGTGGAACGTTCTGAATTTTAATACTTTGTTATAAAAATCCAAAATATGCGGAAAATTTAAATAAACAGTAAGAACGACAATAAATTATATTTTTACTCGTACATTGTAGCAAATTACACAATATTTCAGCCGCTTAAGCTTTAGAAATTCAAGTATTAATGCCTCAATATTTAATTTTTAGCGCTAATAACTCCCCCTCGCCAGTTTTTATCTCCACTTTTAAAATATTTGTTAAAAAAAATAGTAATCACGTATCAAACATTATATTTTATTCATTGAAATAAGGTAATTGTTTCCCACTGTCCCTCTATTTTCCATTTTTACAACCCACCTCAATTGGAAATGGTGTTAATGTCACTATATGTGAACTAAATTCAGGAAATTAGAAACCTCTAGTTAGGAAACTTTGTAAAGTATTACGCTTTTTGTAACTTTCGAAACTTCACCGTGGATACTAGAATCACGCAACACGCATTTAATTGTAGTAGGTTTTAGAGGATTTATCAGAACATGACAAAAACCTATTTATATCTAAATAGGTTGTATCAAAACTTTTGTTTTGTATAGTTTATATACTCTGAATTTATAAAAATGAGATTGTGTTTGGTTATAACGAATAGCTTTTATAGTATGGTTTTAACTTTGCTTTCATAAAGACCAATAGTTAACACTCACAATTGATGGGAAGTAGAACAATCAATACACGGAATGAAGATGAACATCAAAAGGTCAATTTTATCAATTTCGATAGTTTATTTATTTTTTATATCTGTTCTAGTATAATTGTCATTCCACAAAAAAAATTATCAAAATAAATGCAAGATTTTCAGATTTATGAATAATAGTGAAAACTAATTAACACCAAATAATCACAGTTAAAATAATTATTAACTATCAATTGCAAAAGAACTGGAAACTATAACAGAAAAGAACATGCATCAGTCTGTGTAAAAATAAGTAAAAACACTATCATGGTTTCAACTGGATCATTGTAACCTCAGGAAATAACTTAGAAGTTGCGATGGAACTGCTTAGACGGGGAGAAGATGCTACTATATAATTATGTGATGCAGTGATAAAGCTTCTGTAGACGGGAATCTTGAATTTAATTAGTGAGAGGTGCATGGAATCCCTTGAGGTGGCAGTGCATTCATCCTCCATTTAATAACAATTGAAAATTATCAATTAACAATACAAGTTGAATTTAATTTCAAGAATAAATTTTAACATATTTGAACTTGAACTAAGAATGTTTTAGTTTATTAGGGCTTTAGACTTCAATTTGTACGAATTTAGGCCAAATATATTAAATATTTCTTTTTGAAATAAATTATAATATTGATGTGAAGAGAAACTAATATTTATTTTTCTTAATCCATTTTTCCCCATTGATTAAGATAAGATAAAAAAAAACCCTGATGATAAGAAATACATTTATTTGAGATGAGTTTTACTTCAAGAACACCAAAAAAAGTAAAATATTTCCCCCAAATGAAATTAACTCAAAACAAAGACACTTTTGCATTAATTTAACTATGTTTTTTGCATATATAAACATGGGACTATACTGTTTTTATTGAAGTAGAATGTAACAATAAATCTTTATTAGTTACTGGATTTTATAGCTTTTACAGAAACATACACGGTATATTAAACCAAATATATCTTTAAGTGCTGAACGCATGCAAGTCATCTATTTTCCAGTAATAACTTGTGCTTCCACCAATCCTCATAGTTATTCAGTTCACGTTACAGTTTTATGATCTTTTTAGATAATAAATTTATTACGAGCTACTAAACAAAAGTTCGAAACAAGTTTTATAACTGATGCTTATTAGTGCAAGCATCCATAACTGAGCAAAGGTTATTAATTTTTATCAACTTATAATTATTTGTTATTGGGAAAATCTAAACGATAAAATAACGTTATCAATGTTCAGTTTAGTCTCATGTTTATAATTATATACCCATAGGACACAGTTTTGACGTTTAAACGAAAAAGCCTTAAATATGAATAAATTAAAGTTTTGTTAGTTTTATATCAATCGTATCTCTAACAAAGATAGAAAATACAAGTGCTGTTTATTTGTTTATTTACAAAAATAATATATTCACGAACCTATTAGGCCGCTTTTCAGTTTGGACATTATTTTGTATATTTATCCTATCTTAAATCATGATCAAAATTTAATGCTTCTGAATATTGTTCGTGTGTGTGTGTGTGTGTGTGTGTGTGTGTGTGTGTGTGTGTGTGTGTGTGTGTGTGTGTGTGTGTGAGTTTGTAAATTGGTAGAACTGAGGTCCTGGCATAAACCATTAACGACAGAAGCGAGGACTTGTGGAAAACCGAGGTCCTGAACCCAAGACCTCGGTTTTAGATAAGTGCAGTTTTGCATTGTAAAGGACTTAAATAGCATTTTCTGTTAATATTTTCAAAATCTGAGCGAGACCTCGGTTTTCTTTACCATACGGGTAGAGTGTTTTGGAGTGTAAGTTAGTTCGTAGTGTGTTTGCGTAGAATGCTCTGCAGTCACCAAAGTTACACGGAGCTATAAACGGATGTAAGCTTACTACTACCGGATAAGTAATGTCCCTTTAAAAAACAAGTCCCACTCCCCTTCGCTGCCCTCGATTCATTTCCCGACGTGTCGTGAAGTCTCCATATGTATTCTAACTTTAGTGCTCGAAATGAAGAGGAATAAAACCAAACTAATTATTTTTCATTCATACCGCACCTCGTAATTAAATTATTTACGAGCACCTCAATTATTCACGAGTATAACGTGAATCAAATACAACTGTTTTAGTGCTATTTATTTCCAAAAATAATTTGGTTGTTCTTTTTAAACTTATATTAATTCATGTATTATTGGTTCATATGCAGCATATTATACAGCATTTTATACAAATATATACACTTTACAGTTCTGCTGCGTTCATGGGATTAGATTTTGGACGTATATAGACGCAGTATCGCAACTCCTTAGTAAATATTGAGCATTAATATTATTTTGGTTTTTGAAATGCTGGGATTAGAGTTCTGGGTCTGTGTTTCCTAAAAAATACATATTTCAATATAGTGTTTTACTTTCATACTCTGTGTAACATTTTTTAAAGTTTGAGTGGAGTTAGTATTAATGCCATATTAGTGAGCAATATACATTTTGTAGTACAAAGTTCGACCAATAGACAGGCCCGTGTATATAGTTTGGTGTATATCTTCAACATCTTTGAAGGGATAATGCGTCTGTAAGCTTGTCACGCTGTTTTTACAATGACTTATGTTACTTTAGAACCTTTAACGGGAAATAAGTGTTGACTTTTGATGGAAACTTCTGACTATGTCAAGTGAAACCAGAACCCCATAGTACGCAATAGTTGCATTATATATATAATTATGTGACATTTATTCCTATATGTAGGCCTATTCTTTAACATACTTTCAAACATTAATGTATGGAGCAAAACTTTACTAAACAATAAATACAATAGTGCGGTATTGTATTACTAAAATCAAAAGTAAATTAGTATTTTTTTATAGTATTAGCACATTTTGATATTTCCACGTTAGCTTAGCATTTAGTGATTACCATTTGAAGTTGTTTAAAATTTAAGTGATAATTAAGTATAATCGCAACAAGAATTAATTTAAGAACGCAAAATTACCAGAAAACCTTTGGTATATGCTGTACGTTACATAAATTTATTCATATTAATCGAAATTAATTTAAGAAAGTAATGTTTTACTTTATTTTTACTTGGAGCTAAATTTTTCCGTCTTCGCTAACTTGTTGGGTCCTAGAAATTTTAAATGGGGCCTCCCTTTTGACTCTTAAACCAATATTAATGCAAAAACGACCGTCATAAAATTTATTCGATGTTGATTATTTATATTCTTATATACTTTTAATATATTTCACTTATTTAACAACATAATCCTCATAGGGTCCGATTAAATCATTGGCAACAAGTAGGTCTGGATCTATATAAACAGGTATGGAACATTGAAGGAAAAATTAGTAAATTTTTTTAGTTCATTTTAAAAACGTGTTAAATTTTTATTTACTACTTTTCAGTCATGTACAATCTAGCTTAATACAAAGCAGAAATTTTGCAATATAAATTAACAACAACGGAGCAAGATAAACATATTTCACAATATGAACAGACTTTTCGTCTGTCTGTATTTATTACAAAATAAGTTTGACCAATTGAGTTAAAACATAATTTCTCTTAAACTAATTAACAAAATTTAATAATTATGACAACAAAATACCTATATATGTTGTGAAAATTTCATCAAGATACAAAAATATTATTAAATAATAAATTTTTATTAAAAATATATATTAAAAATAAAATTTAATTACTTTACAACGAAAAAACCAATTTCTTCAAAAGAACATTGAAATAAATTTTAAAAAGTAAGTAACCTAAACTTTTTGTGAACTTTATTGAAATGCGACGATACGCCTTTATTAAATCATTTGTATCTCGAAAACCATACTACGGATTTGAAATAACAAAACATTTTTGAATTCACAATTAAATTTTCTATAAACTATCAAAGCTAGACTTCTATAACTATCAGATCTAGACTAATAATAATTAAACAATTTACAACCATTTACCGCTAAGGGTCTGTTTGAAAATGGTGTCAAACTATAACTTGTATAGGCCTAGTCTATTTATTTATAGATTTTGTTACAATTTTCAGGAAAAGTTCCTGAAAAACCATACAATATAAAACAATATGGTACAATATAAAAACCACACAAAAATTTGAAAATGATATATAGATAATGTTTTGATTTATGAACGTTTATAGCAAAATTGTAAACGATTTTTAAATACTGCTATTTTTATTGGTTTATTACATACGTTTATTAATAGCTGTAGTTATATTCTGATATACCAATTTATAGAAAATGTAATTGTGAATTCAATTTTCTTTAAATGATTAACATCCGTTCAACGGTTCTCGAAATAAACACAATTTAGTAAACCAGCGTGCTCTGTTTTGATTTTCGTACGGAGAGTATAAAAATTGGGTACGCGATAGTACAAAAACGCTTATATATCGAAAACTAATTATCGGAAATTATTTTGTAAAATGGATTCGGATTCCTCATAAAATTTACTATATTTATGTTTTTATGTACGGACAATTATAGTTTAACTTTTGAATTAATTTACGCCAATGTATAGGCTTTTTAAAACGAATTATTTACAATTCATCATAGTTTTTACTACAAATTAACCTAACAACAAGTAGCCTACTCATAAAGATTTTATAGATAATTTTATTGTAAATTCAAATATTTTTTCAAAACAAAAATCCATCAAACTGTTAAAAATATATATCAATTTTTGTTGAGCACGTTACGGAATACCCGAACTTGAATTTAATTTCACGACTGATATGCCTACCATTGTTTCATTACGTAGCCTTTGTTCATAATATATATGTGTAAATAATGAAATTATTATTACCAGGTATGATCAGTGATTCTACATGTTTCTAGTAATAACTTTAAAAATTTTAAAAGAAAATATACCAAGAATTTAATTTCATTCTTAGAAAATGTGGACAAATATATTCAATAATTTACGATTTATTTTATTTGTTGGTCAAGAACATTTAGTGTGTTAAAGAATAGTTGCAAATCGACCAAATGTATATTTTTTTAATTCGGGAATATTTTTGTGGCTGATATTTGAGTGAATTGGCGCTTGCTTTGTCGTTGGCAAGCCGTGTACCGTGGGAATTGACATCAAACTTTTGTCGCACTTCACACACACACACACAATGTTTAATATTTAGATAATGAAACCACTGGTGAATTTGAAAGTTTAATTTAAAAAATAATATCGTCTCAAAACGTAGAATAGTAGTTCATGAGCATTCTTCACTTGTGTACCGAATTTCAAGTCAATATTATCAATATTTTTTAAAATAGATCTAATTACTGCTTGAATTGTTGCACTACCGACGGTACTATCTGAACGTGTTACAGTATCTATTTTAGAAAATATCCATGGTAACATCTGAAAAATAGGTATACACATTTATTGGTAAGTGTATTATTAGTGTACCGAGTTTTGACATAACATAGAGAAAATATTATACAATAAAGTCAGTAACGCGCGCTAAATATACTCCCGGTACTGAAAATATAAATGTTTCATCTGGTTCAATTAAAAACATATTTAAGATATGACTTTTAACTTTGGTACCCATGCAGAATGTAAAACATGCAGAGTAACTTGTATTCTAAGGTTGTAGTAAATATCTCAAAATTTTAGGTTAACTAGTATATGTTTTATTAGAAAACCAAAATTGAAGTCGATACCTTGTTGGAGGAAAATTGTTGAAATTGGAGCCTATAAATTCATGTAGTTTCGTAATACCCACCGCAAATGTAAAATTTTCTCGAAATCGGCTCAAATGATATTGACGAAATTTTTCTCAAGAGTCCAAAACAAAACCGGAGTCCATCTACAAAAATTCCGGTTCATGTGTTATCGGAAATCGTTAATCGGTATCGGTTATGGGAAATAACGAAAAACAATAGGTCTTGGGATTGATATAAAAGACGTAATTTATCAAACTCGGTTTAGTTCAAATTTTAAAGTTATGCTAAGATTAATGGCCCAATTTCGTATTCAAAATTGCGAGGAATAAGTATTACCGTTCAGGAATAGTTGACAAAAAGAAGAAATGAACCTTGACCACCGTCATTAAAGTGATTATGATTATATGAAAGAATTATATTCTATAGTATATTGTCTTGTATCTAATTACTCACCTCAAGACATAAAGGCTATCGCGGTGTCTAGATGCTTACGACATCGTAAATTAGATTTGATTTAAAGGATAGTTTGTCATTGAGGATATTAGATGGACCTATTTTTACACCTTTAAAGATCTCGAACTCTTCTACGGAATCCATGTACTTACTTTTTTTTTTGCAAAAGTGTAATACCTCCATGTTAGATTGGATATCTGTGTATTTATCGTTTTTGTTGATAAGATGTTCACCAAAAGTAGAGTTTGTATATGAAGTCCTCTTAGGGAAGTGTTCATTAAAACTTTTGTTGAAAGAGCGGGACGTCTGTCCCTATATAAAAATTGGGACATTCACTACTGTACAACAAATGATATTGTATATGGCAGTCTTATCGTGTTTGTCATTATGTATGTCTTTTTTTGGGTTATTTAAAAAATAGTATAGTTTGTTTGATGTATTGAAAGCAACGGTTACATTCTCTTTAGCCAGTCTATGTTTTGGAGTATGACTCGATGCTGATCCATATTCTGTGGAGACTTAAGTTTTCTTTTTCTTTTTAATATTGGGTTTATTATTTGTATGTTACCTGATGAGTTGGTCGATATTTGAGCTCTTGTACCAATTGTATGCTGAGATGGGTTTAATTATGTTTACTTCCTTTTCATACTTCTCCTTGTCTAGAGGTACTTACTGAGATTAGCCTGTTAACGAAACTATTGTAAGCTGCCATTTTTATATTACATGGATGATGGGAAGAAGCGTGTATAATCTGGTTTGTTGTGGTAGGTTTTCTATAGATTTTGAACTTAACACTATTGTTTATTTTTGAAATTGATAGGTCTAAAAAGTTTAAATTGTTATTTGTTTCCACTTCAATGGAATTTATTTGGAGTTTTGGATGCATTGTGTTTACGAAGTTAATCAGAGTTTTTAATTAACTTTTGTTGCCATCGAAAAGTACTACAGTATCGTCTACATAATATCTGAAGACTATTTTTGGCCTATTTTGATTCATTTCAGAACAGAGATATTTGTTTTAGATTTGTCCTTCGAGCAGAATTTTGTCCTTCCTTACTTCCATAGACAGACGAATCGCGCAACACTTAGTTACGTATTTGTGGAAACTATATTTTATGTTATAACTATAGTATAAAGTAGAACCTTGACCTTTTAAAAAATTTTTTTTTTAATTTTCAATAATATCCACGATTACTTTTATTTTTCAAATTTACCAGTCACTTACGCCCTTTGTATTAAAAGAGACGTTCACATAATTAATGTAATTACCATTTGTTAATATATGAACTGTATAAGACATAAACTTAGGGATATTTTGTTAAGATCTTGTAAGGTAAACACTTTTGTCATAAATGATAAAACATTATCAGGAGGTGAGTGACCTTCAAACCAGTTTATATCTTGACTAATAGCTCCTTATCTCTTGTTCAACCTTGAATGTTCGAGTTGTCCTTTGGGAATCAAATGCAATATTCGTATTTCACTTAAAATTAAAATTGTTTTTAAATAGACTCCACCTGTACAAATACCTATACAAACCATTAACGTTGACATTAAACTAAACTTCTTTCTGTCCGTCCGTCGACCTAATAAAACTCTAATCAACATATTAACTTAACTTAACTTTTCATCTGTCCATCGTCCTGAATATAAAAAAAAAAATTACAAGTTACTAAATCCTCTCTTCATAAACCATACTTACCCATCTAACCATCAATAAAGTATTACCCACCAATCGCGTAACAAGAATTACCTTTAAATTTATCATATTTACAACAAACTACAATATTTCTCCCTTTATTAAATTAAATATGTTATCAAGTTGCAAAGACACGTCCATAAGGAAGAACATATTTGGTGCAGTCAGCTGTTCAAGAGATAAGTCTACTGACTCACAACTATGTCAAGGATACGTCAGTCGTATCGTATCCCTGCTTTGATGTCTGTGTTAAGATGAAGAGCGCTGAAAAAACAGTTTTTTTAGCTGTATACGACACCGGTCTGCATTGCGGTCGGCGTTTTGTACATATCATAGGACCGCTACTTATTTTTTTTATCAAACTCTTAAGAAGTTTGATAACGAATAAGCTTACTTATATTTAGATATTTACATGATCATACCTTACTAATTTTACCGCCACTAAATGCGTGATACAATTATGATTATTTATTAAAAGTAATATTAGATCCAATACACATATTTTAGTCTATTATATACTAAAAACTGTATAATTATAAACAAACATTACTTTCCAACATATCAAAGTACATTATTTATGTGTAAACAACGATTTTTGACAATTTAACAAATCCGTTGCAGTTTTTATGGCTCTATAAAAATAATTTCAATATTTTAAAATAATTATTAGTTAAATTTTAAAATGTTTTATTAAACGTGCTATTTTTACTTCTTTGGACTGGAACCACTGGTTATTTTTGAGAGTTTAATTTAAAATATTGGACTTTTATATTTAAATAATAATTATATTTTGTTGTGTCTCTGAGGCAAACATTTTGTTGTGACACACGTAGACACATATTGTTGAGAATTGGGAATTACTGAACCAATTTTAATCAAACGTAGCCTAAAACCTACTCAAATGTCACACCTACATGTGGAATAAAACTACATGATAATCCAATCCGTGGTTCTCGAGTTATAAATGTATAGACAGAGAGAGGAGATATATATATATATATGTATTTTTGCATAGAGAGATTACATTGGTTTTATGGTTATTTAATTAATTGAAAAAATACAGCAGCCATATCATAAGTACCAAAAAGGTATAAAAAATATAGAGTGAGTATTCGATATTGAAAAAAATATTAATCCGAGTTTCAATACGTAGGCCTAGTTAAAGAAAAATAATATTACTAGTCCCACTTGAAAATTAATATCAACTACGGAAGTTCATTTAAAGGGTCACGGAAGTAAAAAACCTGACAGGCGGAAACACACACACACACACACACACTCTCTCTCTCTCTCTCTCTCTCTCTCTCTCTATCTCTCTCTCGCTCGCTCTTGTCTGGATGTAGACTGTAAACTGAAAGTTTATAGTTGCGTAATTCATCAACGACCAACAAAATAATTTAGCCCTGCTTCACGGTTAACGTATGGCCCCAGAGTTCACTATCTGCCAAACTCAACTATGAGGTCTTCATGTAAATTATGTCTGCTATTCATTTTATGATGTAATTTCTCCAGTTTTGCTATTTAGAACACAAAATTATAATGTAAATAAGCACACAAAAATACTTTATTTATGAGATTTGTGAGTTCTATCCACTTCTGATAAAATTCCATCTGCCAATTTGCAATTTCAAATCACGACTAAATATATGATAAATTGTGATTTATATATATTTTATTATATTTAAATAAAATGAAAGTAGTTATATCATGGAGAAATGTACACAGAATATTTATTTATGGATAAAATATATTTTGAGAAAATTTCATTAATAAATATTCGAATTATAAGCGAAAACCTACTCTGAAGAACAATTTACAATTACGCGTAAATGATTTATGACCAAAAAACATACTCAAAACAATTAGATGGCATGGACATAAGTGCTTGTACATATAATATCAGCTCGATCATGCGACTTATAAACATTTTCAACAAAGTACATTTCATGACGCAGGTTATTTTTAAACATAATGCAATTTTATGTTAGTGTTAATTTTTTTTTAAAACTGTAAAAATGTTTTATTCAGACGATTATATCAAATTAATTCGTACTTAAACATTACTGTAAATCCTTACCGTTAGTAAATAATGTATTTTTTGCGTGAAAATATTAAGTTGGCGTCTTGATCCGGATCCTCGATCTGCGATGTACCATAACATGCTACGTTCAGAAGCTGTTACTTCTGATAAAGTAAATAATTTATTTAGAATAGTGTATAAAGTTTATTTTGGATGGAGAAGCGATGGGGTAATGGCCCCAGTTAAGATACCATTTATAGTTAATAAAGATGAGTACGTTTACTAATTTTGGGCCCTTTTTTTAGAGTTCCCTAAAAACCTAAGTGGGTAATTTCGACCTTTGTATATTGTCTGTTGTGTTAACCCCAATTGCATGGCAAATATCTGGTTAGCGGTAGGCTATAGTGAGACAAACGAGTCGAACAAATAAATTACTTTTTCCTTTTCCGTTTTAATTTTAATATATTGAGATTCAAACAAAATATGAATATAATATTTTTAAATTGGTCAAATACATTATTAACTTCCCTTTTCCAAACAGACATTATAAAAATACCTAACATGAGGTTGTATATTTACTCCTTACAATGTATTCTGTTTGTGCATACTGCATTAACAAAGTGATTGTTAGCAAATCTTGTGCAATGGATTGATAGTCTTGAGGTAATTTACTACTTAAATCAATTTTTTTTCTTATTAATTTTTTTTAAATCGCGCTTCTGATTAGTCCCAATCGTAATAATTATTATTACACACCATTGCTCGTTTCTATTCCCTTCATGTTTGATAAGTAAATTTGAAAAATTATGAGTCTTGATTTTGTACATAATGTTACACAATTAATTAACACTATATAAATGAAAAAAGAACACAGTTTCATAAAAAAACCGTTAAATACACGCGTTTCGATGACCATAGTTGTCATCATCGGTGACGGTTACAGTTGAAAACTCATAATAATTAATTGTATATACTTGTCTTAGTATAATAATTGTCTTAGTTTATTATACTCGAAAGGCGTTTGCGTATTAAACTAAGTTTATGAGGAACTGTGTTCTGTTTTCATTTATATAGTGTTTATTTCTCATAAGTTCAGTTCAAGTAAATTTGTTTTAAGCAATTGACGACTATACGCTAACGTCATGTTTATAATGGTCTTATGGTTTTCGCTTTAGCCTTTTATAGGCCAACATTTTGTATCGCAAATATGTTTTACTTCGGAAAATAATTGTTTGACAGATTATACAAAATAGTAAGACTTTTTAGTCGAGAGTAATGTTTTCTAACTGCAACCAATAACCTGCTAACTCAACTACTGTATTAGGAAAGTAAACTCAACTACAGTATTAGGAGAGTAAATGAACCGGACAATCTTTGAATAAATTAGAACTAAAAACGAATATGTTTGCTTTGCTTAAGGTTTAGGCCTACTAAATTTATTTTTAAAACGCACAAAACATTAATAAAAAAGCCTGCCATATTAGGACTAATACTTGTGTGAAAGCTTCAGTTATTTACAGAACAATCATAGGCATAGCAACGAATTTACTTTAAAACATTGTTTTAACTTGGAAAGTGGCAAGTGAATACGGCTTGCAACCATTGCAAAGGAATTGATAACTGTTTATGTATATTTGTTGTGCTCCTTAATTATTTTTCTACAAGAAGACAGGAGAGTGACGGCCTACATTTTGTTGTGGAAGGGGTGGAAAAGAGTTAAACACTGGTTGGACACTCTACCATAAGGTGTTCCAAAAATTTTACCAAATTGATCACAGCATCAACACCTCATATGCTCAATATAACAATGGCTTGAATAATTTACATTAGTGGTGGGGATCCGTGAGAGAAGGTGGCTGCTCTCAAGCACGTATACCAACCGAATGGAAACACTGCTATTTTATTAATAGTTCTAAAATCGAATCGAATCCGAATCCATCTCGGGGTTCGGTTCGGATTCGATAGTCGAATCCGTAATGAAAAAACATTCGGATTCGTATTCAAAAACGAATTAGCTAATCCAGATTCGGTTCGAAAAATCGAATAGTGACCGAAAAGATTCGAACATTTTCATGTATTAAAATGCCTTAGGCCGCGCTGGAAGTAGACGTTAAAACTCTACACGTACATCCGAACAAATAACATCGCGTCGTCTATGATTGGGGGGGGGGGCGGTGTCAGTGTTGACCTTAACCAAGTCAGTTGAACGGCAGCGTATATGTAAAGATTTTAGTTTGCCGTCTCTAATTTGTAACGCCTTTTGATTGACTTTGAATGTAGGAGGAAATGTGAAATTTGGCAGAAATGTTTGTTATACATTTTAAAAGCCACCAGTATGCATCAAACTAGTTATATTTCACTCATATTTTCTTTACTAAACGTTAAAGTTTTATCAATTATTAATGTGAGAAAAAAAGAAAAAAAAAAAAAAAAAAAAAAACATGAAAAAGTTAGTAAGCGAGGAAAATTTTTATTTTTTGGTCAGCGTCATAATTTCAGCGGCAAATTTGTAGATAAATAGTTGAACCTCAAATTTTAACTTCATGGATGTGTTTTAATTAAATGTTTAGAGTAATATGAAAAACTTTTACTTGCATTCTTTTTTGTCTGTCACGTCCGGTGGTTTGTTTACTGCTTCTTTGTTTTCCCTCTAACAAAACTGCACACACGCGACCCATGTGTTTTTTTTAAATGCTACCGGATGGTAATGCTACCGGATGGTAATGCTACCGGATATAGGCCTATATCATTTTCTTTTTGCCGGTGAGAATGGATGTGTAAACTTTTATCATAAGTAGGCTTACTTTTCTTGTTTCCCAAAACTATTTTGTTTTTGTTAATTTCTAACATTACCTATTATAACAATTTATTTCTGCAAATTTTATTTTATGTATATGAGTTATGTGTATATTTATTGTGTGCCTATTATTAAAGATATTTTATGTATGCACATAAACCTGACCCGGTTGTATTAAAGTAACCATTAAAATATGGTTCAATGTGCAAATTAATGTCAATAAATTGTTATTAAGCATTCTTGCTTCATTTATTTTAAAATAGATTTATATTCCTTTCTAAAAAACTGAGTACCGTTATTTAAAGCATGGTATCCCTCAATCTCCAAAGGAATTGGTTTCCTCTGGGAGAATTTGATGTGGTAAATGTAGTTATATAATGTAATAAAATGGCCGTTAAATAAACAAATTACGTGAAACAGTTACTCAATGTTAAAAATGTAAACTAAAACTAAAAAATGCAAGAATTTAGCTCTAAACTCCTCAAGTCATCACCTATTACAAACAGATTATTCTTCTTTCCATACTAATCTTGAAGAGAATACTATTGATAACAAACTATAGTAGATGCTCCTAAATCATTTTTTGATTACCACTTTTAGCACCACTTGTTTTAACCCTGGATACACATAACAAATATTTTCAGAGCCATGATAAATTAGCAGCTAATTTTGTTAATAGTTGTCTTTGTAATGAAAGTTAACTGACAATAACTGTATCTATTTGATATTTTTGAGATGAATCAAATTAAAAACCATAAAGTGACTATGAAAATTCTGATTGTGATTATAATTCAGGTGAGATAAATTTAAATATTGTTGAAGGCCTAAGCTATTTTAAGTTTTATGATTGAGGACATAAAAATTAAAAGTGTGTGTGCTTCGTAGTATACACATGTACACTACAAACAACATAATCTAACTGACTTTATGCCATTAGACATTTTCAGCATGCTAAATGTACATAGCCTAAATTAAACATTTTACTCAAAGATATATTTCATTTTGCAAAAACAAAACCAAAGATAATACATTTTAATCATAGACCTACTTAAATCAACGATTTAAACCCCAAATATTTTTAATTCAGTAATTTATGTAAACCTATACTGTATTATTGTTTACTTTATAGCCTACATTAGTTCTATAACTTGTATACAAAACAATTAACATAAAGACATTATAAGAAGTATTTTTTGATTGACGTTGTAAACACAATATAAACTCAAAATACAATTAAACTAGGTTTTCTTAAAGTATTATAGATGAAGGAAGAAATCAGCTGTTATATGACTGAAGTGCGTGTTTCAAGTCGAGTGGAGCTGAGTAAACCTGAGTTGACAGGAGTAATGCGCCATGACGGTAAAATTGTGACGGTTTTTTAAGTGAAACTTTTTTATCGACGTAGTAAAATTTAGTGCAGTGTTAAAAAAAGCATCGAATATTTTACATCTGTTACTGTCACTGTTGGGTCAACTCGGGTTTACTCGACATCAGGCGCGCACTTCAGTCAAATAAAAGCTGATTTCATGCATCATCTGTATGATCTTTTGTTTTGTTTAGCAAAATGTAATAGATCTTTGAGTAAAATTTTGAATTTAGGCTCTGCACACTTAGCATGCGGAAAATTCCTAACGGCATAGAGTCAGTTAGATATTAGGTTTGTAGGCTTTATTAGTTTATTCTAAAAAATGAGGTGAACAATAAGAATTAAAAATTATACATGTAAAGAAGTTTAACTTCGTACGTGTATACACTAAGACGCACACACATATACAATTTTTTTTTAACACTGCTCAAATTGTATCTACTACGTCGATAAAGAATTTTCATTTCAAAAACGTTTTTAGAATAATTATTTTTGTTCAATTAGAAAGATTCTATAATATAAGTAATTATTTTTTAAAAAATAACTACGACCTCGGTTGTCTGTTATTAAACATACGAGTGCTGAAGTACCTCGGTATCGTGTTACAAACAGGTAGGAAAAATGACCTCGGTTGTCCGCTATGGAACATATGAGTGTGTTAGGACCTCGCTTTCGTGTTACAAACAGGTAGGAAAAAAGACCTCGGTTGTTCGTTATTAAACATACGAGTGCGCAAGGACCTCACTTTCGTGTTAGAAACAGGTAGGCAGCGAGACCTCGGTTGTCCGCTATGGAACATATGAGTGTGTTAGGACCTCGCTTTCGTGTTACAAACAGGTAGGAAAAAAGACCTCGGTTGTTCGTTATTAAACATACGAGTGCGTAAGGACCTCACTTTCGTGTTAGAAACAGGTAGGCAGCGAGACCTCGGTTGTCCGCTATGGAACATATGAGTGTGTTAGGTCCTCGCTTTCGTGCAGTATGCTAGAGTTTTTAAAATGTGGCCAAATTTGTAAAAAAAAAATTGCATCTATTTCCTTTAATTATAAGGAATACATATATGTGCTTATTTTCGGTAATCATCAATGTTAAATTGCCTTAAAAAAATTAAAACGTAAAAAGTCCTCGCTTGACCGTACAGAGTTGGTAGGTCCTCGCTTTTATGTTATTTAACAAGTGATGGAAGAGAGAGGTCCTCATACAAACAGGGGTGTGTGTGTGTGTGTTGTGTGTATTAAAAACACATTCTTAAAATAACCTATAGGCCTAACAACGGTATTCAACGTCACTTAAAATATACATTCTATACCTACATAAGTCAAGGCTAAGGTGTATGAGCCTTAAATTAATTACACAGTGCTTAAAAATGATTGAGGCATGAAAAACATATATAGAGTGTTTCAAAACTACGTTCCAAAACTCCAGGATATCGTTCCTTAGGTGAAAATAATTTAAAATGTTCATACGAATATATGTCCTAAAATGCTTAGTTTTTGTCTTTCGGCCATTTTGTGTTTTTTTTTTCAAAAAAAAATATCTTTGGAAATAAATTATTTACTAATTCCTAATTGAGAAAACATAAAATTAATGTAACAAACGCCAGGAATTTGTTCTGCATGTTATCAAAATGGCAGCAGTT